>OX246737.1:18765173-19205379 GCA_945910005.1 Isoperla grammatica
ATAGTCAACGTCCCGAAAACCAATGTTGTGTTTAATTCATTCCAGAGCGGTCGGCAGAAACTCGATAGTCAACGTCACGTTCGTAATTGCGTTTTGTTTCGTACACGGTGGGGCTTGTTAACCCTGATGTGAGAACTTTCTGGTCGATACGATCAGGGACGAGGAGAGTTGCATGGTGTTCATTTGGAGTATGGAGGAGTTTAACTCACCAGGGGTTATTGGAGAACATGAGTAATGGTGGGCTAAGCCACAGAGATGGTTATCATAAACAAGCAGACATACTCGAGGAGAGAGAGGAGAGGCCATTTAGACCTTCTCTTACATCCACCCTTAGAAGATAGTATACAATAATAATATACAGAATAAAAATGATAATACAATTGAACAATGTATATGACACTACAAATGTGTATTAGGGAAAAAGAAAAGGAAAAAAACATTCATTTAACTCATTAATACATCTCAATCATACATCTCCATCATACATATCAATCATACATCTCAATCATACATCTCATTCATACATCTCAATCATACATCTCAATCATACAAAAGGATATTCATTTTAACAATGTAGTTGTTACAGAAACAGTGATAAACAGATATAGGAATGAATGCTACTTGATTGTATAAATATATCAGATAGTAAATTTAGGTTTAAGAAATTTCTGAGCAACATTTAGATCTCTTTACTTTAAAAAAACGTTATCTGATTTTTTTAAAGGAAAATACATTTTACATCGTCCTCATCCTGAACGCAAGTCTAGAATGAGACCAACAGAAGGATATACCGGGTACAGGTTGGCAGTATATTAATACATCTACTCGTCGGTTCCCCGTCACAGGTTCTGTTGACCGCTACACCGAATCTCCGCCAGATGATGAACTGACCTTCGCAACCTTATCACTGTCGTAGTCGGAAGAGAAGTCGCTTCGAGGCATTTCAATTCTCGCTTGATTTCACACCGACACTTCACATATCCATCATCATCATCATCATCATCATCATCATCATCATCATCATCATCATCATCATCATCATCATCATCATCATCATCATCATCATCATCATCATCATCATCATCATCATCATCATCATCATCATCATCATCATCATCATCATCATCATCATCATCATCATCATCATCATTATTACCATAGTAAACATCATATTTAACAAAGTATGATAAATGTCGGTACTTACTTTTAATTTTTAAAATGTTTTTCTAAAATAGTTCCTAACCAAGTAAAAATGACAATGCAATGAGGCAACCACGTACGAGTTCTACGACTCATGTGATGTCTCATATGCCCAATAACCTGTATTTGTTACTTATACAAAATGTACACTGTCTTTTCTCTTGAAATAAATCTTGAATCTTGAATCTTTCTTTTTCTTGTTTACTCGCTTCCGTTACGCGCGCCTTGAGACCACTTTCGAATATTTCTTGTTGTTGATTGTTTTCATTTTGGATACAGTGGAAAACATGGAATTTGTGTTTATAAAAATAACAATAATGAAAACAATGAATATATAAATAATTTTATGTAGTATGTAGGGTGTAGGTAATAAAAAGTTCGATATCATTTGAAAGAAATTGGGCAACAGATTTCAGTTTCAGTATAGTGCCAATAAATCTCATCAACCAGTGTAATGCCGTCTTTATTGTCTGCCAACCTACAGAATATCATAATCTTTTGGCAATGCAGAAGGAAATCATTTTACAGACATGCTACAATATTGTCAGAAAATGTTAGTTCTGTAATTTACAGTAGGCCTATTCTTTTTCTAATTCATTTTTATTACCATTTTCTATTTTGTTAAGACATTTTATTTTTTAAAGATAGCCTATTTACCCATTATTATTTCATAGTATATTGTTTTATTTTTAATATTCTATGTCGATTTACACTAAATTCTACCACTTACATTTTATATATTGAGTGCCATATATGTATACATGCCTGAGGTATTTGTACCCAGATATCCAATGCTCCTGAGATTCTTTGAAATAGAGAGAAGAATATTATATTTGAAAACTACTAATAATACGACCAAGATTAGAATTGCACTCGTGCACTGTCAGCAAAGTGCATCGTCAACCCACGCATAATTGATTTAGCCAGCCAGCCACGTGTATGACCTTGGCTCCCACTCCCACGCGTTTCAACTCCGGTTTTCCGGGTGAGCTACTGAGCAGTGAGCAGTCTTAAACATGTAACGCTGCCCCGACATGAGCCATTAAGCCACTACTCATAATTTAACACGGCTATAAAACGAACCTACGAACATCCACCCACATTTCGCCACAGTTGACGTCTAGTTTACCACGGAGATACACTTTAGAGACAGTGCGACGAATATGTGTGGTTAGGTTGACATTTTAGGGATCAATAATTTGTTCCTGTTGCGGAATTTAATAAAAAATTTAAATAAAACTCATTGATCGTCCATAAATAGTGAGTCCAAAACAAAGAAAATATGCATGGGAATTTAATACCTCCAGTACGAGTATGTGAAAACGTAAAAACCAATACTAAAGGCTGTTTTATTAATTTTGTAAATATAGTTTGAAAAAATAATTTATAAATGTTAATTATTAATATGTGTTTGTTGCACACATGTACATGCGTGAATGTATAGTATGTAACACAACAATAAAAAAAATTGTCTGGTAAAAATACATAAATTTATCAGGTACAAAAAATATGAAAATAATCTAAAAGAAGAAATGTGTTTTTGTTGATTAGTGGAGTATATAAAGTCGTAGTAGATATCATTCATCTCAGTAGAGATAACACTCTAAATGCATTACGTAAACGTGTTCATCAAAGTTTGGACTTCACAAAATACAATAGAGACTCCATCATTGATTGATCACAATGCACATTGTACACAATGTACAATGCATGTTAATATGATGTAACACTGGTGTTAGGAAAATGCGTTTATAGTTAGCTTTTCTTGGAATGATAATAAACTTTAAGGGTTACAAGTTACAACTCGAAATGAGTATAGTATTCGTTTATGTACCTGTTTGGTTTTGGTGATTAAGGAGTTTTTCTGAAACTTTCTTGATTAGTAGCTTCGGAACAGCTACAGCAAAACATACGTTGAATCCATTGAGCCTGTTGTCTGTAGACATATCCTACAGGCACGATTGGCAATCTGGAAGCAATTACAATTGGCATTGGAAAGAAGACTCTCGCTAGACAAATAAAACAAGACTTAGGTGCTTTAGGGGTCGAGATATATTGACTCAACGTGATGGATGTTTTGAGAAACTAAAGTACTATGTTTATTTAGGAACTTTGTTAGTATCACAAAACAATTCATCCATAACCATGCACAAATTAGGGTTGAATAAAATAAATTGAAATAAGCAAGAACAATATTTTTTTTAAATTGTATCAGTTTAATATGTTACATTTAATAATAGTTTCAAAACTACCGTTTTCCTTTCACCTTCGGATGTACAGAAACTTAATTTATTTTAAAATGCTAATACGTTTATTCTGTAAAACATTTTATTGTAAAATTTAATCCGTTAATTTGATTAGATATTTTTGCTTATTTTTTAAGTTAAATAGCAGTTAATATCGTTGAAATTACAACGTTTAACTTATAAGATTCAAACTATACATGTTCAAGTTATAACGTGTACATAATTACATGTATATTTCCTAATTCACGATAGCTATAAAGTAAATAATATGTTTCAGTATTATTATTGTTTCCGTTATTGCTATTCTTTATTGCAAACTTTCCTTAACCATAATCATCATTTTACTTAATCATACAAAGCAAATCTATTTCGGGTTGAAAACCCTTTAAAATCTTAACTTAAATTGTTCATTTTAAAATTGAATAATTTTGTGATTTGTGTCCGAGGAAGGTAAACGTTAACTATGCGAGATATATTTTATAAAGTTCTGTTTATGGTAATTATTCATGTTCATTTACAGATTTAAAACCTTGTACATAGAGAATAATTCCCTTGCAAATTACAAATAACGTTTCCTAATCCTCTCAATGGAGACTAATATTTATTTTATCTGTCACAACAAAACCTTCCTAAATAGATTATATGCCGTGAAATTTAACTCAATGAGTAAACTGTTTGCCGAAATGCTTTGCATAGAACTGTAATTAATAATTTAAGTCGATTAAGAAGTTCTCTGCTTGGTCACTTCTATTTCCATATTATTTATGATTATTCTATGTCTGTCTGATTTTGTTCCACGGGCTGGCTTGGAAAGTTAAGTCAGATCACAATGGATAAGTTAAGAATAAATAAAAAAGGAAAGGAAATATACCAAAGAGCAAATATTATTTCAGTCCAATTCATCTTTTGTTATAACTTGTTCAGGAAATAAATTTCGACCTTATTTGTCGCTGAAGAAGAAACAAAGATCTTGAAAAGTCCAAGACAACAAACTCGACTCCAAACTTTCCGCGCAATGAAGAACTTGCTTTATTCTTTGCAAACGTCTTTGTTTTTCTTTCTATTTAGACGTCAGAAAAAATATCCCACCAGTGAATATTAAGTATGAATAAAATTAATACAATTGGGTTAAGCTTGGTTTAAAACAAGCGCAAAGTTCACCATGAATTAAAATGTGGAAAACTATTCTGAATTCAAAGTACATTTTGGCAATGTTTTATTAATGACATCGTAATATTCATGTCTTTTTCTCTTTGTCATTAAGTGAAAATGAATGTAAAGAACATTATTTTCTATCATGTTCTGCTTCTAAAATATGATTGTCGAGAGAAATAAAACCAAAGTTTGAATCTTGAGTGGAAGTTTTTCGAGGTGGTTGTGTTCTATCAGGGATACATTCATGGTGATTATCACAATTAAATCATCATCTTTTAAAGTTTAAATAACAATAAATTTGAACAACTTGCTTAATGTTCATCGAGTGATAACCCACATAAAGAAAAAGCAATCAACTTATTATAATTGTTTTTGATTATATTTTATGAACAACTGACTTCTAACATGAAACATATTATTTTCTTTCTTCTTACAAACAACGTGTAATAATACTTCACTAAGTTTAATTTTGATACGAGACCTTCAACAAAATTCAATTAATTTCCGTCGGTATAGGAGAAAATAAAACAGACAAGACTTTCAGACTATAAGACCTTCACTTTTGAGCCAAGTCTACCGGAAAATCGTTTGTAAAACTCATAGTGTGTTATTTTTTCAGAAGTAGCTCCTTGAAAATAGCAACAAAAGTTGTATGAAAAATGAAAAACAAATTATCACACCTTTACAAATTTGTATCTTTAAAAATGAAAACAAGCAGCGTTCTGATAAAAGTAAGCCCAAGCATAGATTTTCTATTTATAAATATCAGTTGAATCTATATTGTTTAAACTAATTTGTAATTAAATTCGTACAGCTAAAAAAAATAGCTAGAACTGGTTTAGTCGGGGGCCGTTATTGCTGTATATGTACTGACTCTCAATCAATTCTAAAATACAAACAACTAAGAAAATGTTATATATTTCATATAGTTATTTATATCAATAACAGTTTGGCGTTTTCATTAATTTCATTCGTTGTTACTTATATGTAACATCTTAAGCATACACATATACGAGGACGCACTACATATCAAACAAATCTATTTACTGCTTGATTTTCTCAAACTGAATCTTATGCATTGCCATTATTGTTCTCGTTTATGTGCGCTAAGATGGAATAAGAAGCTCTCAAACTGTGCTTTTATAGAACTTTACACGAAGGTCAATATTTTTCTTCCGTTGTATATTGGAATTTATTTTTTCTCTCGCTTCAACACTTTATTATTAAAATATCGATTTTTATTTTCCGCTTGAATTTCCCCTTTGGCACAAAACATTTTTCGCTTAACGTCAGCTGAGCGTACTCAATAAATTCCAACTTGTAAACCCTGCCTACGACTTTGAGAATCCAATAACTCTTGTATTGACAAACCTCTACAACTCTAGTACGCTCCAAGAACCTAGCGCTCTCGCTGGCAGAGCGTGAACTAAAGTCCTTTGAAACGAACACCTTCATACACACAAGGCGTTATCATTGTTGTTATCATTCCGTAGGGTTGTTTGAAACAGCTCGTCATTTCTTCATCTTTTCCGCTAGTGTTTTAATTTATACATATCCGCTACATCGAATAGCTTGGGTCATCTATTGCAAACATTCCGATCTTGGTTTGTCTCCTGCTTTGAGCGTAGTACTTACTTTACGATTACTAGTAACATAACGTGTGTATGTTAAACTTTAATTAATGAATTGTGTCTACAATACCATAGATGTACATAGATGTAGTATACAACATGCCATATAATGTTATATGCTGAAACATTCAGTAGATACATTATTCTTCATCAAAGTTTTTACACAGATGTATGCATTTATCATGAACTACACTTGAAATATATTACTAAATAAATAAATAATTTGACCCTATATAATGAGCATTAGTACATAAAAAACATGATTTGAATTTTGTTATATAAATTCTCGAATGTGTATTGTTAAGTGTAAAGTCCCCAAAACTCTTATAATGTAACTTCTTTCGCCTTACTACAAATTCTAAAAGAACATGTGAGTACCCTGCTGTATGTTGCTTTGTACTTAAACTACATTTTATCTGTCTGCAACACAAACTGTCCAACACGGGTGTGAGGTGGGTGTATAAAATATGTAACGTAGAGTTCCAAGTATAGAAACCATGTACACGTGTTATATTTTTAAGGTGCTACGTGTGTATGTTTTATTAAATTCATTTTCAAATGGCTCAGTGGTTGGTACATTTTCAAGAAAAGAGGTTGGAAAACGGGGCTAAAAAAAGAACTCTCCGTAAAATGCAATGTAACTGATTAAACAAAGAGAAACAAAATTTTGAAAATAAATTTTAATAAAAAAATACTTTTATGAGCAATAGAAATTTACAGCATATTTCCATTATGTTTATTTTGATATTTGATGTTATTTTAATTGATGTGTGTAGAATACTAATTGGTATTACTTGCAGAGTGATAATAGTATGCCATGTTGTAATAAGTAACGTTAGCTCATCATTTTATCTATTAAGAGATTTATACATCTGGCAGAAGATGTTTTTGTATAAACAACTTACATTTAAGTCTACCCGTTTTTAAAACATAACCTATATAAAACGAATGAACTTTTCATGCCGAGTGGTGGTTTCAAAGACTTGTAACTATCAGGTAAAGTATGTCAAGCATGCAGTGCATGGTACATCACTATTTTGAACAAAACATCATAAATCCAATTAAGGGCATTACGTAGACTGATCTAATGAAATTGTTTGTTTTGTAATATGTGCCAAACATAATTAGCTTTATTAAACCTTGAATGTAGGAAGTAATTCTAAATGTCACTGCCCACATTCACAGTTGAGTTATGATTCTGTACTAATTTGTTTTTCTTATGTAAAAGAACATGAAACAAAACAGTTTCATAGTAACCAAGGACAGATTATATCCGTAATATTAACTCATGCATTCACACACAACTACCATACTTGCATCTATATTTTCTGTATTTCAAGAAAATAACCAATTTGTTAGGCTATTGTTCACTTAGCATAAATAATGGCTTCGATTGAATTTTCAAATGTGTAGGATTACAAGTATTTACCAGTTTCGGTAATGTACCTAATGATTTGTAGGATTTCTAAGCCAATTTGTGAGTATTAAATCAATTGTGATGCAGACATGCAGTCCAATAATTGGTTCAAATCCGATTGTCCGCCATCTTGGAACACGTCATGTCACATTGTAATTCTCTGGTGTTGCTTCATGGGAGATTATTATGGTTTAAATATCAGCTTATTAAAAGCACATATTCTGTTATTCAACAACTCTTTTGAGCTTTTGTTACGTCATTTATTCGTAATCAGCTTAAGCGGATTGCGATAAACCGATATGACTTACGTCATGACATATTTACGAATTGTGACTATTTACGTAGATAGCAAAACACCAAGCAGAGATGTTTTTAAACATCGACATTTGATACGCTCATTAATGATAACTTTTCATCTACAGTTTCTATAAGCCAAATTCCTCAAAGCAAAATTTCTGTCCAAACCTGTAAAACAAAAAGAATGATTAATAGTAGTTAGTATATTATAAAATATAAAATTGATCGTCATTTGTGACAAAACCATTTTGACTGAACACATATCCAATTTTGTACTAAAATTCCAAATTAAAATCAAGATTTTTTCATATTATCGAGTGTATTAATTTGATATTGGCTGTGCTCACAATTTATTCCTTATCTTTTCGTTTATTTTTAACTTGTTATAAATAACTGTTAAATACAACCAATTGGGAAAGAATAACAGTGTAACTTATGTTCAAACAAAAAAATATGAATTTTCCCGTGATCACTTTTTCAACTGTAATTTTCTGAATCCTATATAAGTAAATATTTATTCTTTGAATCTAAATAGTCCTAAATCTCAATACTCGTAATTCTGTTCAGCTAAAGAGATTATCAGCTATACAGACGACTTTCTAGTCTCAATTTAAAAGTTCAGCCATTGCATTTATTTAACGTGTTTATAGTATAACGCCCGTGAACGTATGACAGTCTGAAACGTTCCGCAATTATCCACCTAAGTGAAATGCAACACAACATCATTAAAATGTTTCTCCCATTAAGACTAGACCCAATTATTATTATTATCCTAGTAATTTAACCCTAACTTTAACTTTTAAAGTGTAAACCTGCTCCCGTCTACAGCCACCATTAAAACTTCGCTTAAACATACATCATTAACTAAATTTGTAATTATTTAAGCATGTAAGTAATTTTATTAATTTGCGTTCTACAATCAAAATTAAAACATCAAAGCCGAAAAATAAAAGTCTGAAACTGAACCATCGGAAAGTATGTGGTTGGTGTAACCACTCAAAACTTTTCAACTTTTCAATTGCACAACTACATTCAAACTATAACATTTTAAACATCATAAAACTGCCAATCCTACGTACTCTTAGTTGTTTACAACTTTCTCATTGCCACTTACTAACTGATATAATTGATATTGATGAATGGGAGGGATATTAAATTTGCATCATACTATAAAATTCTATTATTAACAAAAGAGTAAAACATCATTTTTGCAGAGACCTGCAATGTATTGACCCATGTTAGCTTGTTGACTATAATTCAACAATTAAGATATTGCTAACAGTGAACACACATGATTATAATCATACAGCGTCCCTTAGTGAACCATTTCTTTGTCATGAATAATAACATTGATATATATTCGATAGTTGTTTCGGTTTATTTTAAAATCAGCCTTGCATTATATTCATATTTTATTTTCATACGTTATTAACAAAAACGCTTGGACTTATTTCATTTATCTTAGTTGACTAGAAATAAACATTAAATTTAGAGAAAGAATCTTTTCAAAACACATCTCTTACCCTCAAATCATCCCCTTATACTGTGAGAGGTAGATCACAATGAGCGTACTTTCGGTAAACATGAGTTGACTCGTACGGCATTGCCATCCGGTAAACGCGACAAATTTTTCAACTTGTACAGCAGATTTATTCAAACATTAATTATAATTTTTAAATTTAACTTCCAATTTACCCTCAATATATTCATAGTAAAATAAAAACATACATTTATTATCCTAAGAGGATCTTTAGTAACACCAACAACCAGACAATGCACTATTTGTAAAAATTACAGTGTTGTTCATTTTGTATCGTATGATTCTCTATAACAAAAGCTGATGTTTCAATAGTTTTTCATTTGTGCTGCAGGGTACTATTCAGCCATTCAATCCATCTATTACAACTGGCCGTTTTATGTTCTCTCATATTAATCTCTTACACATTCAATTACAGTAATATCTTGATAGGTAATGATCGTCCAGCAAAGCTTGTGAACGATTAAAAAACAATTTGCGATCAACGGTTCTAAAAAACAAACTGCAGCGATTCATGTGAGCCATGGTTTAAACGTTTTCATTCAAGTCGTACCCGTAATACAAACCGAAAACGAAAAGGAATCAAACGTTATTTAAGTCTCAGGATGGGAAATCGATTTCGCCATCGCGACATAATCGGAAAACCCGACCCGAGGTTTAGCCAGGAACTATGTCAACATTTCCCTCTCAATAACCGACACGAAGACATCTGAACGTCAGGTACAGTCACGGCGAGAGAAAAGAGAACACGATCTACTTCCTCTCTTTGGAAGAAGTTATTTCCGGTAATACATGTAGCCGCCTTTTTTACTGGCGCTCGAACTTTACGACTCATTTCCGAACCTACATGTCTAGTGTTCCTGTCATTTTATCTCATTGCTGTTGGCAATTTCACCAAAAGCATACTATATGATTGGCTATCGAAATAAAAGGAATAAGATTAGATTAAATATTGATCTGCATTTCTGCAATTATTGATGTCTGCGTTACAATGTGTAAATATAATTATTTCTTTATAAGAAATTGTACACAGAAACAGTAGTTTCTAAGTTTCTGACCAGTGGTGTACTTGTTTAAAACAACTTGTTTGAATAATACATATTATTGCGATGCTGGTGAATCAGCTTAACAATTTACATATGAAATATATTCAAAATACCAATTAGTTCAGAAAATGTAGATTAAAGAAAAAAAGTTATTTCTCTACTAATAGAGTGTATAGTATAGTAAATAAGCAGTATAGTGAATAAGCTGAACAAATAGAGAAGAACCACAGAGTGTTCATTTGAAAGTTACGGTAGCAATTAAGTACAACTACAGAACTAATCATAACACCAACTACAAATTAGTTTAGGTTAAAGTTAGTTCTAATTTTAAATGTGGTTGTAGCATAATGGGAATAAAGACGGCGTTTTATTCTGTGAACAACTAACAATGGCCAACATATAGAGTGACCTGAATATCCTAATGTCAACCACAGATTAATTTCCTGTAGAGTAATATCGTCGTGCACATTTCACTTAACTGTTTAAGTATAGTTTATATAGAAATGAATGATATATTCAATATTCATTAATATTGTATTCGTTTGAATGTGTATTTAACTTTTATTTGTTTTGGAACCGGCGCCTCCACCATTTAAGATTCAATGTTATATTTCGAATGTTGGCAGCGATGCGTGTTTAGTGGGAAGTAGTCTCAGGTATCTCAGTTTCATTTGCTACGTCACGACATTCAAGAGATTATCTCTTTCCTTGTAGTTTGATTGTAACTTATAAAATAATCTATTTATACAGCTATATATGACAACAACCAAAACGTACAGACATAACAAACAGGTCGGAAAATAAAATTCTGACTCAACTTAGACGCTAGACAAAACATAGTTGGTAATTGGCTGCGTAACTGTCTCATTTTCACTCGGTTGCTGTATAAAGAACATCCCCCTAAACATCTTTCACAAAAACATCACAAAAACATCACTAAAACATCAAAAAACCAAAACATTCTTCGTAACGTTTCATTCGCATTTGTGTGAGGTGGCCATCCTTTCCTTTCATGGGACAGGAAAATAACAATAAAATTAATTAATTAATTACTTCATCTCCGCCTGGCGAAGGTTCGTCAAAACTTGGGAGTTCGACGAGCCTCTGCTAGGCGGAGATCAAACAGACCTTGACTAGAGATCCTTCATAACCTTGACTACCTTGACACAAGCACACATACCCCAGGCAGAGTTGATAAAGAAGTTTCCCATAGGGAGAACTTCTTTATCGACTCTGCCCCGGATTAGCAGGACTCACCCAAGGTCCACTAAATCCCCTGGCGGGGTGTCGTCGCTGCGTGCACGCTACTAGCGATCTAGTGGACAATAATGGGACTCACCAGGCTAGATTGTCAATGTTTCCATGGTCAAATGAAGAACTCTCCCTGAAAATCTGTACTTGAAACTGAGTGGGTAGACAATATTTACACTTATTTATTTTATGTTATTATCAGTGTAGGTGATAAAAAAAAATAAACACAATTGTTGTGCATTTGAAAACAACGTTCAAATGACATAAGAAAGTTAAATAACTAGACTATTTTGTATTGTAATTTTTCATGTGATCCATCCATGGATTGATAATATTATTCTAAAATCCTTTCTGTTCATTCATACATACTACAATTACAACATTTATATTGGATTATCTGTTGCATGGCTAGCTTGTATATTCCGGTATTAATCGGACTTTGCAAGTTTGTCCCTTTACTTGGCCCTCAGTTATATACTGTTTATAATTCCTTCGAACTTTCAAATATATACTCGTACTACAACGATCCTTTCGTTTGATTATAGTTTTTCATTCAGCTGTATAAATGATAAATATATAAATGATTTTAATTAACTTAAATATGAAGTGCATACATACTTTAGTGCATGCATGTACACAATTGTTCCACCTAATATTCGTGAACTACATTGGAAGTTATAACACAGCCGTACGTTCATTTAAATTTATAAATTTCTAGTAATTCGTATTACTCTCGTAAAATGTGCATTTGTATAAATAATCTAATAAACTACTGATCCTAAATCTGTCGAGTAAATTATTAATGTCTAATTACAACTTCGGACAGATATTTTCTTGTTTTGATTTCAAATCTCGGGAAATTTATGTGTTCTATTTGTGACATCATAAATCCTTGTAATTCCATTGATAACATGATAATTAACCACAGGAATATAAATATAATACCGCCAGGTTAACTGTATCCAACACAACGTTGAAAATACGTCTCTTTCTTTCGCTCTCCCTTATACCACGTTTTCAACCGAGCACCATATACCGTAGAACAAGAGATTGTCCAGCGTGATTAATGTGTTTTTGGAACCTATTCTACACTTTCAATTCCAGGTTTCTGGTTTTCAGACAGTAAGTCTAGACCTTGTCTCTTGCCTATTTTCAGATATGTGTTGATTTCGTTTCAGTTTATAGTTTGTACAAACACAAGCTTTTAATTTGGATTGAGAAAGATCATTAGAATAGTTGTAGTGCTGCACATGAAGAAGAAGCAGTGTATTGATTTATTTAATGTTTGCTCTTTGGTTATAAAAATGGTTTGCAAAAGAGGATATTTAAAATGAGCATTTGTATGTTCTCATATGTACGGACGTGTTTCTATGCACGATAAAGCTATCGATTCTAGACATACGAGCGTCTATTCGAGTCCCGTTGACGTCAGTGGCTGTCGGGTCCCTCAGGACTCCATCCTCGAGCAAATCCCACAACTCATTACTTAACTAAAGTCATTGTGGCTTAGCTTAGCTATCATCGTGGGGACATGGTAGAGCGTAAAAAGAACTCAGATTTAACCACTTTCATTAATTAATGAACGTATTAACTGACACGCAAAAAGATTGCGTATTATGTAAAAGATACCAGCGAGTTTTGAAAAACGCTATTTCATAGAAAGCATTGTTTCAGATGTGAAACATCATTGACTATTCATTGGTGGAAGAAACACATTACATTATATTGTGAATCAATTGTTTGTAGTGCAATCCCAATGTATACATGTTAAAACTTTTTTTGTAAATAACGGTATTTTATACAAGTGTATAAAAAATAAATAACTAGTATTATATACTTGTCTTGCCCCTTGAGATGTATATCGTTTATTCCCTACGTAGGAGTAATTTTATTCTCATTAGGGATCAGAACTATTCTTATTTGTTCATTTATATTATGTCTTAAGTTACATTTTTTGTTAATTAAGTATAATACTATCCCAGCGTTTGCCTTGTGACCAAGGAAACCATATGATCATTTGTCGAGTTTTCTGGTAACGGGATCGAACCGACAACCTTCCCTAGAGTCACCCTCTGTTGGTAGACTGAATGTGTATAGTCGACGAAGACGAAGACGAAGACGAAGACGAAGACGAAGACGAAGACGAAGACGAAGACGAAGACGAAGACGAAGACGAAGACGAAGACGAAGACGAAGACGAAGACGAAGACGAAGACGAAGACGAAGACGAAGACGAAGACGAAGACGAAGACGAAGACGAAGACGAAGACGAAGACGAAGACGAAGACGAAGACGAAGACGAAGACGAAGACGAAGACGAAGACGAAGACGAAGACGAAGACGAAGACGAAGACGAAGACGAAGACGAAGATGAAGACGACAATGAAGATGGAGTTACTCTTTTGATGTGATGCAATTACTGTGAATGTGGTATGGATGTCTCTATTGACGACTGATGTTTGTTTTTCTGCCGCAACTGTGTTCTCCAAATGATGTCCTGACTTCTGGCATAATTAAATGAGTTTCTATCGAGTGATCATGCGATGAAAATGGCGCAATAGATGAATCTTGTTCTCGTTGAAAGTGATGGAATGAGAGTGAATCCACCCCTAGCCTGAAGCTCTCAGACAGTCTATCATACATACCATAGGCGACTAAGGGTCAAATGCATGGTCGTTCCTTACGTGCTCCTTAACTCAGCCTTTCCTCAGACTCGCCCAACCACCAATCAAGCAGTCCACATGGCAATGCTATTCTGTGATTGGTGGTTGGGCGAGTCTGAGGAAAGGCTGAGTTGAGGAACACATGAGGAACGACTATGCATTTGACCCTTAGTGTTGTCATCTTACTTCTTAGTACTGTTCATGCATGAATAACGAAATAAGAGCAGCACTCAAACACTTAGTATATGTTCCCTGCGTCGGATGTCACATCTAATCTTCTAACCCATCTATAAAAAACAGTTCACTACTAGTCGGCATATGTAATTACAGTGCAATGCAACATCAGCTATAACAATTTAAAAAACGAGCTTTATTTATACTTTAAGGTAGATATGAGGTATTTTTTGCAGACACAATCGTTTTTCAATATTTAGCGTCACTGGTCTGAAACTGAGGGGATGATTAGATATGCTGTATTTTTCTATTTTGATTATTAAAACTCATATCACAGAGTGAACTAAAATATTGTACTAGACGTAGCTAGTGAATAAATGTCAGCGTGCATGCATCATGGTTCACTGCAAAAACCACACACACACACGTTGTGTTCGGCTGTTGTAATCTCAATTACTGTGCACTCTATGCATCCTCATTATTTGCAATGTTATTGCTAAGCCGTGGTGATTGTGTTTTGTCATTGACGCGAGCCACGTGTGTTCCCTAGTTGGATTCTGAAATAATGGTTGCAATGCTAAGCTCATTACTTTCCATGGCTCTCTCACATCCAACTATACCTTTTTGAGTCGTGCTAATCAACTAAAAAAAAAACCATGGAAATAATAGTTAAAACATTGGGATTATTATTTCACATAGAACTTGAAATGATTCGAATATGTGATCATTCGATACGACGTCGATAGTGATTTGAATATTACGGTATTAATCGATTATGATTCCTTTACCTTTTGATACGATGTCGATTGTATATATTGTATCGGTTGTGATTCTTTCTACTTTCGATACAATATCTTTTAGACCGTTAAATCGTTCTATTCGTTACTAAGGCACTTTCAGCTTTCAACACGATATCAAAGAATTTCGATGAGATATCGATGTGACACTATCTTTCGATACGATATAGATTATTATATGTTTCATGTTTGTTTTTTTCTATATATATTGTGATTTCTTGTATTTACATACGGCAATCATCTACTTCACCACCCCCTAGTCAATATAAGTAGTAGTAGTCTTGTAAACATGACATAATGGCATTTCTCCCACCTTTATAACACAATCCATCGTAAGCGCTTTTAGCTGTCTCATTTTCAGTAAAAAAAACCTTAGATATTCATCGCTGCAACGTTTTTAATTTTCCACATCTTGCGTTTTACCCTCTGGTATTTAAATATTCAACACCTCATACCAGTGATAGGGTGATGTGATATGCAGCGTTTTATGCGACGAAGACGATACATTTGGGATGAGAAGGTAGTATATACTAATGCAACGTCCAACAAGGAATCTTTCCTCCTTGTGGGCGAAGCTAAGTTAGGTTTGTTTGCCTAGGATGAATCAACCATAAATCCTTCCCAACCTTCAGTGCAAGGGGGTCCATGTAAATAGCCCACGTCGCTAACTGTTAGGTTTGTTTGACCTGTAGTTTGCGCACAATCGTCACAGCCTCCGACGCAGTCCCGATTGTCTGGCTGAGGGTCCGTTGTCTGGCTGAAGATTTGTTCATGATTCCTGTTCAAAATATTCACCTTCAAATAATGTAATAATTTGTATGTAATAATGTAGTGTTGATGATACATCTTATGATTTTGAGCTCAAAATGTTCAAAATGCATTTAAATTTAACCATGAAAAATTTCCTATTCACAGATTATTTGTTTTCAAAATTCATAAAAATATATATATATTAAATTTAGGCGTTCTTATTGCACTCAAAATTGTGTTAAGCAAGTTTGAAAGATATTTTTCACATCCTTAGTGGAAACACGCCCAATAATTGTGAACTGTTTATGCAATTAACCAGATTGCTACTGCTACTTATAGCAGTCACTTTAATTAAATCCCTACTCATCATGAGAAGATAAAACATCCAACCTGCTAAACACGCCGTTTTTACTTTATTTTAATGAACGAATGTTCATAATAATGTATGGAAACGTTTTGAATGACAAGATTAATGATAAAGCTCATCCAAGCTAACAAAACCAGTCGCGAACCAAAGATATTTTAGCAAGTCTGAACAGCTGTTGAACAAGCAGATAAACAGAGTGGAGAGAGAAAGCTCACATGATTAATGCATGACAGATGATTAGGTCTGACTTGTCAGGAGTTCAACTGCCGTACAAAGTCGTTAATAGGAAAAGTTTTACAAAAGCCATGTTGATGAGATGCGCTAAGACTGGTTTACAGGGTTTTAAACTGCACAACATTAAAGTATTTTGTAATGTTTTTAAACCTTACAAAACATTGAAAAATGTGACTATGAAAAAGTATCAAATAACGTATATACAATACGGTAGTTATTTTGATTGTTCCCTGTCATGCATTTACTTATCAAAATAAGAATCATACTGACTAAAATGTTTGGATATTTTTTTTTTTTTATAAAAACTTCAGTTCTTACAAAACCACATACAGCTAATGTAACGTTCAAAATTATTACAGCGTTGTACTATCTCCTCTTAACATAGAATAGAACTCCATTCATATCTGGTCAAGTTTAAAGTCTAACGCGCACGTTGATCAGAAAAGTACCCTAGACTTTAAGTTTGCACAACACTAAGTTAATACTGTACTCCATTCCCGTTTCTTTCGGTTTTAACGGGAAACAAAATAAGAAGTCTGATTACCTTAGTTGGTTGTTTTTTAGGGCGCGACAGCGGCCTTATAAGTTTGCCCCAGATTTATGTATGTATGTATCCGTTCGCATTTCACGCGCGACAAGAAAGATGTATTTATTTGAAGTAGAAGATATTAACGAATATAAATGAAACTTGTCAATAATGATCTCAGTAGAATGACGTATGTGTTTTGTAAATCTCAATATTTTGAGCCGGCCGTAAGTACCACTAAGTGCAAGTTTTGTAAGACAACAAAATTTGTTACTTTGCACATCGCTACGGTTTTTTTTAAAATGTCTGCTATCAATTTTGCGTTATCATTATGAAACTCAAACTTGACCTGTAGTAATCCTTCGACTTTAGAATGGCGTAACATTTACATTTCTGACATTTGTATTTGAGACGCTACGTGTTACAGAAAATTCATTCAATTTTTAATTGTGTTTTTGGTTTTACACTTTATGGCCAATCTGAAGTAATGTTTATGCATTGTTACGAAAAATACGCATTCATGTTGTAAATCCAGTCGTATGTGATAGAAAAAACAAAATAATACATAAAATATTATCCAGGGGTGACTAAACAGGTCAAGTTTTGGCCCGCATTTTGGGCTCGGTAAGATAAATGAATTTATTTCTGGTTGAAGATAGCAACACATATTACTGATTTTTTGCATGGCATTTGTCACTAAAGGAATGTAATAGTATGTAAATTAGCAATGCTATTGGTTCAAGGATAGATGAATAATTCTAGTTTGAACGATCCACAGCTCAGGCTCGCGCTATAAAGAACGACAAGTGGAATGCTCGTGTTTACGTGTGCGTGGACAAAATGTGGAATGACTGTTGTAGTACACTTACGCAAATGAGTCTTCCATTGTTAGATGCCCAATTACTATTATGGCAACGCAAAAACCGAGGATTTGTCCTGTGATACAAAAAGCAGTCTGGCCCAGATCGTATGTCGCCATGCTTCAAAGCCGGATTATATGTTAGTCACTCAACGATACTACCCTTGCAAAATGCATATGGCTGTTATTGAAATAAAACCGTGAAAGTTGTAATACGGAAAACTAAAACATGATATTAATATTACACAGAGCTGTATTTATTTGGTGTAGGCCTACACTGTAAAGTGTAGGCCTATATTACATACTAAGATTTTATTAAGTGTGTACAGTGTATCATTTTTTCTTTCTAATATTTGCGGTATGTACCCGATAGCGCAATTAGCAAGAGATTTGTATGTACGGCCGGAGTTAGAGCAGTTGCAACTTTGTAGTATACTTTCGTATGACACGACAGCGATTATCAAATTGGTTGTATTACTTTGAATATATTTATTCGTATGTATCACTGATTAATATTCGCAAGAAACCATGCACGTACCTCTCGTAACCAGAACATCAAACGACTTGATGATAGTAGAACCTTTATTAACAATATCGGTCTCTACAGCCAAAGCTCTTGCCATTCGACACAGAACAATAACAAAACATTTATTAAAAACAAAAATTGAAATTGAAGCAATTAACACTTAATGTATGTTTTAAAAAGCTAATAAGAAAGTGATGCCTAAAAATAGAAATAGATGAACGTAAAATGCATAACAAATATCTTCGGTGAAGCTTGCACTCAGCTTGAATAATTTTCGAAACGTCTCGAAAAACAAGGTTCTTGTTCACCTATCAACTATCATAAGACCTATTACTCTGATATCTGTAAGATTGTAATAGGTCGTATAGTAGGAAATAGTCGAGTTATAGGTATGCTTCTTCATACGGTCCACTTTCTCCGCTTGTTCCATGTGATCCTCAAACCGGACAGTTGGATATAAAATAAACCCTTCCGACTTTCCCCTGTATGTATTTAATTAATTGAAGTTAATTGATATGTTGTGTGACGAAACGTCAGTAAACTGTGGCTTCACTGTAAAAGCACGCTGCCAGCTTATTGGTTAATGGCATCATGTTTAGTGGCAAGTGAATTATGAGGGTCTGTTTCATATCGGGGTCAGACACAGGAGGCGAAGAGGGAGGGGGAATCTTACCATGTGTTTATACAAAAAACGGAACATGCACCTAAATTATCGTATAGCTCGCAGTTTTGACTGTGTCGCCGTGATAGAATTCATTTTGCCTATCTGGACACTGTTCGTCACTATGTTCTAATGCCACAACAGTATGTAGAAACATTATCAGATTATAAATTTCAGCCCTTACATGACATGCATAAAGAAATTAATATATTCATATAGTAGAAATAGCATTCATTCTCCTTTTTGCAAGTCCAATTTACAGGTAAAAAATCATAATCCTAATGATGTCGGGATTGTTTTATGGGAGTTGTGTCTCAGGATTCTAATTATTTTATTTTTAATATTATTGGTTCACCAATAATAATTATTATTTTCATAATTTTGGTATGTAGTACGTGTCTTGCCCAAAAGTCAAAGTATCAAAGCATTACGTTTTACTGAATTCAAATTGTTTTATCGCACTTAGAACAATATCTACGAAATCTGTTATATTTATTGTTTCATGAAGTTTATGATCATTGTGCAATATGATATGTATTGTATGATTTTTTTGATGCACTCGTTAGGCCTACCGATTTCTATGTTTCCTGGTATATCGTTTACGGATTATTGCCATGTCCTAATTTCCCCCATTTGTGTGGAATTTCTTGTGCTGTGAAAACAGATGCCTTGTGGTCCGCGTAATGGTTTGGTCATGCTATAATCGGTGGGGCTGACTGTAAGGATCAAATTTCATCTGGAAAGTGTCACAGAATTTGTGCCTGGCCGTGGCCGTTATGGTTGTCGATATTTATGTGGCGTGAGGGGGGTTGTTTCTTAAAATCAGTATGAGAACAAAATCCGTCCACATATGCAGTAGTCTTCACAGCGAGTGCATGGGTGCGTGTTGACTTGTCCATGTGATTTGTATAATCGACGATCTATGAGTGTGCTATCAACATTAATGAAGTGATTATTGGATATTGCGTTTAAGGTGTTCACTTCACCCTTGTGTGTGTTATATTTATTTGTCTTTGTTTGTGCACGTTGTATGAACACATGTGTAGGCCGTGTGAATAAATGTTTTAATTAAAAGAATCCACACAAAAACACGTTTTACAAGATTTTTTTTAGATAGTACTTGTGCGACGCTACGTGTTACAGAAAATTCATACAGTTTTAGAGTGTGTTTTTGGTTTTACACTTTATGGCCAATCTGAACTCTGAAGTAATGTTTATGCATTATTACGAAAAATACACATTCATATTGTAAATCCAGTCGTGTGTGATAGAAAAAACTAAATAATACGTACAATTATTATTCAGGGGTGACTAAACGGGGTTTAAAAAAAATTGTTTGTTTTTTTTTTGATCGCGATAGCGGTCGAACGAAAAGTCCGATCAATTTGAAATTTGGACCATCTACAAGCCTCGATGTGGATTTAACGTCATTAGTTTTGTGGACAAATCTGTTGAAAAGTAACAAAGTTACAATTTAATTATTACAAAGTTATTCCCAAACACAATGGCGGCAAAATGTGAGATAGCCATTTTTTAGTAAATTTCTAGCCGGTCACGAATATACTAATTTCAACGCGATCCGATGAGAATTGTAGGTACAAATTACAATTTTGTATTGCTGAATTGTAGTGAAGTAACTATGACAACGAAACATCCAAGCTATAATTTATATGGACAATCGATCTTTTATTGAACAATGGCAGGAAGTGTAATAACTATAACAGTAAAAACTCAAATCTTTCCACATTTTTGTCACTTTCATTGAACAATGACGATGGCTTTGAGAACTTTTCGCCAGAAAGTTCGTGGACATATGGACGCGCTCGTTTATCAACGCGTCAAACAGAGCGTTTTCCTAGTGTGAGTAGTCCATAAGTGCAGTATGTAGTTGAGACAGGGACTTACAAAGCCTGTCTGGAGGACTGGAGTTATAAGTAGTTCGGTAAATGAAATGGTGTACAATTCAATTTTATCCTTACATTTTGTCAATATGCGTAAACATTTATAATGATTATCTTATCACACTTTTTAGTTTTTATTATTGGTTAAATGGCAATTTAAAATCATAGCAGAAGACCGTTTTAATATTTTAAAATATGATTCATTTTTAAGAAATGATGGGTCCTATTTACGTTTGGGGAAAATGAGCTTCTATTGTTATATACGTTCCAATTCCATTATATATATTTTTTTTTAATTGATCGCGCCCTACAGTAAATGGCATAAGTCCATTTACAGATAAAATCATAATCCTAATGTTGTCGATATAGTGTTGTAAGAGTTGTGTATCACGATTTTAATTAATGTAATCGAATCATCGTATCAGCAGATTATTTTTAATCTCGTGGATGTTCTTTTAGAGCTAATATTACATCACCCTGGTATCTCGGAGGGCGAAATGTGTTTCTTTCAACAATTAATTTTTTAAAATATTTATTTACTTCACGTCGTTTTATAAATTATAACAAGTGACACTGTCAGTATTTGATTAGTTTGTAACATATGCCCCGGAAATGACTGGCGAGGGAACAAGGTCGCGCCAGCGACCTTGTTCTCTTTTATTTGTTAGTAGTTTGAGAAAAGAGCGCTCAATAGGGATCTAAAGCCACAGTGCCACGTAAAATTCACACAATGCCTTTGTTACTTGGACCACACTCAAGTAGATTCTTTGGGATAGGAATTAAACCACATAGAGTAAATTAATATACAGAAGTTTGTACGGAAGATGGGAAAGATTTTTTTATTAATTTTTATTAAAACGTTATTTAAAGAATGTGTTGATTTGCATATATTATTATGAGACTGAGAATCTTCTGTTGTATTTTCATTTAAATGCAATTGCAAAGGGTTAAAAACATTTCACCCTCATATTGAATATGAGCTTGAAACTGCGAATCAACTTTATTTCTATGACCATTCAGAAAATATCAAATTGAAACTCTACAATATATTATGTAATTCTAGGTCACAATATTTGTGCAACATATACCCCATGAGAACACGTGGAATGAAACGCAACGACAATCTTTTATAATCTAATTGGCTGTTGAACTAGATGTACTTCAACTTCAATGCATATGTAATTACATTCTACTTCTACTTCCGAATGGGAATTGATACAGATTGTTCAATGGTATAATATTCGGGAGATCGCCGGTTTGATTCCGGTGTAGCTGTAGATGTACAACCAGGTAAGCTAAACGGTAGCAGTTTATTGCCCTAAAACAGGCCTAGCGAGATGGGCGCCATCCAAAATCGACATGAATTCAAAAAGCTCAGCTCAGTCGGAAAAGTTATTTCGAATCAAGTAAGCGAAAAAGTGATGAGTAGGTGACCTTCAGGAATATGCGGTTAATTAATACAAAAATATTATAAATTTAAAGAACTTTTACATTTTTCAGACAAAGACTAAGAAATTAAACAAGTGAAACAAATTAAAATCAATATAAATTAACGTGAATGTTCCAGAGCTCTGTTTTTAGTTGTTAGGTCTATAAAAAGTTAGATTGCACACGCATGTTTTATGTTGCGGGTGGTATTGATGACCCCAGCGTCAAGCAATAATCATAGAGTAGTTTCCCGACGTTTTGTTCAGACATATTAAGGTGAACTCTGGTATTGAAGGCCAACCAATTCACGTTAGGCACAATCCAATCACAAACGGACGTCCTGTGTGGGTAGATCCCGTAATTGGCGGTCGCGCGTATTCCTGCTTTACATTACTGACATATTACACGGGTAGGTGAAATTATACGGAGGCAATTCCTGTGTGTGAACGCTTGAAAGTTGCTACGCTGGTACGAAATCTAACTCGGGCGGTTATAGCGTAGACTAAAAATACGATTACATTAACGTCTATACAATATTGCTTATGACACGTCAAAGATTAAAATGAAGCCAGTAATGATAATTTGAATTGAACTTATTGAGGTTTTCTCGCCTGGAGGCGAGAAGGCCGATATAGGGCCACAACACGGCCCTCTGCAGCCTAACACACAAATACAGTGCGAATACAAAGAATACAGAGACTAATAATACAAGGGCAGAACAGAAACAGATACAGGACAAATGCAATGACAAATGCAATGATAGTTCCATAAATGGGTATAGTGGTTTTGAAATTGTTTATTTACACGTCAAAGATTAAAGTGAAGCCAGAAATGATAGTTCCATCAATATGAGTATAGTGGTTTTTGAAATTGTCTATTTACTATAACAACCCCTCAATATAAAATATAAATTCATTAATATTTTCTCAATTTTTATTGCTTCAATGCAATGTAACATTCGTGAGAGTTGAGACGCTGCAGAAAAACTTTAATTTCAAGATGTTTTATATTGGATGTAGAAGTGATGGATTACTGTGCAGTGAACCCTCCCCTTGAACATGTCGTGAACCAAGCCAGGGGTCAGGTGAAGGTCAAGGTCAGATGTATCACCACGACGTGCGAAGCCTAACTGCCTAAGCTACCATGAGACGAGACTCCCAACAAAACTAATGTCCAATCTCAAGTTAGTAATTTATGTTAGTAAACTCATCATGGTTATCCCAATCTCAAATGTGAGATGCAGAGTAGTGGTTGGCCGCGGTCGATTACCCGTTGGGCTAGACCAGCGGTTTCCAAAGTCTGGGTCGCGTCCCAAACTAGGGACACGGGAGATTTTCATTTGGGGCACCAACCAAATATTATTTCGTTTAATATATTACATAAAAAAATTGTTCCACAACAGCTATAGAATTATTTTTAAAACCCACTGTACAATTGATCTTTCATCGAACGCCAGTTCGAAGACGTTGATCTATGCATACGTGTATGAAAAAAAATCAAACTTTTAAAGTTGGTGGGGGCGGGGGTTAAGGGTGTTGGGATGGGAAGATGTGAATTGGGACACTGATGAAAAGGGCTAGTCTTTGTAGTAAACCAATCAAAAGCAGCTTCTGGATATAATTTTGTATTTCTACCCTGTTTCGAGTAAACATTTTGCTTCATTATCTTCTTCTTCTTCTTCTTAGTGACTCTTCTATTATGGTATATGGACAGTGTTGCAGAGTCTCGTCATGTCGCCGGCCGGCTGGCCGTGTGACGTAATCACTTGACGCGATCCTTCTCAAAAGTGGTATATCTCTCTTACTATCTAACTATTTCCTATCGGACATTTTCTGTCGTTTAGAGATAATTGTAGCCAATCCCGCAAACAAAACTCATAATTTTTTCCTTAGCTTCTTTAAACAAAAGAGCATCTACCCCATTGTACGCTAAAGTGACCTCGTCCCTGCTCTAGAGTGTTACCCCGATCTGCGACGTTGCCATATGTACTCATTTCCATTAATTCATATCTACTTCCTCACGATGTGAACCCGAGGCGGCGACGGACAAACCCGAACAATGACGAACACCGACGTTTTCGTCGAGGCTCTTGTTTGCCTTACTTACGAGGGCGGTGGTTATGACATGAGGGGGGGGGGGGGGGGTTGGATGTCGTCAGTGTGGACGGTCATAACTCTCACCCTGTTCAATATGCGCCGAGCTTGGTGTCGTAAATTGCATTAATAAACTGAGCTGCTACAATATTACAACGGTTATGTTGAGTTGGCTCAGCAGATTCAACCTACGGCAATATTCTGTGCTGACTGGGATGAGAATAACCCCGTATATTCTTCTTTCGTCGAATATTCTTGGTTAACATCAAAAGAAGTGTTTCCGTTTGGAGGACTATTCTGAAAATGTTCAACCGGGTTTTGTTCTTTGGGGAATTCATTGACGATTGTAACGGTAGTAAAATGCGAGAAGTCTATATCTTATCAAATTGGGTATCTCTTCTTGTGTGAAAAATATTCTTTTCTTTTCTTGTATTTAGAGGACGTACAACAACCTCCTTTATGAATCAGTTTTTATAACTGAATAGGATAGACATTAAATAAATAAATAACTAAATAAATAAAACTTACTTCGGCATGAGTGTAATTCAAAATTGACAGCAGGATTTCCATTTAGCTACATTCTACCTCGTCGTTATAATATATGTATAGTATATCACTTTAATGCTAGCATACATCTCCTCAATTACGTTGTTGCATTTCACGAGGAATTCGTCTGTAGAACGTTTAGACTCGGGATTACTCGGATTGCTTCGGTAATCCGAACTAGCTCCTCTTCTCTGCTACAGGGTTCAATTACTATGTAACCCATTCACAGAGTTGCTTATTACTGAAGTTGAATACCAAGAAACAGGAAGTGCAGGTGTGCCCCCCACTCAAGTACGGACTTAGTGCAACATTAGGGTTGGAACTTTGCAATTTAGTTGATGAGAGTATATGATTGGCTGTTGCCAATATAGTGGGGTAATTTCGCTCTCCAGTGAGCAGTAACATTTATAAAAATGTATAGCAAGAGAATGAGTAAATAGCTGTATAGTTTGCATTAATATAATATATTCCTTATGTAGACATGATAATTATTTAATTGTATATTGTCAGCACATCAGTTGTATGTTGTTGACATTTTTCATTCATTCACCATTGCCCGCAAAAGATTACACATTTTCTCCAGCAGAATTATAGTGAAAATTGAAATATAGACATTCATTTAAAATGTAATTGATTGTATTGTATGCAATGTAATATAGACCTTAGTTCTATACAACCATTACAAAGACACAAATAGTTTAAGGGTTTGTAATCGATACTTTCATTGTTTGCTTCCGTGTAATCTCTTGAGTTTCAAGCTACAATATCCAAGCATTACACTATCTCATCAGGAGTCTGAACAGTAAACAAAAATTTAAAAAAAAAATCGTATTGAAATTTAATTTGAATCTAGTGATCGGTTTTAAAATACAATATGCTTTTACATTGTTATAGATTGTAATACATACAAAGTACGAAAACCAAAATTACTAGGTGGTTAACATGTTTTTAATCCATTATTAGTGTTAATCAATTTGCCCGAATCCATAGTCCACTTCTATCCCAATGAAAATAAAATGTTGCTACCCAAATGTGTCATGCATAATATTATTTGTTCCAATATTAAAACAATATCCACAGTAACAATGTGTGCTGGTATACAACGGATCAACTATTATCACGGACGATCGACATCCAAGTTTAATGCGAACGAAGTCATACAACAGTTTTCTGTTGTGAGGTTACTTCACTGTCCTCAGTACCCATCCAACTTACACACGGAAACATAAAGCGAGCTATGAGCTGGATTCTACCACATAACGACCACACAGCAGTTTGAGTATGTTTTCCTAATAAAATAGTTACGATCTGACTCGGAAAGCGTACTCAGATGAATGAAACATATAGAACGATGCAAAAGAGCAGTTAGGCAAAATTGTTTTAATCTAATTTCATGGAAATGTGTTGTAGATGTTATGTTGGCACAATTGCCGAGTCCAACGTTTAGAAGTACAGTAGTTGAATAGAGTTCCGTTGCGTTCTGCGCGAATATAATTGTATTAGAGCATAAGGTACTACTCCCAGGGGCCTGATTCACTTCACAAGTGCCAAGTGGTAACAGCATAGAAGTCGGCATGCATCTTTACGACTATATCGTACACATATTTACGACTATATCGTACACTACGAGTGTAACCTACGTCTTCTGATCTAGTTGTCGAGTAGGTCGTAAACATAACAAAAAAAATAATAATAATGAGTGATAAAGCCGGATCATGTCCATCACCGCATGGGAACCACCTATTTCTGCCTTTTAAAAAGATATTAAATACTTTAAAATGCTCACAATTTAAAAACAAATATGAGTGCTCTTTCTTACGAATATTTTATTATGGCCACTATTTACATGTTTCACACCCCTTTCTTACCGAAACTTTTCGTCAATCTGCGGTCTTGTGTATCTTCATCATTTCGTCACTATCTCAAGAACAAGTTGTTTTGTTTACAACTCGTTTCAGTAACCTACTATGAGAACAAGTATAAGAAAACATGGTATATAAAGACATCATCAATGAGATTGTTTGTAGTTTTAGTCGAACCACATCCCCCCCCCCCCCCCCCCCACCCCATCCTAGACTTAAAGGGAAAGGTCAAGGGGCACCGCAGACATGACCTGGACTAACTGTTCGAGAATTCAGAACACGGAGATGTGGTAACAGAATAGAACCGTTGTTTTCTACTAGTAGCAACATTGAAACATAAGAACAGTTCCCTATTGCAGGAAATTATTATTAATTACAACATTATGCCTGCATGATATTGTGTAACTGTTGTTATTAATATGTACCTAGTTTTATAATAAATACAATATGTTATATTTAATTGTATGGATTGAATGGAAGGAAGGCTCCACTGTCCTTAATCCCGTCTTTAATAAAATCAAATCAATCAATCAATCCTTGGTGAACGATGACTCGGACCTATACCCCAACCATATAGGCCCCCGTCCGCTTCAGTACTGGTAATAGTGTTTTTTGAAATGCTGGGGTTCTAATCGGTGTAAAAGGAAGGTGTCGAGGGTATGATTAACTTCATATCTCAACTCAGTTTAAAGCGTAAAGTATTTCACATATATTCTTAAATTAATTAAACAGAGCATTTCAAGAGAGAATGTCATCGTTATTTATTTATTTCAAGTTCCAAGTATCATTAATCGCGTCTTCCAAGGTGGTGTATAGAAGATTAGCCACTCAATTTCAATTACAATCTGAGATACTCCAGATCGTTAACGCTCTCTCCCGGTTTTCATTTCAAAGCAATCCCTTCTAACTACTACTTACGGTGAGGAGAAAGGGGAGGGGGGGAAGAAATAGGGGCTCACGTCCTCCCACGAGAAAATTAAATTTACCTTGTCGTTTGGTGTATTTTTGTTACACATTAAGTGAGCACTTGAAGCTTTTATGAAATTATCTCGATATTTATTCACGTTTTCATTCATTAAGAGTCTAACCGACGCCGTCGCTAAGTAACGAAAGATGTTTTCTGAGTCAAGTATTATGCTGTAGCGAATTATATGGTGGTACGAATGAAACTTCTTGAGATCGATCTAGGGCGGTCGAGGGGGGGAGGGGAGGAAGGGGAGGGGAGATCATTCAAGACGCCGGGTCGAGATGGTGAATTCTCATCAGACGGGATTATGTTGGTTATTGGCAAACACGCGATAACACGCACACACGCACACGCACACGCACACGCACACGCACACGCACACGCAACTTTCGTAGGTCAACATTAAATTCAGACAAAGTAGATGATTTATATTTACAGTCCGAGTCTTAAGAATTCTCGGTCAATAGTAATTGTAACTTTGATGTTCGAGTTTATGTACAATCTTCATCGATGTCACATCCAAAACTTTAATTAACGTGCATTTATTAAATTATTTGGTCAAACTTTGTTTTGTATTATTATCAAAAGAGAAAATATGATAAACATATTTTTTTAAATCAACAACATTTACCTTCATTTAGTTAAGTGATTTCATGTTGGCAAGTGTGTGGGCGTTAGTTTAATCTCTTCGTGTTATTTTCTAGTAGGCCTATGACTATGTGAGCACTTATCAAGATTGGAGTGTATCTAGGCGGTTAAAGTACTTGCGGAAGTGAGTCTGGCTGGAATGCCATAATGTCTGATAGAGAACTTAACCAACATCGTTAAGTCCATAGTCACGGCACTCTGTCAGATTTCTTCGTCAGACATTTTAAAACGTATTTTTCATTTAGTTTCTTTAAAAATCGCTTTGTGTTGGCCATGATGGGTTGAATTTTGTGTGAGTTTCGTTGTATAAAATAAATAAATAAAATAAATAAATACATTCACATTTAGAGTCCACCCACTCAGTAACTAAACTGATTTGCAGTGGGAGACTTTAATTTAAAGTGACTTTACCAACCCTGTAGTCTTCGAACACCATCGACGAGTGAGCGATAACCAATCAAAGATCGATATTTCAAATACGAAACATATGAATCAGTGATTGGACAGTGCGAACACCTACGGACAAATGCCAGAATCAATAAGGCCAATTCAGAACAACTTTTAATTTATTGAGTGCTTCGTTGAGAAGACGGCTCCAAAGTCACCTTTACCAAGAAGTAATGGAACTGAATCCTTAATACAAGTTAAAAAACTTCTGCCTGAACCGGGATTTGAACCCGGGACCTTCTGCATTGGAAGCAGGGATGCTATTGATACAGTTGTTTAAGCTTCTTTATTATATACCTAAAGTACAAGCAACAAACAAGTTGTAAATAATTTAGTTGTGTCTACGAAATGTAATTTTAAAGCATTGGATTCGAGAGGTTAATGGTAAAAATAAATTAGTCGGAGATAAAAGGGAGCAAAACAAAATGAGTTGTGTTTCACATATTTTACAATATAGAAATATTGGAAAGACTGCGTTGAAAAAAGAGCTCCAATTTTTTTGCCTTGATTGTATTCCAAATTTTGTATTTATTAAACAACAACACAATAGAAATTTCGTACAACGAAATATACCGGGACATGAATAAGAGAATAACTCACGGAAATACTAGAATGTGAAATAATGTATTAATATCTAAACTTATCAGGGACTCGATGAATAGTTTCTGAAATTCTCTGCCTCGCAACTTTGTTCCGCTTTAGAATGACCCTCGACGTGACCCTACACAAACCAAACACAAACAAAAATACAAAAATAAACATTATTATCATAACACTGAACAAATTGTATAAAATAATTTATTTATCTCGACTCACTTCGTTGTGATGATTTTTATATTGCATTAGGTTTCGAACACAGTTGACCTAAATGTACTTTACTCAGTGGTAAACTCCGTGTGGAGTGAATAGCAAACATAGAGTTGCGTGTTATGTGACTCGTTGGTACCTGGAGTCATGTTTTATTCAAGGTTCAATTTTTAAATTCCCTTATGGGCGAGTTTTGCCAATTCATAATTTTCATTAATCTATAAGTATGATATTATACAGGATTATTGATGACGGCGATTTTTTGTTACTTTAAACAATAATGAATAAATAAATCTATATAATTAGTTCAAATGCAAATGGTAGTTTTCGAGGCGTTTTGGCAAAGAGAAACAACTTTCCCAACCAGTTGTTGAATCAGTAGAAAAGAAACACCAGTTTTTAGAAATGTATTTTATGTTTTGAACTTCATCGTAGAACAGTCTATTATTTACAGACGTTTGGACCCATTCTCTAAGCTGGATTCTGCTCGGGACCTTCAAATAGCAAATACGAATAAACGAACAGGTTGAATGAGCGTGAACTTGCTTTATATTAATTTGTGATTAAAAATAAAATCAGATCGCATCACGATTTAAATATACTAGGAAAACGCTCTGTTTGACGCGTTGATAAGCGAGCGCGTCAATATCTACGAACTTTCTGGCGAAAAGATTTTAATGCAAATACAAACAACAATTAACAACAATTCAAGAATGCGCATTGCAAAAATTGGTCTTATTTCCATGGCTATTATACTTTCCGACATTGTTGTATGCAGTGCAATGTGCGTTGCTAAGAATTTTCGTGGTCATGTTTTCAACACGGTCCGCCACCGTTACTAACACTTATTGACAGCAATAGAAATGTAATTTCTGCCTCTAATACGTATTTGATCGCGTTTACATTAGTATATTCGTGACCGGAGAAAAATTTACTATAAGATAGCCACCTCACATTTTGCCGTTACTGCGTTTTAGAAAAATATTTTCGAGTAACTTTCGTGTAACTTTGCCAATATTTATCAGATCGCCATTACATTAACATATTCGTGACCGGAAAAATCTGTAGAAAAATCTGGCTATCTCACATTTTGCCGCCATTTTGTTTCAGAAAAATATTTTGCAGTAACTATGGTGTAACTTTGTAACTTTTCGAACGATTTTGCCTCAAAACTATACACCTTCAATCCACATCGAGGCTTGTGGATGGTCCAAATTTCAAGTTGATCGGACTTTCCCTTCGACCGCTATCGACGGACATAAAAAAACAAAAAAACAAAAAAAACAAACAAACAAACAAAAAAACAGAACGAAGTGCCATAAGAGTCAAGTGGAAACGCTCGCTTCGCTCGCTTAACAAGAAAGTGACATTTTGTATGGTGTCCATTTTACCACAACACCGTTTATCCATTCAAAATCATTGAGCGGAATGGCACTTTTAATGATTCAGAGCTCAGATTGACGGAATGACTGACAAGTGATATAAATCTGCATAAAGGCGTGAAAAGGTGGATTTAAAAATATCGTGTTTCCTCTGGCCGTGAACCTTTGTCATTTCCAGGATATATTGGAAAACTCCTTTATCGAATTATTGGATCTCATATTCAATCGTCTGGTGTTGAATGGCTGACGAACTGACAGTTCCCCCCACTTCTCTCTCTCTCTCTCTCTCTCTCTCTCTCTCTCTCTCTCTCTCTGTCTCTTGCTCGCGATAGAGACGACAGTCATTGTAGATACTTCTAGGGAGAAGGTCGTAAGCTACTTGCGTGAATCTAAAGCAATCAGTTCACGAACGCATGAATAATTCTGTGCCATTATTTAAATTTATTAATTAAGTTTCGACTTACTTTTCTTGATGTATTTTTTTAGTGCTCCTCCCTTACTTACAAATTATACTTCTTTCTGTTCATTTCTTTGAATTTTTCATTAATATATGTCGTTTTTAATTATAAAACTGATCGTATATTCCTTACCCCGTTCGATAGTTGTCGACAGGAGTATGCTACGTGCCAATACCAGATTCCCTTTCCCTCTTTCGTTCTTAATCATCTTTCATCAATCATTATGTAATAAACTTACACTAGTGAGACTTTGGTCTTGTTGTAATTATTAAATAAATCATTCAAATGAAATAGGTTCAATTCAGTGAAGGTTGGATAATTTTTGGTTTTCACACAAATTTCACTGGAGTCTTGGAGCTTTGTTTCTTATTTCAGTTCGCTGCTTTTTGTGATTGCGCCAAAAAACTTCGTCAACTACTACGTCTGTGGACATAACAGTGTAATAATTATTACTTTCGTGAACCACTTGAAAGTTCGTCTTCTCGGGAAGTTCGATGAAACGTTAATGTTTCTCTCGTCTGTTTCAGATCTTATTATCCCACTTGTGGCGATTGGCATCGTTTGTCTGATCCTTATCATCGTCATTGTGACGCTAATCGTCAGACGGCGCCGGAAGTCGGATGAGAGCGTCACATCCGGTTCTAGCATCGTGGTGTATCCGTCACAGCAGGGGAATGTGCCGCAGTTCTTGTAAGTACACACTGCTCACATCTAATTACCTAGCTAAGAAGAGCACTCACGGTGTCATTGATTGAGTTGGATCTTGTCTAGATAAGCGCTCAGCTTGTGGATATAGTAAGGATAATGTTTCTTTATAAACCAAACTAGTTATTTTTAATCAAATTCAAAACAAAATAGACTATTTATCACATTATAACATTGTTGATCCAGTAAAATTGTGAGTTTCTGTATTGAAGAATCATTAGTGTATGAATGTGGATTTTTGGAAGAGATCACGAGGATTGTCCAGACTACAAAATACTATTACTTAATTTACAATGAATTATATTTAATTAACTTTCACAGACACATTTTTTAATTTTTCTGTAATGTCGTAATTTTTAACAGGATTTTAATTAATGCCGCCATCAAATTACTGCCGTCACATCCATTTTAGTATTCAATTAATTTTACTCGTTACAAAAAAGTGTAAATATAGACAGAGGTATCAGTGTTAGATAATATGTTCATATAAAGAGTGATGTTTTGTTAGCCCGTTGACTCGATTACTCCCAAAGCCTCGTCGGCGTTCTATCTACGATGATATTGTAGCAAGAAATTGATTGCACAAACTTTGTTCTTGTAATCCCTTGGCATTAATCCCAACTAAGGTCATATAATTTCTAGCTGTCTCTCGCATGTTCTCACCCTCTCCCTCCCTCCCCCCCGACAATTACAACCTACACTCCTAGGCCCCTTCATTCTCGATCCGCATGCCGCAAAACAACATGGATGATTTAACATCCCTCTAATTCCGACATCAAGATTGCAAAATATACCTTAAAGGAACACCTTATCACGCTGTTGTTTTAATCGAAGCATAATGACTGTACCATGTTATAAAATATTGGCGTCTACATTAAAAAATTCCTGCTAGAACACGCTTTACCTGTTTTGTATTATTCATTCACCGTTACATTTATTTCTAAAAAGGTGCAACTATACGATTCGTCATTCACATTTTAAAAGGCATAATTTAATTTACAACACTAACCCGGCACCCCTACCAAAAGTTTAGATTTTCTTTACTTGATTCGATCTTACTTCAACCCACACCCCCACCAAAAGTTTAGATTTTCTTTACTTGATTCAATCTTACTTCAACCCGGACCCCACCAAAAGTTTAGATTTTCTTTACTTGATTCAATCTTACTTCAACCCGGCACCCCCACCAAAAGTTTAGATTTTCTTTACTTGATTCAATGTTACTTCTACCCGGCACCCCCACCATAAGGTTAGATTTTTTACGATTCAATCTCACTTCTACCCGCACCCCCACCAAAAACAACTTACGTTCACTCAAATACCTAGATAAACTGTATATCTCGTTTAATTGTCACAAAGAAATAAATTTACCTTACACGAATAAGACTAGAGAGGACATTTTTGCAAATACATGAAACAAATTCTTCTTTCTTTTATTTTCATTACTGTCGGTTCCTGAATTCTTGTCTTTACACAGCAATAACTAAATCAAAAAATGTATTTGGCACTTTGCATACAACAATTTGTTGACACATGAATTGAAAACTTGTACATTTTGTGTCTGGGCTTAATACTTGGTATCGCTTGTATAGTTTAACAATAAAAGTTCATTTATGAAAGTGTCTGTACACATTTTCAGCAGTTTACTATGCACAACACATATATACATTCATACACAATTTTTCATTGTTTCATATTTTAGTTTATTTACCATCAAAAAGTTGGGATATTTCAATTAGTTTCGTTTCCTTCTTGGTATGCACAGTATTGTTAGAGTACACATATTTATTATGTTATGAATTGTACCAAAATATGTGTATCCCTAGCTATATTTTGATTGATTGATTGATTGATTGATTGGATCTTTATTGACAACGGGTCAGCGACCCACTAGCGCAATACAATATACTTACAGCTTACAATACAATACAATGAAACAAGTCACACTAGACTAGTGTTATAACTTAAAGTAACAAGAGAAATGTAAGAAAACAAAAAACAAAAACAACTTACACATACGCACACACGCACTCATGCACACTCACACACGCACATTCATGCACACACATGCACACTGACGCGCACTCACGCACACACTCACGCACATATACGCACACTAGCACACATTAATACACACTCACACATGCTCACGCACATTCATGCACACACATGCACACTGACGCACACTCACGCACACATGCGCACACTCGCACACATTAATACACACTCACACATGCTCACGCACACTCACCCATACTTCGTACACTCGCACATTCGCGCACACACGCACCACTCGCACGAACAAATTACAGTAAGGGTTAACACGCAGAAATATATCATCGACTAAACAACAGTTCTTGTGTGGCCTTCTTGAAGCTAGGTAGAGAGATGTTGAAGATATCTAATTGCGGATTGAGAGAGTTGAATGTGTCCTGAATTCTGTTCATTGTTGAATATTTAAATATGTCTATGCGGCTGTTGGGAATGTTGAAAGTTAATTTTTGCCTGGTGTTTCTGGAAGGTACATGAAAATTGATATACTGAATGAGGTCGGAATCAAGAAGATTGTTGATCACTTTAAAAAGGAAAGTTAAATCGGTGTGACAGCGTCTTGAATGTAGAGTGAGCAGGTTGTGTTGTTGGCAATGGGAGAGGTAGTCGCATCTGTGATACTGTACACCCTGTTTTGCGCACACTATCTTGATGAAGCGCTGCTGCACACGTTCCAGCCTACTGATGTGAGTTGCATGGTGGGGATTGAAAATCACGGAAGCATAGTCTAGGTGAGGCCGCACTAAACCTGTGTAAAGACACCGTAGAGTTTTCGTCGAGAAATCTTTGGCGCAGTTTCTTCGTATGAAACCGAGCAGTTTTAGCGCCTTTGAAGTTGAGAGCGAGATGTGCGTTGTGCAATTCATTAACCCAGTTTACAAACATAAGGGTTAGTTCCTTGATTTGTGTAACACCAAAAAGCAAAATTAACATACATTGTTATGTTTAGTTATTCATATAGATTTATTTATACGTACCGTCTATGAAAACACACGATACACGTAATTAGTTCCAACAATCTCTCTTGATGGCAATGAATATAAAAAAACAACACAAAATAAATATAACTTCATGAAACTGTATATTATTTTGTAGTCCTCAAATGTGACTGATAAGCATACTTAACTTACTTAAGTATGCTTAACATACTTAAGCATACTTAGCATACTTAACAATCGGGATATGGTTTCAAAAGACCGAGTCTCTCACAGAACAGAATTTAGAATCAAAACTGTATTGAAGTTGATATACTGATATTTATATAATTACACACCTATATTGTATATTTATTATTTACTGCATAATATTGGCACATCACAAGTAGATCAGTGCAACAAAATGTTTCAGTTAGTACGTTTATCAGAAATCTATACTTCCAAGAAATGTCTCATCGAATCCTTACGCCCTCTATAGCTTATTTTACCCGTAAAGAGAAATTTCATATTTTCTTTTATATTTTCGTACGCTCAATTTAAAACCATTCATATATGTACGTTATGAAACTTTCAAGATTTCTCTACAAAACATCCCCTCCGCTGACAACAACAATACAAAGAACAGCTCATCAAACACTTGTTTATTCTGTTTGAGCTCGCACTAACATCCGATCGTCTTCCTAGAAATCCCCATGTTTAACATCTTTGTTCGTCGTACGTTCTAGAATAACTTTATAATACAAGTAGCTTTAAATCAGGCTACTGTGTTCAAACGACAAGAAAGAACCGTAGTATATAGCGTCGCTTGTTGAGTCTTAAAGACACAGTGTTTTTTCTTTGAACTACCGCTTGAATGTACTGTGATGTACAATACAATGTGAACTAGTACCGAGACTAATCCTACTCTGTTTGCAACAAGGTAATCCTGTAAACAAGTTATTTATAACTACTTTTGTGAGATTAAGCTCTAAGATGTGATATTGAATTATTTAATACTAAAAGCAAACTACTGTAGCTCAACTTAAACAAATTGTAGTGTAAAGTAGTTGGAAACTGGAAACTGTTACAAATTGCAGTCTAATTTCTGTTTGTGTTTGGTGACAAGGAACATGATGGGTGTTATTTTTTTAAACTTGAAACTATATAAGTATTAGAGATTATATAAATTTAAAATAGTAAAATATTATTAAAATGTAAATTAAATACTCTAATAAATCAACCCTTTGCGTGTATAGGATAAAGTAAATGATTAATTTGATAAACAATCAAACTAACCCTTTTGTTAAACAGAAATATTGTGTTGGTGTAGAACATCTAGGACATACTTCTTCAGTCGTGTATTTATAAATATGTCCTAGGTTACGTACTTTATAGCAACCAAACATGTTCACTAATATTAGTTAACTAACCCATAAATCCCTAGGTGGGTATTCTGGACAGGACCAAACAAATGAATACATATTTCCTTAATTTATGTTCTGTTGTATTTTGGTTCTTACTAGTTGAAATAAGTAGACCACTCGGCTGCCTAGCTATTAAAATGTCATAATAAAGATTCTAAACCAATCTCTCTAACTCTATTTCATAGAAAAAAGAAATCGAAACAATCCACACGTGTTTCTTTTTTAAGGTATAAATACAAAATACTTCAGAGAGTCTCCCGAGAAATGTATATTAATCACAGCATTGGGTGTAAATGAAATAAAAGAAAGTTGTAACCTGGTCGTTACTGTTCTTATTGCGAAAGAACGGACAACAGTGTACAACATGTAATTACAAATTCGCTGCTTGATGTAAATGTTTCGAGAAAATGATGAAAACGAACTAGGCTTCAAAATTGTATGATTAAGAAAAACGTACGTTTAAGAAATGTAAAATAGCAGTTACGCTATATTTTGTTGACAAATAGCTCGTAAACGACTGTTGACATAAAGTATAGTGCATTACACAGGCGAACCCGTAAAAAACGTCGTTCAGTTCTCTTCATAAATGGTGTTGTTGATTTTAGGAAAAGCAGAACTGATTTGGGCCTGCGGAACTCGTTTTCTGTGGGTGACCTTGAAGCTGACATTGATTCTACTGTTGAAGGTCATGTATTGTGGGTGTTTAGTAGAGTAATGTTCATTTGTTGGTGACTTCAGGACTAAGGAGATCCGATTCAGTCTGCCTGTCCTGCGAAACTCGTCTTCTTTGGATGACCTTGAAGCTGATATTTATTTAGCTGTTGAAGGTCATGTATTGTGGGTTTTTAGTAGAGTAATGTTTATTTGTTGGTGACTTCAGAACTAAGGAGATCTGATTCAGTCTGCCTGTTCTGCGAAACTCGTCTTCTTTGGATGACCTTGAAGCTGCCATTGATTCTGCTGTTGAAAGTCATGTATTGTGGGTGTTTAGTAGAGTAATGTTTATTTGTTGGTGACTTCAGGACTAAGGAGATCTGATTCAGTCTGCCTGTCCTGCGAAACTCGTCTTCTTTGGATGACCTTGAAGCTGCCATTGATTCTGCTGTTGAAGGTCATGTATTGTGGGTGTTTAGTAGAGTAATGTTTATTTGTTGGTGACTTCAGGACTAAGGAGATCCGATTCAGTCTGCCTGTTCTGCGCAACGCAACTTCCTTGGGTGACCTTGAGGCAAATGACCTTGACTCCGACCTTGAAGCTGAGTCTCTGGTTCCGGCTTCGTTCGGACCTCATTCTCAACGATCAAACTCTTTCAGTAAGTAAAACTTTCCTCTTTTAACTATATAGCTTACTATTATATGGTTGTATGTGTCTTCAAACTAAGGAAGTTCACCAGTCTGTTTTTATCCTATAAAATGTGAGTTTAAAGTACACATGACATATATATGTGTTTTAACACTACAACTAAGCTATCATCTTTCTTATTATGAAGCAATGCTATTGATAGAGTTTTTAATAAGAGTGTTGTACTACCATGTTTAAAGAAAAGATGCTATGTGTCTATTTATTTTGTGATGATGTTTGTATGTTTTTTATTATATCCTGTGTATTTCTGGTTGTATAAACTGTGCTGGGATAAATAAATAATAATAATAATAATAATAATAATAATAATAATACCATCAATCAATTCTTTTTAAATACCCCACACTGATTCGTTTAGCGTAGAATATATTACATTGATTTGTTCTATTGTTTGTATTCATAATTATGAGATTTAATATTTTAAGAACAACACTTTTTTATCAATTTTCCCTTAAACATTTCAACATGGATCTACTCAGTATGGTATAAGCTGAACTACTCACTATGCACATTATTGGAACGACTAATATCATTATTAAATCCTTGCAGAATCGTAAATATTTGTATTTATTCGTATTTCAAGATCACTAAGCGAAAAACTAGGATATGACAATGTGATTTTGTTATAACTGAAGACTCCATAACGAATACATAAAATATACAATACTGTTTTTGTTATTTTACATTTTCTTTGGACCAATGTGGAAATGTTACGATGGGAAAAATACATTAACATTTTAAAGTGTTGATGCTATATTTTCATCGTCAGCGTGCATTGGTTTCCTGAAGAGAATAACCACTTTATCTCACAATGTTGCACATATAGATTTACAGAAAACTGGGGAGTTTCACAAACCATTGTCAAGAGAACATGAACGCTCTACTTGAAATTCTAGTCGCAGCTTAAAGCTCGGTGGATAATCATGCATTAGCGCTAACAAGGTTAAAGTTGATAAAAGTGTACGATGCAAGCCAGCGACTAACTGCCGAGAGAGAGAGCAATATCTGTTCAGAAATCACACTCGGCTAATGAAAAGTGGAGGATGCATGTAGAGCTTGATTAGCGAAATAATTCACATCTTCTTTGGAAAAATAAACGACCAGAAACTGTTGTGCTTTTCAAATAAATGGCTTCCAATGAGTTTATATAACATGACCCTAAAATTTAAATCCCCATGTATTGCGCTTGTTAGGCATTCTCTCTCTCTCTCTCTCTCTCTCTCTCTCTCTCTCTCTCTCGTTCATTTACTATTCGTTCCTAGTCTGTCCCGTTCTATAGAAAATAAACAAGCATGTTTGTCTAGAGCACTTTGTTATTTTCAGTCCCAGTTTTCTAATGGAAGATTATCTTTGTTTATTCATTGGAAAATTTTCTTCAGAGAAAGATTTGTAAGAACTAAATCAAGATGGCAGTTGTCCGAAAGTGGGATGTTCAACTTACTACTTGTTTATATCCCCCACAAGTCCACAACATATAAGCAATATCAACTATAAATATCAATTGGAAGGATAATAGAAATAAACACAATGTTCTTATATTATTCTATTGTAGTTTTGAGGTATTACATAAAAACTTTAATCTAACCACGCAGAATAATAAAAAAAGTTTCGACAAAGATTGAAGACTTGATGGAGGAATTTACTTCTATCAAGCACAGAAAACATTTTTTTTTTGTTTGGCTTTGGTATTTACATTAAACGTAATTCATTTGAGTCTACAAATTCGAAATTGTAATTCTGTGTAAATCAAATCTGCTGATCGCAAGTAACATGACACGGCACTCTCATTGTTGTGCTAACACTTTGTTTTGTGTTTTGGTCAGGATTTTCTAACCACAAATTCAAATTTTTAACAAATCTATGTACACCAGTCTTAGATTAAATGCTCAACAGCAGTGGCGTATGCAGAAGGTGGCTGGGGGTCTCCAACCTCCCCTTCCCCAGAAGTATAAACTTTAATGAGTGTATATAATTATTTTCAGTAAATTTTAAAATATAAACTTCATAAACCTGATAATTTAAATATAAAATGCGTTGTTGAGTCATAAATCATATTTGACACTTGCTTGCAATAATTCAACAACCGATTATAGCCTAAAATAATTTGTTGAGAGTATCCTCACTTCAATAAACATATTCTCCTCTAAAAACGTTGCGACCACATTTAAAACAGACCGCATCGAGCTCGGAGCCAGTGTTTTCTGATTATTAATGAGTGTATATCGTTATAATTAAACCAACATGCCACTGCTCAACCTCCAGCTTTATGTGACGTCTAAACGTTTCCTCATCGCAGCTTCTTTTGTCCTTATCCGTGAACGCTGGCATCAAAAGCGTTTCATCAAAGCATTTCCCCATTGAAACAAAGCCACCATTAACGCTCCTCAAACGTGCGGAAAAGAATGATGATTGCGCGCGTCCTTTGCCGCCGCCAAGAATGTTAATCGAACGCGGTAACATTATAAAAAAAGTGCATCCAAAACACACACAACGGAAATAGTTCAGAAACTAACCTCATAGTGGAACATATTGTTGAACAGCTGGTATGTTACATCGTCGATCTATGTTAACATATTTCGTCTTCCACAGAAGCATTTCACGAATACGTGAACGCTTTTGTTTATTGTTTATCGTCTAGCACAATTCTGTTTGAGGTAGCGTTTTAAATACAAGTAGAAGAGGGATGAAAACATATTGGATTGCGAGAGTAACATTGTAGCTTGGCTTCAGTTGAGTCGAGTGTGTATTCAAACAATTTGTCTTTGAATCGTATTGGGAGCAAGACGTACTTCGATTTGTTTTTAAAAGAGCTAAGTTTAAATAAATGAGGGCGGGATAGTCGATTGACAATTGACATACATTGTGCCTATGTAGATTATATTTACAGTTCAATTAATATTGTAAGAATAAATTTAGTGTGTACACATTTGTAAACTTCTGAGGGCCAGTTTCACCGAACTTTAATCCGGCGATAGAATCAACTAATAGATGATAAAAAATAGCCGCGATGCATTTTATATGTAATGTTTGTTGAAACCATGGTAACCAATCCGGAATAAGTAAATCAGCCGATTAAAAAGTTTGGTGATTTTGGACCTCTTTGAACTAGATTAAACAAGATAATGCCCGAGTATCAAGGAATTGCCTGTCCATTATATTTGCTGCAAGATTAGTATAAATGCATTGCAGTGCTGCTCTAGAACTAATATTGAAAACAGTGTCCTCAATTCCAATTCTATCTCCTTTACCGAGTATATTGAGTACATATATTGAGTACATATATTGAGTACAAATCAGCTCTAGAGGGAACATCAAATCTTTTTTTATCCATTTAATGATATAGAAATTGCTTTGCAATTTAACAGCAACCTTGCTGACAACTTGATAACTACACTAGTCCTTTGCATAACGAGAATGACGGTATAAAATTTGGGTCAAAGGATGACATATATCAAATGAAAGCTTGAGATGAGTACTTTTCAAAAACACATGATATACCTCTGGCAAATCCAGCTTTCTATGTCAAAACCAGGGTCAAAGGTCAAATTTGTAATTTTTTGAATAATTTTTAACTAAATAAAAAAAAATGTTTGCAAGTTTAAAAATACTCTTTTAGTAAGATAAATGTATAAAGTTTATTCAAAAAAAACTAAATTACCTACTTACCTTTTTTGACCTTGATTGGGGTCAATTTCCTCAAAATGGGTAATTTCTAAAATTTTCTTCGATTTACTGGTCAATATTCATTATATCAACGTACTTACTCATAAATACGTTAAAATGAATAGTTCTTATTGTAATCACATTGTTTTCACGGTATTAATTCAAAATGGCGGTCAAAGGTCAATAGGTAAGTATCGTCGAAGTAGGTCTAGTAACTAAAATATTACTTGTGGGTACTCTAAAGACGTAGAATTTTAACTGCAATTACAATAACGAATAACAATATAATGTTTTAATCGTAAGAGAATGTTATTACTGAATTTCTAATTAATGTCCTCAGACATCAGGGTATTCTTGAATGGGTGTGCAACTGCAACCAAATACATTTTTGAAAAGAGCATGACCATGCTGAGATACGTGATATGATAGTATGGATGGGAAACCACGGCAGAAGGAGATCTGAGCAACGAGTGGATGTTTGGAACTCCAGTACCTTTGACCGTTATGTATCTCCTAGTCTGTAACTGTTGCCGTGTTTGCAAGATACCGACATGTGAGTGTTTGGCCAATCAATAAAAGTGTACCCACGCTTGTAAGCTGAAGGGTTGTACAAATACCAGTACCAGTACCAGTAGCCAGCATGAGAATTCCAGTGAGTCAGAAGGTGATTAATCTGACAACTTGGACAGTGACTGCTAAGGTAGATATAACAATATAATACTAGTATCATATCACGTATCTCAGCATGGTCATGCTCTTTTCTAAAAATGTATTTTGTTGCAGTTGCATACCTATTTAAGAATACCCTGATGTCTGAGGACATTAATTAGAAATTCAGTAACAATCTTGAGTAGTTTGTAAGTAGTATGATAATTACATTCTCTTACGATTAAAACATGATATTATTATTCGCTATTGTAATTGCAGTTAAAATTCTGCGTTCTTAGAGTACCCACAAGTAATATTTTAGTTACTAGACCTAGTTCGACGATACTTACCTATTGACCTTTGACCACCATTTTGAATAAATACCGTGAAAACAATGTGATTACAATAAGAACTTTTCATTTTAACGTATTTATGAGTAAGTACGTTGATATAATGAATATTGGCCAGTAAATCGAAGAAAATTTTAGAAATTACCCATTTTGAGGAAATTGACCCCAATCAAGGTCAAAAAAGGTAAGTAGGTAATTTAATTTTTTTTTAATAAACTTTATACATTTATCTTACTAAAAGAGTATTTTTAAACTTTGCAAACATTTTTTGTTATTTAATTAAAAATTATTTAAAAAATTACAAATTTGACCTTTGACCCTGGTTTTGACATAGAAAGCTGGATTTGCCAGAGGTATATCATGGTTTTTTGAAAAGTACTCATCTCAAGCTTTCATTTGATATATGTCATCCTTTGACCCAAATTTTATACCGACCAGGCCTTTTTCGAGCGTTATGCAAAGGACTACACGCAACATACAAGAAAGTGGCGCTCTATACTGAACGGATAAAATACTGTTTGAAACAATAAGGATGTCAGGGAAATACATTTCAATGAATTGAAAATTGGGAATATTTACGTTAAAATCTGGCGACGTTGTATTAAATAAAACATTATGATCATCCAAATTGACTTGACTTGACTTGACTTGACTTGACTTGACTTGACTTGACTTGACTTGACTTGACTTGACTTGACTTGACTTGACTTGACTTGACTTGACTTGACTTGACTTGACTTGACTTGACTTGACTTGACTTGACTTGATTTGACTTGACTTGACTTGACTTGACTTGACTCCACTCGATAGTAAATGCCCCACTAGACATTGCTACACATGCTCTTATCTTTCAGACAAACATAAAATAAACTACCTAGGAGAATTTAAAATACGAAATGGTATTTTGTTATTGCAAGACTTTCTCATTAGTCTTCCTTGCCAGTAATATTGTAACGGTTGTTATTACGATTCAGTGCAGTCTACATAGCTATCTAGGAAAACATAAACCTAGTTATATGATATTATACAGAGGTTATAAAGGAAAGTAGAGAAGCACATATTTAATAGTAGTTGAACACAGTTTTATGTTCAGAGCAGAGTTATGAATATACCCTCAGCGAATTGCGTTAATAATAATAATAACTGCAGCAATGAATTGTCGTCTTCCAGCTTATATCAGGGACAACATTATGGGGACAATGATGCGGCGCAAGCAAGCTTGTGTTTAATGGATGTCTTAATGAGTGATATTACATTGTGACATTACGGTCTCTAAAGAACTAACGATGTTAGACAATGTTTCAAAGTTTATCTATCCATTTTGATTTTAATGTTGTGCATTATTGGTCTTATATCGTAGAAACTTTATATGAGTCGTTTATATTTATTTATGTATTTAGTCATATTTTATTTATACATAAACACTCGACAATAAAAGTTATTTTGAACAAGAGTCACAAAGACGTGCTATAAGTATATGTGCAGTGACCTCTTTTGAACTTTCAATATTAATGCCGGTCTACACTCACATTGGTTCCACAGAATGTTTATTTTAAAACTCTATTTAAACATCAAATAACAAAATTCTATAGCAAAGACCCGTGAGAAATGCATCTCCCTACGTATCTTGTTCTGAAACTGTGCAGTCTGCTCCATAATAGTTTAAGTGCAAAATGGATTATTACTAAACAAACTCTTTACGTTTAGAGCAAACTTTTAGAGCGAGCACGTTTTAAGATAAACTCTCCGTAAACTTTCCATTGATATCTTAAAGTCGTGAGGTTCAGATTCGTTTTAATTAAACGGATCCAAAACGTAGATAAAACCCTCGTCTACATTCAAACTTTGAACAAGTTTTTTGTTAAATGTCTTCCCGTGGCTTAGTCGCAAATCTCATTTCCGTGAAAGTTTCATATCGTTGAATAAATCCTGAGCAAGTTGTATAAACCATGTTATTGCAGGATCTCCAACGTAAAACCACGTGGTTCTGTCTGCAGTAAAAGGGAACGAATGTCTACTGCTTAGGCTGAACTAGAAAGCCATTTTGCCTCGCCTTCCGATAACGAACATAGGTATCTAAATTTCTTACGAATTTCTAAAAGAACTTTCAAGTTTTACCTAAAGGTGTCGCACGTTAAAAAATAATAATAACTGTTAACTCCTTCAAATAAAGTTAAGAAAATTGCGTGCGTGATCTTTCCTAAACTAGCTTCGGATTTGCTATCACTGCGTGTTGTTTTTATATTTCAATTGCTTCACGAACAATTCGCATTGAAATTCCTGAAGCTTCAAGATAAATAACTTGCTAGTGATAACGACTCCAAAACCAGTTTAAAATATATAATACACATTTTGGCGCTAATATCTTAAAGAAGAGGGTTTCATGTTTAAAATATGTATGTGGACTATCCCTGGACATTCCGTTCACTTCATTGCATGCCAAGCTTTACAACCTACACCGCACCCAAGTATTGCGTGCGTCATTGAGTGTGTCTACATGTCTTCCTTCGTAGCTGGCGGTGCGGGGCGACGAGGTTTAAAGTTGCGTCTTGTTTTTCGAGAGAGTCTCTTACGCCACTGCTCGCCCTGTCTGCACGCCACTGCTCATGTTTCAGGCTCCTACGGACTGGGAGTGATCGACCTTGCTCTGAACCACGGCTTGTGTTGCTCTACGCCACTGCTCGCCCTGTCTGCACGCCACTGCTCATGTTTCAGGCTCCTACGGACTGGGAGTGATCGACCCAGCTCTATACCATGGCTTGTGTTGCTCTACGCCACTGCTCGCCCTGTCTGCACGCCACTGCTCATGTTTCAGGCTCCTACGGACTGGGAGTGATCGACCCGGCTCTGTACCATGGCTTGTGTTGCTCTACGCCACTGCTCGCCCTGTCTGCACGCCACTGCTCATGTTTCAGGCTCCTACGGACTGGGAGTGATCGACCCGGCTCTGTACCACGGCATGTGTTGCTCTACGCCACTGCTCGCCCTGTCTGCACGCCACTGCTCATGTTTCAGGCTCCTACGGACTAGGAGTGATCGACCCGGCTCTGTACCACGGCAGCCTAGATCCTGATGAAGACCTCCAGTTTCCAGAAGGCCACAGAGGGCGGCTGTGGTTCACCCTGAGATTTGAGCCGGCGACAGAGAAGCTTTTGGTCTGTCTTCTCAAAGCAAAGAACCTGCCAAGTCGCACTGTTGGAACTGTCAACACTTGTGACCCCTATGTGCGGTAGGTGTAATTTCTATGCATGCACTTGTATATCTACATTAAATGTGTGCTTATGTGATTGGATCACATGTGAAAATCACGTTTTGAAACGATCATTCAGGGACAATGGGGATTGGGAAGCCAAGTGATAGAATGGACACACATTTTAGTGAACAGATTAGAATGATAATAACATTCCATTTAGTGTGCTTAATTCACTATTTTTATTGCACCTTTTCTTAAGCAGATTAGAACGATAATTTAATTTAATTTCTTTTAATCTTCATTTAATTTTCTTTAACTTTGTTTCGTTTCAATACCGACACTTACTAACCGTGGAGTAAATATGTATTCGTGTATGGATGGGCGTATTTTTACTATGTGCTTATGTTATGATGAGTACATTTCTTACTGAAATCCAAATAATAATCATGTCAGTGGTTGTAGATAAAGGTTCTTTATGCTGATTGGCTGTGGCTTGTCCAGACGAGGTCTTACAGTATCAGTCCCGTACCTCAAATCTATCCACCTATCACGTTATTTTATTTATCAGATATAAGTTCGGTGAAATGAAGCAAAGTCAATTCTCAAAGGAGAGGTGAATTTTTTTACTACAACTCCAAGTTTCGCAGTGAAAAAAAGATGTGAAAATGTGAAAATGAAAGCCACTGATATCAGTTCCAGTCCAATACTTTCATAGAGTGTGTTTGATGTGCGCGTAGGCTGACTAGCCACCTACGTCACCTGTCAAAAACACGGACCTGTGATTCACAATATTAAAGTGACAGTGACTGACAGATGTTTTATTGTTTCACTCATCTACGTCACACAGATTCTCTGTTTATGTCGCGCGGTAAAAGCTTCAGGTCATCTAGGGTCATTTCACCAGTTCTCAAATGAACACTGTGGTTAGTTATTAGTTAAATGGGACAGAATTCTGGATGGTTACCGCTGCAACACAAACTGTAATATTTCTATAATTCTTTAAAGAAAAATTGCGAGCTATTTAGGTACTTTTTTCACTATTAAATCATTAAAAATAATTGTTGATTTTAGCCCTTGAGGAAATGTTACTTTTAAACAAAAGGTCAATTGCATTGGGCAACGATGTAATAGCTTGAACATCGTTTGAATTTGCAAAATCAACACAATATTTACACATAACTATACAGATGATGACTACGTGTTCTGTCTTTCTGTGACTCTTGAGGAAAATTCAGAGTACTTAAAATCAACACAAAAATAAAATTGTGATCACAATCACATTTAGAAATGTGTAGGACAGTGCATAAAGTAAATTCTGTATTCACATTAGCGTCATTAGTGAGTGTATTTCACAAAGAATTCAGTCAACAGAGATAAGAAGGATGGGTAGGATAGCATCTTTTACAGCACAACAACTTAGAGGGCTTCCCTTTCTTCGTAGACGCAAGTGATCGGGTGACGAAACTATGTTGTCTGACCCTGGATTCGAGTCAAGATAAAAACTACGCTTCTGATTTTTGCTGGGAATTAAAATATCAGCATTTTAGTATTAAGTTTTAAATAATTCACATCATCTGTGAATTTCTCTTCAAAATCATTCCATCACCTTTTCCTTGTATCTTTTACAATATCACATTCAATATTACTTCAATTATATCATCAATCAGATCGGAAACAGCTTTTAAACTTATTCGTCAATAAAATGCGATGTTTAAACCCAATTAGTTGACCTTGTAGTGAATGTGTCACCAAGTTTGGAGTTGACTTACTTAGCAAACAAGTTAGTTACCAAAGCAAAGTGATGAACACACCAGAACAGATGTTCTTAACTACATTATTGAAGTTTAAGACAAAGAGAATTGCTAATTAGACCAACTGTTACTCCACTTGAACTCGAAGCGGTTAAGTTGAGGGGATACACGCACCGTTAAAGAGATGCGCTACGTTTTTGATTAAAGATCCGATTTCACTTAACTTAAACAATCTCGGATTGGTTTCAAAAATATTACATCTACAATGCACCGTCGGTGTTGGTAATTCAACTAACGACTTATTTTGAAGTTTGTGAAACCGTGCTTACTACTTACTTACCAAAACCAAAGTACATTTATTTTTAATAATGATTTATCTAATAGGGGTTCCTAAAAAAATCATCGTTTTTTATCAAAGTGTATCGTAAAATTTACTTTTAAAATAGAGGAAAAGCAGTAACACGCAGTACACGCTGTTTTTATCTTTTCCACGATATTTATAAATAAATAACTTTCACGGTTTTACAATTAAGTTAATTCCCGAACTGTGTTTTAAAGTATATGTAAAGTTGTTTATAAAAAGTCTTATCTACGGATCTATTTTATTTATTTTATTTATTTCAATTTTCCACATCTGATAGCAACAGATGCAGTCTAGTCCTGTACTGCTAGTATACCTCTTCTATCCGAATAGGGAAAAGCTCATAACGTTATTTCTTGGAACATTTTTTTGTACTCAATCCCAGAAATGGTCTTCCCACTAACAGAAATGTAGCTTAAAACCTTCAGTTCGTTTGGATTTGAAATCATGAACTGTGAAACCATGAAATGCCGCGTTCTATCCCTAAACCAATTCAATACGTTATGAAAGGATTTGTAAGAAAAATGTTTTTTATCATCACTGCAACTCTTCGTATTAGAGAAAATTCTTTTTACAAATGAATATTTTACATCACGCCCGAAATAATACCCAAACTAGCCTAGCACAACAATATACAGTAATAGGATGCCTTCATAGCAGCCTATATAGCTTTATTTTTTTTTATTCTGCTGTTGCACATCACTAACTATGACCATGATCTTTATTCTGTAACATTATATTTCCTAAACTCAAACTGATGGTATTGAATGTCATTAATAAATGTTTGAATTCAAGCTGAGTTGGGAATACAAATGTACAGAATCGTGATCCCAGGGCGCCTACTGAACGCACATAATTTGTTCGTTTGAACCCTCATCTCTTCCCACTCAACTCTTCAGTCCACTCTCATTTCACAAGGTCCAACATTCAAAGGCCCGCAGTATTTAGCTCTTACTCTTTACAACAAGCTATTATTATCCCTCCCTCCTTTCCCTCATTCAAAGCCAATTTTAAATCTTTTCTCAATTTTATTCCCACCACGAATTCCTCTCAATCCCAACACAATGTGCTATAGCTGATACTTTGGTTAAGTTTAGTTTATTTTGTAGCCGCCATTTATTTCTTATTTATTTCTGCCTATGTATAGGCACACTAATTTCTATATTTTTACCTTGCATAAATTGAAGAAATAAAGACTTGAATTGAAGGATAAAGATACTTTGGTTTAGTTCAGTTTATTTTGTAGCCGCCATTTATTTCTTATTTATTTCTGCCTATGTATAGGCACACTAATTTCTATATTTTTACCTTGCATAAATTGAAAGCATAAAGACTTGAATTGAAGGATAAAGATACTTTGGTTTAGTTAAGCTTATTTTGTAGCCGCCATTTATTTCTTATTTATTTCTGCCTATGTATAGGCACACTAATTTCCATATTTTTACCTTGCATAAACTGAAGGAATAAAGACAAGACATTATAAAGACTTTATACATACACATTATAATCTCTACCTGATTTAAATAAAACCATTATTGATGCGAATTGACTGATAACTGTGTCGTAGTCAATGATGAACCGGATGACATTTCGTTTGTTTAAGACCGGTATAATCTGAGCTTTCACTCTGATAATTAAGTATCAAGTTCTAAAGTCTTCAAAAAAGTAAATATACTCTCTTGAGGAGAGTTCCAGCGCTTCTAATTAGTGACGACTTAACAACGTTTGTTCCTAAGCCGACGCGGATCCCGGCGGGTGGAAATAACATGGCTGAGAGGAATGAATGGAGGTGAGGTCAATTACCTGACCCTGCAGCGTCATAGGCGTACCTACGTAGCCGTACCCCGTATAGCCTTATCTACACTACAGATAGAGATAATTGGGGAGATCCTTCTCAGGTATCAACTAATACTTTTTGATACTTTAAAGAATTGTTTCGTAATTTCTTTATCACATTATGCGCTTCTAAGAGAGAAATAAATTTGTATTTACTATCTAGCCACTTGGTTACAAGAACTGATTTTCAATGAAGAAAAATTATATCATTTATTACGTATTGTGCTTTGTTGCTTTTACGGCTCCAAGACTCAGTTTCCCTATTGCACTGGTAGTGTCGAATAGAAAGATTTAATTTAATTATTATTTTGATTATTTGATGTTTAACGTCTAACAGCCTCATGCACTAAGATTTGCCGACGCAAACTTATCATTCATTAAAAATGGCGGACTTGCTGGTGCAGATAAAATTGCGGAAATCCGCATGAATGTTTAACTATTTGTGGCATAGTGGATTGAGCCGCAAATTTACGGAGCTCCCGCGCACATGTTTGCGCCGGCAAATCCTTTTGTGCATCCGGTTTAATCAATTTGCGGACGCAAGTCAACAGTTGCGTCCGCCAGTGGCTTAGTGCATGAGGCTATTACTTGACAGCTAGGTCATATGAGGTCGGGGGCTTATTGGAGGAAAAGGACAAGTAGGAGGACTAATATTCAAAGGAGTTAAGGGGAGGAAATGTAAATTGGAAGATCTATTGTGTCACCTTTTACGACTCGCAGAGTCACACGGGGCCAAATTCTACCAAGGGCCTAGATGGGGAATAGATTAAGATAAATTTCTAAAGTTAAAAACACCCAACCCCAACTGGTAACCTGGACCTTCTGGATTCAAAACGGGAATAAACCCACAACAACATAATATTCCTCATTAATTTTATTTTTGCAGGCGCACTTGATTTCCTCAACGCCTGAATGAAAGACTTGAAATGCTAACTACAAACGTGATTATGAGAAATTGTAATGATAAAAATACCTAGCATTGTTCTCTCGAGTGCCCCCCCCCCCCCCCCCAGGACACACCTCTGCGTCTACGTCATCAAATACAAAAGGAAACCTGTAATTTACTCAACATAAATTGAGATCTTGGTAGACGCAGTGACGTAGTAATAGAAACAATTGTTCAGTTGTTTCTTCGATGTCTCTACGATCGAGACGCCTGGAAATGTTCTACGAGAGTTTGAGAAAGTTTTCAAGAAGTCTAGCTGTTGCCATTTCACTTAAATATTAACTTTCGAATTTCAGTTTGCATTTGATACCTGACGAACGGCGCTACCTTCAGTCGAGACAAAAGAAGAAGACTTGCAATCCGTACTTTGACGAAACTTTCGTTTTCCAGGTGAGTTTAATTTCTACTTATCTTTCTCTCTCTTTATTCATGTATTTTTAATATTGTTAGTTTGCTGAGCGTTCTCTACTTAATATTATATCTCATCGCTGAGATTTCGTTATGTCACTTTACATAAGCAACATTGCAAGTCAATAACAGCAATGATAACAGCACATGGCTTGATAGGGTGGGAGGAATATAACAGTGTCTCCTTGAAATGTATCTATGGTCCATATCCCGTCTCAAAGCCGGTGGTCTCTTGTTGTGTAATTAACTTCTTTGTACCATCAAATCAACCCATTCCTATATTTTCTGCTATGACAAAAGATCAAACGCTGGCATTAAATTTCTGAGTAGATGACAGGTGGAATATCTTTGCAACTGACAACTGATTGTTTTTGTTCTTTGGAACGAGGCGCTCAAAGATGGTTTCAATATAGACCTATCGGAATGTCAGGACTGCGACAGCTTCTGAGTGGCTGTTTGAACTTTGGGCGCCTGATATTTTGATGCGAAAGAGCGTTGGCTTAATGGAAGCGCGAGTAAACTGATACGCTACGTCAAGAGATCGATTGTTACTGCGGACTATTTTTATCGAACCCGTTTTTAGTTTCATTTCATCACTATCGCGTACATCTATAGATTGCGTTGAAAAAAATTCTACGCTTTTCTCATCAAGCACTCTTTTCATTAGTGATCCGGGTGCATCTACAGAATATTCCACGCCCTACATGCTTTAATATATGCGAAGTCTTGGTTATAGATATGCTCATATCATAAGCTCTTTCAAGTTGCCCTATTTCTATATCTGTAACTTGACAAAACCACACTATGGTCTTAAGACGAGCAGATATGGAGTTTACTGTCCAGTATTCTTACACATAAAGAAGATTGTAATATTTTTGACATGCACATCGTCATCAAGAGTAAACTTAAATTAATGGATTGTTCTTAGTAATTATTGCTAATCGTTCCTCACTTTGATGTTGTCAATACACAGTACGTTTGTTTTTTTATTGATTGTGTACGAAACAAAAAATTTCAATCTCATTCTGAAATCTGGAGGAAGTACGTTGAAGTTAAAAACAGCTGACAGAAAGTGAGAACGTAGAAAACCTGACCAATACTGATGGGAAACAACATATTCTATTTCTCTCTAACTTTCAGAATGTCAGTAAAATATTACAATAACCGTTCGAATTCTGCATTACGTAATTTAAAACTGAGAACAATTTTGAAAATTTAACCTTCGGCTTTTCCTCAAACTTTCTTAATTTTATTGAACTTTAGATTGTGAGTACACTAAAAAAAAAATCCAGCACACCGAATAACGCCAACGCACCACTAATCACATTACGCGGTAAGAATATACTTTCAAAAAGTTGGGAAAAGTTAGTAAAGTAAATTTAACTTAAAAACGAGCTTGATACTCTTTCGAAATATTCGTTTCATGTTTACAACCCAAGGAAGTAGCTCGTTTAATTAGCATCATCAGAGAAGTTCTGGTACATATTCTTTTTCTGTTGTAACTTATTTTGTATAACCTCTCGCATTCATCGCTTTCACATTCATCTACAATTTGCGGATTGGTTTTATGAGCAGTAATATACTAATACTACATCTTTCCGATAGCATTTTCATTTCCTTTTAGTCAAAGCCAGTGCTGCCAATACATCTTGGATTATCGGTTTTACGTATTTCCATAAAATTTTTATTCAAGTTATTGAACCATTTTCTCTATTTTAAAATAATAATTTCCCTGCCATTCTATCAACCCAAATGTGTTTATATATAGAAACATCACATCCCAAATTTCTGAATATTGTTCGCGTTTCAAATCCGAATATTGGTCATAGTACATAAATGTATATCCTTAATCTAAGAATTATATATAGATTAAATTATAATACAAAGCACATATTTCTAGCTTATTTAAAAGGGCAAACCAGAAAATTACATACATACCTTCACATTTCAAAATAAAACCATGTATATAAACACATATACAAATTATATTAGTTTGATTTGCAGCATAATTAAATGTATTAAGTGTCCGTTAATTAAATTTAAACACAAGTTGGAAAGTAAAAACTGCTGAGTTGGAACGTAAGAACGCTCTACAAAATACGAAACAAGCAACATTAATAAGCAAGGTTGAATGAAAAAGAAACATTTTTAATTTGAAAGAAAACGTTGACGACAAACCGTGCAATTTTGTAACAGAAGATGTTACACTTGATTGTAGAAAATATGGACGTAAAAAATATTCTCTTAGATTTCCCGACAGATTTCATTCAAGTTTTCGTAAGAGAATCTCAATTGAGTAGCATTGCTTAGCGCGGGTCTCAACCCACACTAAACTCCCCCACCCTACGCGTTACCTCCTACCAGTGGCGACTCGTGGTATAAAATAATAGGGAGGCCAGGACAATTCAAGAAAGATGGAATGGAAGCAATGAAAATTACTAGGACAACTGTTCAACGCGGCTAGCAGCCACATTCTGAAGAGGCGCGAAATTTTGAAACGTTGAAAATTTTTTGTTTGACAACTTTTACGATAAATATGTATATTATGTAAGATGAACATTTTAAACAAGATCACAGACAAGATTAATCCTCCTCCCTCCGGAAATGTTTGAGGAGGCCCGGCCTCCCTTGCCTCCCCCCACCAGCCGCCACTGTCTCCTACAGAACGAGGTACTCTAAAGCCTGATCTCACTGTTTAGGTCCCATCAAAAGAAGTAGACGACCACATCCTAAAGCTCACAGTCATCGACTCCGGACGTACCAAGCGACGCGCGATCATTGGTCACGTGACTGTCGCTCTCAAGGACCTCCCTAATGACGTCACAGCCAGCTCCGAGCAACACGTGTTCAAGATGGACCTTGAGAAGGTGAGACACATAATATATTGTCCGGAATAGGAAATGAGACTCTAATGCCTACGTGTCTGACTTTGAACTCTACTAGTACCTACCACATTTATTTCTTGCCCTCGCACCACTTGTATATTTTCATCGTATGGGTAGGATAAAGCTTTTCATCTTCTAGACTATCGAGGGACAGAGGACAGAGGACAGAGGACAGAGGACAGAGGACAGAGGACAGAGGACAGAGGACAGAGGACAGAGGACAGAGGACAGAGGACAGAGGACAGAGGACAGAAGACAGAAGACAGAGGACAGAGGACAGAGGACAGAGGACAGAGGACAGAGGACAGAGGACAGAGGACAGAGGACAGAGGACAGAGGACAGAGGACAGAGGACAGAGGACACAGGACACAGGACAGAGGACAGAGGACAGAGGACAGAGGACAGAGGACAGAGGACAGAGGACAGAGGACAGAGGACAGAGGACAGAGGACAGAGGACAGAGGACAGAGGACAGAGGACAGAGGACAGAGGACAGAGGACAGAGGACAGAGGACAGAGGACAGAGGACAGAGGACAGAGGACAGAGGACAGAAGACAGAGGACAGAGAGGACATAGCAGAACACCTTGCACGTAATTAATCCTCATATAGGTCTTATGACGTTATAGTCGTGACGTCATAAGCGCACTGGGACCCTCGTTTATCCTTGTCGTGCCCTGGATATGGCGGCTTCTATCCTCGCGTCACGTGGGATGTCCAAACACTCTATCATGAACGCGCTGGGACCCTCGTTTATCCTTGTCGTGCCCTGGATATGGCGGCTTCTATCCTCGCGTCACGTGGGATGTCCAAACACTCTATCATGAACGCGCTGGGACCCTCGTTTATCCTTGTCGTGCCCTGGATATGGCGGCTTCTATCCTCGCGTCACGTGGGATGTCCAAACACTCTATCATGAACGCACTGGGACCCTCGTTTATCCTTGTCGTGCCCTGGATATGGCGGCTTCTATCCTCGCGTCACGTGGGATGTCCAAACACTCTATCATGAACGCGCTGGGACCCTCGTTTATCCTTGTCGTGCCCTGGATATGGCGGCTTCTATCCTCGCGTCACGTGGGATGTCCAAACACTCTATCATGAACGCGCTGGGACCCTCGTTTATCCTTGTCGTGCCCTGGATATGGCGGCTTCTATCCTCGCGTCACGTGGGATGTCCAAACACTCTATCATGAACGCGCTGGGACCCTCGTTTATCCTTGTCGTGCCCTGGATATGGCGGCTTCTATCCTCGCGTCACGTGGGATGTCCAAACACTCTATCATGAACGCACTGGGACCCTCGTTTATCCTTGTCGTGCCCTGGATATGGCGGCTTCTATCCTCGCGTCACGTGGGATGTCCAAACACTCTATCATGAACGCACTGGGACCCTCGTTTATCCTTGTCGTGCCCTGGATATGGCGGCTTCTATCCTCGCGTCACGTGGGATGTCCAAACACTCTATCATGGACGCGCTGGGACCCTCGTTTATCCTTGTCGTGCCCTGGATATGGCGGCTTCTATCCTCGCGTCACGTGGGATGTCCAAACACTCTATCATGGACGCGCTGGGACCCTCGTTTATCCTTGTCGTGCCCTGGATATGGCGGCCTCTATCCTCGCGTCACGTGGGATGTCCAAACACTCTATCATGGACGCGCTGGGACCCTCGTTTATCCTTGTCGTGCCCTGGATATGGCGGCTTCTATCCTCGCGTCACGTGGGATGTCTAAACACTCTATCATGAACGCGCTGGGACCCTCGTTTATCCTTGTCGTGCCCTGGATATGGCGGCTTCTATCCTCGCGTCACGTGGGATGTCCAAACACTCTATCATGGACGCGCTGGGACCCTCGTTTATCCTTGTCGTGCCCTGGATATGGCGGCTTCTATCCTCGCGTCACGTGGGATGTCTAAACACTCTATCATGAACGCACTGGGACCCTCGTTTATCCTTGTCGTGCCCTGGATATGGCGGCCTCTATCCTCGCGTCACGTGGGATGTCCAAACACTCTATCATGAACGCGCTGGGACCCTCGTTTATCCTTGTCGTGCCCTGGATATGGCGGCTTCTATCCTCGCGTCACGTGGGATGTCCAAACACTCTATCATGGACGCGCTGGGACCCTCGTTTATCCTTGTCGTGCCCTGGATATGGCGGCTTCTATCCTCGCGTCACGTGGGATGTCTAAACACTCTATCATGAACGCACTGGGACCCTCGTTTATCCTTGTCGTGCCCTGGATATGGCGGCCTCTATCCTCGCGTCACGTGGGATGTCCAAACACTCTATCATGAACGCGCTGGGACCCTCGTTTATCCTTGTCGTGCCCTGGATATGGCGGCTTCTATCCTCGCGTCACGTGGGATGTCCAAACACTCTATCATGGACGCGCTGGGACCCTCGTTTATCCTTGTCGTGCCCTGGATATGGCGGCCTCTATCCTCGCGTCACGTGGGATGTCCAAACACTCTATCATGAACGCGCTGGGACCCTCGTTTATCCTTGTCGTGCCCTGGATATGGCGGCTTCTATCCTCGCGTCACGTGGGATGTCCAAACACTCTATCATGAACGCACTGGGACCCTCGTTTATCCTTGTTGTGCCCTGGATATGGCGGCTTCTATCCTCGCGTCACGTGGGATGTCCAAACACTCTATCATGAACGCGCTGGGACCCTCGTTTATCCTTGTCGTGCCCTGGATATGGCGGCCTCTATCCTCGCGTCACGTGGGATGTCCAAACACTCTATCATGAACGTGACGTCATCAGCGCATCGGGACCCTCGTTTATCCTTGTCGTGCCCTGGATATGGCGGCTTCTATATCCTCGCGTCACGTGGGATGTCCAAACACTCTATCATGAACGCGCTGGGACCCTCGTTTATCCTTGTCGTGCCCTGGATATGGCGGCTTCTATATCCTCGCGTCACGTGGGATGTCCGAACACTCTATCATGAACGCACTGGGACCCTCGTTTATCCTTGTCGTGCCCTGGATATGGCGGCTTCTATCCTCGCGTCACGTGGGATGTCCAAACACTCTATCATGAACGCGCTGGGACCCTCGTTTATCCTTGTCGTGCCCTGGATATGGCGGCTTCTATCCTCGCGTCACGTGGGATGTCCAAACACTCTATCATGAACGCACTGGGACCCTCGTTTATCCTTGTCGTGCCCTGGATATGGCGGCTTCTATCCTCGCGTCACGTGGGATGTCCAAACACTCTATCATGAACGCACTGGGACCCTCGTTTATCCTTGTCGTGCCCTGGATATGGCGGCTTCTATCCTCGCGTCACGTGGGATGTCCAAACACTCTATCATGAACGCGCTGGGACCCTCGTTTATCCTTGTCGTGCCCTGGATATGGCGGCTTCTATCCTCGCGTCACGTGGGATGTCCAAACACTCTATCATGAACGCACTGGGACCCTCGTTTATCCTTGTCGTGCCCTGGATATGGCGGCTTCTATCCTCGCGTCACGTGGGATGTCCAAACACTCTATCATGAACGCGCTGGGACCCTCGTTTATCCTTGTCGTGTCCTGGATATGGCGGCTTCTATCCTCGCGTCACGTGGGATGTCCAAACACTCTATCATGAACGCGCTGGGACCCTCGTTTATCCTTGTCGTGTCCTGGATATGGCGGCTTCTATCCTCGCGTCACGTGGGATGTCCAAACACTCTATCATGAACGCGCTGGGACCCTCGTTTATCCTTGTCGTGCCCTGGATATGGCGGCTTCTATCCTCGCGTCACGTGGGATGTCCAAACACTCTATCATGGACGTGACGGGAGATGTCAGAACAGTTCCCGGTAGATGTCCACATGATTAACTGATGCAGCTTTCTTTGAGTTAGCGGTCACGTAAAATGGAAGGGGTCGTAAACAGATAGTAAAGTTTGAGGTACTGTAATTCGATTGATTATCTGCGTTACATAAATAATGGTAATGCACCTTCAAGCGAGTTTTGGTAGTGATAGTATTGGAATCGAAATGGTAGCATGCCACTCAAACGTATGTTGATTCATTTCAAACAGTCAAAATATTCCAAATAATATTTACAGCAAATAAATATTATTAGATTGATAAACAGTTTTGATACACCATGCACACATAAACAATTTTATTAACACAAAAAACGCGTTTTTTCGTGAATTATTTCCATATTAGCATTAGTTATAAACATATCCTTTTTAAATATTAAGAAATATGTTATTAAAAGTAGTACAAACATTCTACCGTATCGTTGTTCCTTATTTTTCTGTATTCAATTAATCATGATTAGAATTAAAAGCTAAACATCTTGAAAACTCAATCTGGTCGCTTTTGACGTTTAAAATATCAATTAATGAATTTAAGTGTCATTTATTAAACTTATGTGTGATCGCTATGTATAAGTAATTGTAAAATGGCTTCGTCGTAAGAATTGACGAAGGAGAATTCGAATTCTCGAAATATTACTTTTGAAGAAAACGGTGATATCTCGAAATATTGGGACCACTCTTCCACCCTAACGTTATGCATAATTAATGGCTTCCTGACAAGTTGACGGGATTTCTTTCTGCCACTGAAATGTCTTGAGCGTTGACGCAATAAAACTTCAAACATTTAGAAGAGTTTTTCAAAACTTTGTCTCGTTTCCTCTTGAGGAATCGTTATTTTTCGTTATTAGCGAGTCGCGACGAGAACATAATGGAAGCCCGTACTCACTGTACCGTGCTTCCTTCTCGACCACAGCAGACGTGATGACGTCATCGCGAAGCTCTCCGAACTTTCCCGATCGAACTTCGTGGTTTCTACGACGCCGATTCTATAGTTCTAGTCCGTTTGTTATCGCTTCTCTCTGTTTTTCAGAGCCAATATTTATCTCTCAGTTGTTTTATTATTTCTTATAGCTATCGAAATAATATCTCGCTGGAGTCGAAGAGTTTCATTTTTATCGGATGACCTGAAAACGTCGAAACATAACATTTATTAATAACATACTACCCACGCTGGTATCAACCTCGATACTTTCTTGGCGTTGTTTCTTTTTGCGCAGTGAAGTAGATGATCAACGTAAACAAGTACATTGTCAAACTTGTGTGTTTTTAATAACATCCAAGACGTTAAAATAAATAAATATCTCCTCTAGTCTAGATTAAAATAATACAATGAACAAAATGTATATCAATGTGGAAAATTCAAAATTCTTAACATATACTGAATACGATGTTTGAAATGCGTAACAAACAGTATTTAGTACAGTATTTTCATAGTCCTAATGTGTCTGAGATATTAAAAAAAAAAATTGACTCTCACACGGTTTTACTACTTATCCAGATAAGGATTTGAGTTTTTCAACTTTCCTTAAGAAAGTGATTATGGAAATGAAACAGTATAAGTAATGTAATCATGGTTTTATTTTTCAACTCGAACTGCTTTCAGAATGACCAATCAAGAGGATACTGAACTCTCGCAGACTCGCTTTAAAGTTACGAAACTCTCTGACAGATGAAATGGATGTTCTGGTGTGTTTATTGCGTCGAACAGCCAAGAAAACTCACGAAGCGAAATGCCTGTCAACTTTTCAGGATGTAATCAGCGTTATTTAAAATTAATTACTTTTTGATCACGTCGCATTTTATATTCCTTACTGGTGGTGAATTTTTTTTAAACTTACTTCCGCAAGGAAGTTTTAGAATACTTTCTTTTCTCCGACCTAGAGTTACCATTAAAACCTTGGTAAATAAACGTATCGATTAGGGGCCAAGTCAATTTGATTTCAATCCAGTTAAGCATTTTAATTGAAAGTATCAATCGCCTTGAAAACTAAGTAGTTAGTTCAATTAAAGAGTGACTCTCCTCCACAGATCTTTAATCATCCCTTTGCTCATTCATCATTGTCTTGCTCTTTTTTACCAACGTTTTCGTCAGTCTCTTTTAATTTTAATTCGCATTCATCGCAGCCTTCTTTGCGGTGCAAACGACCACCAATCCACCACGATACCCACCCTATACCCTCCAACCCCCCAATTGGACTCCCTTTATGACGACCCCGCGATGTGTGATGGATCTGATTGGGCCGACGCCATATGACCTACTTGTTGAGTACGTCGTAATACAAAAAATAATAATAATTTTGTATGATGTATGTATGTATGTATGTATGTATGTATGTATGTATGTATGTATGTATGTATGTATGTATGTATGTATGTATGTATGTATGTATGTATGTATGTATGTATGTATGTATGTATGTATGTATGTATGTATGTATGTATGTATGTATGTATGTATGTATGTATGTATGTATGTATGTATGTATGTATGTATGTATGTATGTATGTATGTATGTATGTATGTATGTATGTATGTATGTATGTATGTATGTATGTATGTATGTATGTATGTATGTATGTATGTATGTATGTATGTATGTATGTATGTATGTATGTATGTATTGTAAAGTGATAGCAATTGTCGAAAATGTTCCCCCTGACCGAGAGTCGAACACGGATCCTTCTGCTCTACGTACCGATGATCTTATCAATGGAGTTATCGCTGTAGCAATAGCAAGAATAGCGTACATGCAACATGGAATAAAATTGTCATTTGTTCCGCTCAAGACATTTCTTTTCCCTCTGATTCTATTATCATGGCGCACGTGCCAGGCCACGTCGTTAGGAACTAGGCCTAGCCTACCTACTTTCAATTCAAAGCAGAAATGTTTCATAAATTGAAGTGCTCAAAGATAAAGTTTTTCTTTGTCAGTCTGGAACACGTGTCTATTTATACGGGAATCCGTTGTAAAACCAGCGCATTTTAAACTTGAGATAAAACGCAGACTTTTTTTAAAACAAATTGAAAGCTTTGTTAAGATAAAGCTTGCATAAAAGTAGTATAGTTTAAATAAACAGTTTTCTACTTTGTATAGTACAAAATGACGGATTAGCATATACTTATAGGCGTACTTGTATTTGTCGATTTACATTCTTTTAAACTATAATTATTTTTGTAAAAATTCAAATTATAAATAATGAAACGTACACAAAATATACTCAAGAATTTTTAATTTCTTTCTAAATTTTGCATCCAATCACAAAACGTATAATATTTCAAAATGACTCGATGGTTAATCAATGGCTCAATGGTTTGCAATATTTGTCATGACCTTCAGGAGGCGCAGGGGTCCATCTCTGACCTTGGGGAACTCCTTGTTTCTCTGCTCTACAACGAGAACATCCACAGACTCACCGTTACAGTCATAGAAGCGCGCAGAGCTAGGGTAACTCAATGCTGTGACTCAGTGGTGTTCAATGTTTGTTAACATATTGTACTATGACCTTCAGGAGGCGCAGGAGTCCATCTCTGACCTTGGGGAACTCCTTGTTTCTCTGCTCTACAACGAGAACATCCACAGACTCAGTCATAGAAGCGCGCAGAGCTAGATTAACTCAATGCTTTATCTCAGTGGTGTGCAATGTTTGTTAACATGTTGTACTATGACCTTCAGGAGGCGCAGGAGTCCATCTCTGACCTTGGAGAACTACTTGTTTCTCTGCTCTACAACGAGAACATCCACAGACTCACCGTAACAGTTATAGAAGCGCGCAGAGTAAAAGTAAGTCAACACAATAACTATCTTACAATTTTACTATTACTTTATATATTTTATGTGTGGAGGTTTTAGGAGCCAAAATTATTTGTTGTCATGGGGAAGAAAACAAAAGAGAATGACCTTAACAATTATTTATTAAATGGTATTATAATAAACGCAATATTATGAACATGAAAGTTTCCAAACTTGTTTCAAAACAGTTGGAATTACATTTTCCAACGAAGACGTACGTTCTCAAGTGCTAAACACTGCTCTAGGCCAGAGCAGTGTTTAATTTGCCAAGTGTTTAGGATTAAATGCGAAAATCGTTTCAAGAGCACAACACACAACACAAAGTAAAGACGTGTTTCACATGAACAAATTGAGAAGAACAATAATTTTCAAGTAACGTACCAGAGTTTAGAGTGCGTAAAGTTTGATTCAAGTCGGATTGCAGAATGTTCGCGCCGTATATTCAGTTTAAATTAATGAATACAGAAATGAGCGTAGTTCTCAAACTAGAGAATACAAGTCAAGTTCTTGTCCGTATATTGTAAAACCATGCACATTTATTATTCCCTTTCAGAAAGTATCATTCATAGCCGTGCAACATTATTAGTATGATCTTAAACTCTATTAAAATTGCACACAAAACAAACGCAGTTTTATACAAGACAGAAGAGAGAACTACTGTCGTTATAGAGTAGAATTAAGACAGAGAATGTCAAATCGTGGCTTCAAGTTCACGGCTTAATTATGAAGATAATTAATTGTTATAACTAAGTTAATTAAGTCAAATAATGTTAAGTTAGGAAGTAAAATTAAGTTAAGCTAAAGAAAGTTAAGGTAGTATGTCCACCTTGTCTACGGAACTCCCGACTTCGTTTTGTTAAAATTGCTTTAATTGTCCCAAATGTAAATCAAAATATGTCATCCTTTAGAGAATTTAGTGCTCTTTCTTCTGAATGTTTCTTTGTTGCAATCAATATTTCCGGTTTTTCAGATGTTTTTAATTACCCTTTGTGATGTGATGTTCCTGACACCTTTTACATCCGCAAAACATCCGCAAAACAGAAATATGTATTGGAATTAAAACAATTTATAAGAAATATCATAAAATTCTGTATAGAATGACATATTTTGATCTTCTTTCGGAACCGTTTTAAACCATTTTAAATTAATTTTAACAGACCGAACGCGGGTGTGCCGCAAGGTACGTGAACATACAGCATTAATTTAAATTAAGTTAAAGTTCAATAATTTTATTAAGTTACACGAAGTTAATTCATAAACAGAAAGTTTGTTGGAATACCCGATTGAGCAGCAAGTTGCTGTGTAAAAGTATAATGGATTGCCATCCTGAAGGAAGAAGCTCTTATGCAGTGGGAATAATTCTCAAGGTGTCGAGCCTAAAAGTAGATTTCCAGTCTACTCAGAACTGATTGAAACGAAACTCTCGACAGTGACGGGTCCTGGATGAAACTCAGACACCGCTGGAGGTGCGATGAGTAAGATCCTGTGTTTCCGTAGGCGTCTCTCTAGGAAACCACTTAGACGCTCACGTTACACTAATACGTGAAGAATGACAAGTGACGGGTGAACGTTATTGCATAGATGAAACCGACGTAGGTAACAAGTGACACCATAATCTGGTCTTTAAATGTTCATATTTTCGCATTTGGATGTTCAAATTTCAAACTAAGATTCTTTTCAAAGCTGAGAACTTTTCAATTTTACCAAAAAAAATTCTAATACTCAGTAAAAAGTCGCATCGTATTTTTTTTTTTTATCGAAGGGAGATACGCATGTGTATAGTCCAAAATGCAAAGCTCCAGGGGAACATTCATTCAATGTATCGAATTTTACAGCCAAAACTTCTGCCACTAGATAGAAACTACAACCATACACAAATTCTAACACCAATTTCACTAGAAGTGTATTTTGCATTATACATTGCAAGTTGCAAAAGAATATATAATCAAGCAATAAAACAACTACACAAATGTTTCTTATAAATAAAATCTACTAACGTAAAAAAAATGGCATATAACTATTTTCTCTGTCGTAAATAGATTTCGTAATCGAAATAAGCCAGTGAAAAAGAAATTATCGTTTTTCAGGCAAATGTTTGAGTGGACACTAAAGCTAATCACACTACTCACACAGTCAAATGTGTGACATTTCCTTGTAGGTTCTTGGACTTTGACCTTTAGAACGCAAAAGCGTAGCAGCGATCTGAGCCTAACAAGTTCTAATAACAAAATGGCGCATCCGCTATCGCATATTTCCCTGGGGCGAACTAAGACGAAGTTGTTTGAGCGCGGTGAGTCTTTGATCCTGTAACCATACTGACATGGCTCAAACCACCAGGAGCCTCCGTTACTAAATTAAACACCTCGAGGCTTCCTCCATCAAACTGGCACAACGAATATGTTTGTACTGCTAACATCAGCATATTACTCCATTACACGCTCACACAAGACTACATGGTTATACACACAACTTACTGCACATGGTTAAACACACAAGACTACATGGTTATACACACAAGACTACATGGTTATACACACAACTTACTGCACATAGTTATACACACAAGACTACATGGTTATACACACAAATAATGCATAGTTGTATTCAGGGACCCAATTTTGAAATAAAACGTCTTAAAATTAAAGACGTAGTAGGCGGTAACAAAGAACGTGATCGAGGCAGCTATTGGACAAGAAAAACGGCTTGAGATCACGTGACCATTCGAAACGTCTAAAACAGTTCGACGTTTCGTTTAAGACTTGAGTTCCTGAGTATAAATATTCAGGCTTTGTGTGTCTAGTCCGTACAAATGTGAAACGTGAAAACTGACTTCAAGATGTGTAACAAAATGTACATTTTTAGCAAACATCACTATATTATGTGTATGTTTTCGCTGTTTTCATGGCGCAACTAGTATGATTAGAGAATTAGGTCAGTTTGGAAATGTATAATATGCATCTACTCGATGCTATGAGAGTCGAGGTCACCATTTACATAAATGCATAATATTTAATACATTAATTCTCCCCGAGTTAAAGGGAAATTGAACCCACAACATCTCAGACCAAGATCATGAATAATGCAGGAAATAACAAACCTCGGAAATCTTCTGAAGATTATCTTCACAGGGAATATGTATGACTTGAGGTCAACATCATGACATCAAGATGATTAACAGGGGATTGAACTTTAGCTTACTAACTCTAATTCCGGGTTAAATAATTATGTAATGTTGCTTCAGTACTCTGGGGTGGCTTGACTTCCCCCCCCCCCCCCCCCCACCCCGATTAAATAACGCCGCACGTGTATCAAGATGAGCTTTAGCGTGAACCAGGAAAACATTCTTCCTTGCGGCTAAGTAGTTAATTGTGCAGTGTTGATTTCAGAGCTTAATTAACAAGGCTTATACCCAGAACAGGCTATAAAAACAACTCTGCTTCCAAAACAAACAGGTGAAATAACATGAATTCTTTGAATATTGGATTGCTGATTTTGATACAGGAACAAGAAATTGTTTGGTTATAAGTACCCAATGTATTATTTCCTTGCTTATAAAATATATCAAAATTGGTGTTAGGTAGACTACCTACTTTTATATACTGATAATGAACGAACACGCTTGTGAGTACGTCAACTCTACCTGTAAAACGGTGAGACAATTTCAATTGAGAACTGAAAACATAAGACAACATATTGATGATTACGATAGAATCATGATTTAATAATTAATTATGTACACTTTAAATTATTAAAACTCCTTACGATTCCCCCATAAGAGTCAACTGTCACTTTCCCTGCATTCTGTGTATAATTCAGTCAGACAGACAGACACAGTAAACCCAGAAATACACTCACACAGACAATAACTAACTTCCAATCATAAAAACTGTCACATAAACTCAGAAGACTAAACCAACATAAAACTTGATATAACCATCAGTCAGGCAGACTGATCTCAAACTATGCCAAAGTCTGCTCAACTCGTAACTCAAATAGCTTATTCTTGCTTAAAATATTACCTCTCCATTATATTAGATTATACCGCCTTATAAGACAAAATATACTTTATGTTTTTAGTGTTATATTGTACAGATATTGTATCTAAACAGCTCAAATAAAGTTCAAACTTTGTCTTATAATATTGTGTACAAACATTGATGAGATGTGTCACAAATAAAGAAAGTAAGGATATAAATTAGATACAGGCTGCAAGAAGGGGCTTGTAAGTCGCGACCTTCAAATGTGCCACTTGTCCACCTACGTCAGCAACCATTAAATCTCAGTAACCAAGGCCAAACATCCAACGAAGCAATAGACGTCGCACGACAAAGACATTTGCGTGGACTGAATTCAAAGAAGTTGCGTCTTTTTTATTCCTCTAACGAACTTTAAATTCTGCCCTTTTCTTAGCAAATGAAAATGTCGCTGTTACGCCAACTCCCCACCTACATACACAACTATGTTTATTTTAGAATATAACAAAGAATGTCCAAACAATTTCTAAGAATCTCGTAACACATTTTTATATTGCTCAGAACAGTTTTTAAAGCTTTTAAAACGTTACTCGTCAATCTTATTCATTTCACAGTTGTTTGATTATATAACATGTTATTGTTGTTTGTCGTGAATATATCATTGAATATACACAATGTTGTTTTGAAGCTGTAACGCCAAAATATATTTTTTTTTGTTACGTAATATTTATTAAATCCCCTTGCATAATGGCAATACTTATTTTCTCGTTTTTTCTTTTCATATGCCCACAATTCGTACAATTGGTAACAAAGAAAAGTTGAAGTTACGTTCACTATCAATCTTCGGCGCTCAATCGTCCATTACGTGTCAAACAAAACACTCCTTGACGTAAGCGACTATAAACGTCGTAGCAGAAAGTCGTTGACTCGATTACAGCGCTCGTCTAGGACGAAGATAGGCGGGAAAGGCGCGCACTTAGCTAAGTGTCCTTCGAAGACCGCAGTGTGTGGGTTGTACCCATTACACAATAAGTACACAGGTAGATCGATAAAGTAGTAAACTACATGAGCAACATACATGAGACTAGAAATTCCTGGAAAGTACTGGAAAGATGATCTATGAAGTATAATTAAATATATAATCAACACGAGGTGATAATGCACTATAAGTTCAAGAAAATGGTCTATAGAGAAGTTCATTATGTACAAGTAACATATCCGAGGGTAAAAATGCAAAGTTGAACGGCAAAGTAGCCTATTTCTCTAAAACTAAGAGGTACCTTGGAAGACAATTAGTGCAGTAAATATAAATAATAATATAAGTATAAATAATACGAATAATATATTAAGTAAAATGAATATAGTACAAGAAGGTTGATCGGTCAAGTAGTTTACTACAGATCACAGAAGCAACAAGATATGGCAACGGCCGTTATTCGATCAGCGTTGTATTGTTCAAGAGAATTGCCAACTTCGGTCATCCGTTAGGTTCCAAAATTGTATAGGTCAAATCTTAGCGTAACTAAGCTTGCACGTCCTATTCTGAACTATACTAAAAATGTGTATTAAACCAAGTTTCAAACTACAGTGACAACGAAATTAATATGTGATCAGTACTGTTAGTATACGAGTCCTCAATGGAGTCCAGATACTTGGATGAAAACTCTTCAAAGACGTAGATACAAACTTAAAACACAACACCTCGAGTCACTGACCTGTTATACAAGTCACTATGGTGATGACTAACTTGATTAATAATATTGGCTCCTCTTTGATAACTACAACAAAAATTAACAACTCAAAAGTAATTTAAAACTTCATCATTTCTAACTTTACTTATTTGACTTTCTTCTACCAATCTACGGACACATTAATTTGTTCTGATTTCAAAAACTTGACAAGGAAATGTGAGAACTGTATCCTCCATAGCGATAAGTTAAAACATGATTAAAGTACTATTTATTCTTAAAAGTTGTTAATACACGTGGAGAGCTTTCCACCATCTCATTATAAAATTTAGACCAGGGAAATTAGATGATAATGTATACAACATTATTTTTGGAATACATTTATTGAGTGAGAACGCTGCATCCTGTGGCTCCAAAGCACGATAAATATTTAGTAATCAAAATTCAATTAAACCAACAACCCTTACTGACTATACAGACAATTATTTAGTTATCAAAATTCAATCAAACCAACAACCCTTACTGACTATACAATCCTACAGCTATTAAGAATGCAGCCTATTACCTTTATGAAGCATCAGAGTGCAGCGTCTTCACTTTTTCGATCGGAGTAACATTCTTGTGATATAATAATCGAAATACGTAATTACGCGTGACTTTAATTTCGAGACTACCCCCGCTTTATGACGATGGGTTTTGCAACGTTTAACGTATTTATGATAATTATATTCACAGAAAATATCGTTTTGTTCAAAGTGTTAGCGATATAACAATTTTACATCTAAAATTGTGTGGAAATAAAACTTATCTACAGCGTCGTTTTTTTTTGTTTTTTTTTTTCTTTTTTTTATAAGTGAAATCGTCTTTTGGCACTCGAATGTTCTAATAATATCATTGTTCTGTTCCAGTGCAGAAAGGACGAGCGAAAGGACACGTACGTCCGCGTGACCTTGAACCAGCACTACCGGCCGGTGAAGGTCAAGCGAACGGCAGCGGTCAGAGCAGACAACAGTGCTACCAACTTCTCCGAGTCTTTCAACTTCCGGGTACCCGCGGCGCAGATTGACGTCACGAGTGTCAGCTTCCAGTTGCTTCAGACTGTCACCGGATACGGCCGGGGTGAGTCGAGCGTGTGTGTTTGCAGTACTACTACTTTACCGACCTTTGAACATCAGGTTGTACCTCGACCTATAATGCAAAACCTTCAATTTCTGTCCGTTCAAATCGCTTTAAAATTGTAAAAATGTAAACCAAAATAATATGTCCTCTCCTAGAGAATTCTTACGAATGTTTCTCTGTCCCAATATATACGCGTATTTCTGTTTTTTACATACTTATCATTGTTACACTGATGATACACTTATCATGTTTCATTTATCACTACGTTAACGATGCGTCAAAATAAAGTACAGTTCACAGTAGTTAGCACAACCCGGCACCTCCACCAAATTTTAATTTTTTTTTTACTTGTGCAACCTAACGCCATGCATAAATGCATGTTTTATGTTGGTATATCTAGTTATATCAATTTATATCTAGCTGTTTATCCAGTCACAAGAACTGGCAAAACAACACAAATAAACAGCTGAACATTGTCGAACTCTTGGCGCTTGCGGACTTTGCAGCTGTATATATCCATTCAAACGTAAAATTGGTCGATTTGGTGTGCAAGATATTATTAATCATCGTATATGATTGTGTAAACGAAATGATAACATTTCTTAATTTGTGTAATGTAAATCGTGCATTATTAATTATTATTTGTGATAGTAAATGTATTTCTGAATAATAAGTTTCCTTGTTTCCAGACAAACTGATCGGCAAGTTCGTACTGGGCTCCTACATGTTTGCTAGGGGTAAGGCCCTCACACACTGGAACTCTGCCTTCGCCAACCCCATGGAGCAAGTACAGCACTGGCATGCACTGTGCGAGTAGCGGGACTCGAGCCCTGGTCCCTTGCAGCAGACTGGAGCCCTGGTCCCTCGCAGCCTCTAACCCCTTGTTGGTTCGAGTACAGCATGCACTTGCACGCACTGTGCGAGTGGTGGGGCTCGATCCCTGGTCCCTCACAGGAGACTCGAACCCTGATCCGCCACAACCTCTAACCCAATAAAACAAGTGCAACACTAGCTTTCTCTCTGAAACTACTCTGGAAAAAAGTTGAACCCAAATATTTCGAAGCATCTGAACCAATTGAACAAAACCAGCTCTGGTCTAAATAAATTTAGATTAATTTTATACAATTATTTTAACGCAGATTATCCAGTCCTTATAAACGATGTTTTTATAAATTTCGTGTTTTTCATGGTCAAATAATTTCATTGTTACTATATCAAAATTTAACTTAAAAATGTCTTCAATGATTAGGTTGTTCTAAAGTTTGATTAGCTAAATTTGTCGTTACAACAATAATTTATTTAATGATTTGGAAATGTTAGTATTTTTTCTCTTAACAATGTAGAAACAAAACGTTTACATGGACCTGTTCAAGACACTAAGCAAGCTGGTTGAACTTAATCCCCTAAAGCGATGACAAATATTGGCTTAGCGACATGGATTGGTTTTTTATTTCTTGTAGCAAAGGAAACTTTGAGTTAACTTTAATTATATGCGGTCTGCAGCATTTACTACTCAAAAGCTACACCCATCTTTGCCCGATATCTCATAAAAACAAGAACGTCGCAGACCTGATTTAAGACTTCATACTTATCATACTCGTGTATGTGTTATTAGTTAGATATTTAGTGTTTTGATTTTTTTAAACACATAATTAAAAATTTACGTTTGTATAAAAGTGGATGATCTTTCTTTACTTACATTTCTACGATAACATGTTACACACAAATTTTAAATATATCCATTATGTGTATAAATAGAAACCTAGGTGTTATTCTGAGAGGTACGTATTGTTTGTAAAAGAGAGACCAAAGTACAGAAGTATATTTTTAACTGAAATTATGTACCTTATGTCGTGAGTATGGTTTGTCAAACAAAATATTTCCTATATCTTTCATCTTAATGGATAAACTAAAACTGGCTGTACAGACTAGCTGTCAGTTCAGCTTATATTTTAGCAAGTTTAACAATGTGTCAAGCATGTAAACTGTAAAGTATATTACTCAATGAAAACAATAACAAATACTTTATGCTAAGTAAAAAATATAATAGGTGGTTGATATATTAAACGGCGTACTATTTTTGTGTATCCAATTAATGTATACATTAATTTAATTGCTGTATGCCCTACAAGAATTTGTATCTGTACTGTAAATCATTATGTTATTCTGAATAAAACACAGAAATGTAAGAAATAACGGCCAAGATTGTAATTACATGATTACATTTGAATCACAGTAGACACAATTAGCAAGTTGTTCTAAAAATAATACATTAAGTCGCATGTACGTTAACGTTTTTAATTTTCCCGAGAAACCCCTGTGATTTTATAGCTATGGTAAGATATTGATGACGTTCTGGAAACATGATTGCGCTAATTTTATCAACGATCAGTGAGAAATAATTGTTTGACTCCCGAAATTTGGATTCGGCTACACTTTTGGCCAGTATTGTGGTTATATCCACAAGTATTTGGAAATTTGCCAGTCACTTGTGACAATTTGTAGTTATTATTATTCCCTGATTAATATACACAAAAAATGTATTGACACTGATAAATTATTTGACACTGAGGAGACTATTTGTACTGATGTTTTCTCAGAATTAAGTTAAGTCAGTATTTACTTAAAATTACACAAGGAAACGTATATTTCTAAAACCAATTGTCACTAACACCAATGGGGATAAAATAGAATATTTAAAATATTTACAAATTAACAGAGTCCAGAAGATACAGAATTTTTTCGGCGAAGATGATGATATCCATTGTTATTGTTTTTTATACTTACACTAAATAGACCATTTATAAACAAAGATTGCAAACTTTAAAATTGTGAATGTTATTTTTGAACGTATGCGTTCATTATATTTTCCTTAAATTTCCATATTTAAAAGAGAAAGTTATTTTGCAAACATATTATTGATATTTTCATGATCTCTTCTATTTTTATTGAAAGTTATTTTCAAGTTATTATTGATAGGATGTAAATTCAACTCTTTGAACAGTCACAATATTATAGCCTAACATTTCTTTACACTCCCGGTTCTCGAAATGTCCCTATCTTGTCGTGTACTTAAATGCAATGTATCCCGCTCTGTTATCCCTGATTGTCAAACACAACCATCTCTCGTGCTATTGTGAAGTTTTTGGATTGTTTCCCCTTATCAAAATATATTATCAAACTGAATATTGTACATAAACTGTGAGTCCTTATATCAATAAAGACATCTTAGTGAGTTGTTGGTAAATAATGTCTTGCTTATAAACCCATGATTAACCCCATAAACATGTAAACATGTAATATTTCTATCGTTTAGTCCAGAATGAGACAAGAATGGATATATTTACGACTTGTTCTACAGTCGATAGGTAGAGCTACACTTTTCCCAGTCTATTCCTTGATCGGACGATTATTTAATACATAAACAAGTTGGAATACAAGCAGCACTTCTAAGTAGTTTTCAAACCATTGTGCAGCTTATTTAAATTATTATTGCTGAATCCACGATATTTGTATGATGTGTATTATTTTTTGTTTTGTTTTTAATACAAGTCAAGAGTGTCTTACTGTGAAGGTTATGAGGATTAACAGGAAATGAAAGTTAGTATAATCTTCACTTTGACAATTTTAATCACATTGTATTATTTATATAAAATTATTACGTCTCGGCCAAACCACCTTCTTTAATCGTTCAACAAATAAAATGCATACATTTTCTTATAACAAAATAATATTATGATGGATGATTTTTTTTTAATAACATGCGGGTCAAATATTGGGGAATTAAGCGTAATCGTTTCATATGAATATCTCAACTTCTCTTCCCTCGAAAATGTTTTCCCTCTAGATCTTGGTTCGAGATGATTGTGTTATCTACACCATAAACAATAATTGAGCACTATCAGAGTATTTAGAGCTGTATAACAAGCGGTTTAATGGCGATGCAGTGATGGCTGGTGGACCACGGTTTTGGAATATCCAGTCAAGGTCAAGTGCGGCTGCTGGGTCAATGTTTATTCTCCGGTCATCATCTCCATGAACTCTGCAACAAAAATGATTATTAGAGATTTTGAAACATTTAAATCGCATTGAGAATCTCATTAAACCGTGTTCATCAATTTTTAAAAACTTGTATGGTTCTGCCTTTTTTGTACCCCCTTTTGTATTGTTCATTTTTCAATATCATGAATACAAATATTATTTGGTTTTACTTCAAAAGTTTCTACGATTTCACATTAACGAATACTGTCAGTAGAAATTAGGGATTTTTTTCACAAACAACTTATTAATTTCTACTAGAAATAAATCAGTTTTGTATAATATAATCTATCATTTATTGTGTTTAACCTGTAATGTAAGTATTGCTATCACGAAACTCTACAACATCACTTGTTATTTAAAACTGATTTTTCGGTCTAATTACTTAGTCCATCTCCAGAGTATGATAATCATAGTCACTGAAGGTTGTAGTGAGTATATGTTACCTGCATACCTTGAAGATGAACTAACTTATATGCAATTCAATTGACGTCAATTCTTTTAAACGAGAAGTCAACCAAGACATAATATTAACTTGTGCCACGAAGCCAAAAAAAAAACAGAAGTGTAATGTAACAATGTACCAGATAATGGTAATAAACAATATGTGTGCGCATACCGTCGAAGTCCACAGTTCCTGATCCGTCAGTGTCAATTTCCTGGATCATTCCTTCAAGGTCATCGGGTCCCAACTTGTCGTCAAGGGCAGCCAAGATCTCCTTCAGTGTCTGGGTGGTGATGTAGCCGTTACCTGCAGACAAAACACGAGGTCTCAATATCACTGCATCCGGTACAGTACCAAGGTTCTTCAATTGTAATAATATTACTTTTTTTAATATATATTTATTATTACACCATAATATTATTCAGTAATTAATAATTACAATTTTTAAATGCACCTTATGTTCTGAAACCTTTTAAACCGCATTACGTTATTGAAAATGGATGATCTTTCAGTGAATAATATACCCCTACTTATAGTATTATTTGCTTCGAGTTTTTATGCCGAATTATACTTTTAATTATTCTTCACATATTTTTAAAGAACAGCAAATAAATAAGCAAAAAAAACGAATACTCAGGTAAATAAAAAAACTAAAAATGAGATAATAATTGCTCTATCAGTTTGAAACTATTGCTTGCGATTATCATCTACTGGAGAAGGTTGGTGAAAGAAAGTATGACTATAAACCGGTATTGTATACATAATTCCTTGTACTTAGGTCTCGCACCCACGTTCTCTGCTCCACCGTGTACGAGCGTAGCTACGGGGAGGGGGAGGGGAAGGGGGAGGGAAAAGAGAGTATCCTTACCCTCTCTGTCGTAGAGTCGGAAAGCCTCCTTCAGCTCCTCCTGCATCGCCCTGCATGGGCACTAGCCACGGGAGGGGAAGTGCGGGGAGGGAGGGAGGGAGGGACTATCCTTACCCTCTCTGTCATAGAGTCGGAAAGCCTCCTTCAGCTCCTCCTGCATCGCCCTGCATGGGCACTAGCCACAGGGAGGGGAAGTGGGGGAAGGGAGGGAGGGAGGGACTATCCTTACCCTCTCTGTCGTAGAGTCGGAAAGCCTCCTTCAGCTCCTCCTGCATCGCCTCCGCATCCTCCTCCTCAAGGAAGTGGGCGGCGATCCGACAGAACCCGTCGAAGTTTACTTTGCCAGCACCTGCGATCAGAAACATACATGATCTAGTGCTGTAAGTCCATCACTAGATGCTCTATCGTTCTCCCGCTCACATGGAGGTATCAACTTTAAGTGAAATGTACTACTCACGTATTCATCTATCTATTATTTGATTTATATATTACCCGCTCCCTCCCCTCCCCCCCTTCCCGATCTGTTGCATGTTGGAAACTGGTGTTTTTTATATTATTATACTTATAACTAGTATCACTCATATAAAGGTAAACAATCCACAGGCCAGTTTTAATTTTATATCGTTTTCAGCGAAACACTGGTAGCTTTATATACGTCGTCTTTGATGTCCAAATGATATCCCGAATGATGTTCGCCCTGCGCGGTACTAAAACAATGTTCTAGGGCTTGATCGAATCTCAACGTTTCGAACTTCAACGAGCCTCCGCTAGGGGATTTAAATGACCTTGAGAGTAACAGGTAGAGTGAAGGGCATGTTTGTTTATGTTGGATGGTTAGAGATGTGTGACACTAAAAATTTAACGCTGATGTTCAGCATTGTCACTTTTTTATGAGTATACGGAGAAAATTATTTTGTATATTTATTCGTAACAAACGGGGTTTTCGTGAGTCCACAATTTATTAATGTAACACCATAAATATATTAAACCTACACGGTTGTTGATTACCTATTATAGTCAAGGTAAACCACGTTGGCATCAAACTAAACTAGAATTGCTGAGTAAAAAAGCTTAAAATTATGTTTTTAATAATTGTTTTATCGGCCTATATTGAATACATTTCACTTAGTTGTTATAGAAATCTTAAAATGAGTTTTTGAACAAATTATAAATGTAGATCTAATGATATTTAATGATATTGTAAAGGTCAAAGTTTCTAATTACAAGATTATCTATAATATGTCACTTAAGCGAAAATAATTGTAATCATTCAAAATACGTTGTACTTAACGGCAATGGGTATAGTTTGCAATATTGCCACGCCAAATAAACTATATTTTATTGAACGCTTCAAGCAAAAGACATTGAACCAGTTATTAATATCCGGGGTTTGTTTTTTATCAGCTATAATCAATGAATTTAAAAACTTTCAAGTCAATATTTGAAAGTATTTAGCTGATTCAAACCCAAAACACTTTTTCAAAATCTTGAAGCGTCCTCAATATATCAATAAAATACAGTTAATTTTACAAGTTACTCCCTTCACCGTTAGCATATTTTCACTTGGACAGCAGTTAATAAAGTTAATCCGTTATCATTGACGTCCTCAATGCAGACGGCGCGATTTGTATCTACCTTTACCTTCGGGGTCCGTCTCATCGATGAGGGCTTGCAGCTCTCCATCATCGAAGAGTTGTCCCATAGTGTTGAGAATGGTGGAGATCTTCAAAGTCTCAATAAAGCCCGACTTGGATGTGTCGAACATCTGGAACGCTTTGCGCATGACTGGAACACAAACAGTGACGTCAGAGTGGTCTATTTTAAGAACGACGAGCGTACGTATACACTGGATTGCAGCTTTTAGTGAATGGGGACGAGATTTTATTTACTGTAATAACAAACTAGTTTATTTCCGTTTGAGCTGAGTGAGATTGATTTGGAGAACTCAAGGGCTGAGATACAGAGCTCACTTTGTTCAAGTGCCACTCTGTGGATATCGAACAAGTAAATACTAAGTTAAAAGTATGTCTTTAGGTATATCAAACCATGATCACACTGGCTTAATGAAACTAGAAGACACGTATTGGCAAATATATTACAAAACATTCTTAACTATTTATTTGTACTTACTGAAAATCTATAACAATGAAGGTTAAAGGGGAGTTCATGATTTCGATTCTCGTCAGTGACAATTTTGAAGAGAGGCGGACAAAGAAGTATCTTAGGTTTTCCCCATAAATCATAGAGCGAGTTCTGGGTTTGAGTTCTATAAATAGCCATCATACATTCATTACCGGTCGTCTCACTATCCTACATTGGTTAGTTTCACCCTACAGCAGGTAGTCCATGTTTCAATGTACAATTGTTATTTCATGCATGCTTGAATTTCGAGAGTGTCATTTCCTATCAAATGAAGGGGATGACGCACTTCAGCCCAATAAAAACAACGTTACCTAGAAAAATGAAGGGACCTTCAATGTTTGTTTACTTGTGTTTCTCGAATAGTTTCGCTGAATTTAACTACGCTTTAGTTATAGCTATAACTATGTATAACTATAGCTATAACTACGCTATAATATAGCTACTAACTATATTCTACTCTGTAACATTATTATAACGTTAACACATCTATAACGCGGGTAGAATGTGATACCATTAACGAAGATTTTAATTAAAATGTTGTGTTTAGTTTGTATTTAAATATGATCTCTTGAAAAATACAATATTATACCAAATTATTTTAAAATATTAAAAAAATATATTTAGAGGTGTTAATATATTTGAATATAATAGATTATAGTAAAAGTTGTTGTGTCATTTACATTTGTTTGTTCTGCTCGCGAGTTGTTTTACTAAACAGTCTAAAGATAAATTCATCTACGGTTATAATACAACAAACAATATTTTGTAAATATTATAAATAATTAAATCGTTCCTAATATAATATTACCCAAGTGATACTTTTATCGTATAAATAGATAAAACGAGGCGTTTGGGCTGGTCTTGATAAAGATAAAACAGTTATCTAGATAATAAATAAATATTCGTTTCTACTCACTCTGCATTTTCTGGTCATCATCATCCTGGAAACAAAAGAGAATAACCACTTTAGATCAGAAATATAATAAATCATTGTTTTAATTAGGGTCGAACTAATACAGTTTTCTCTATTTTACTCAAATTGGAAAAACCAAAGCTAACGTGAAATTGCCAAAGTTAGATGGCCCAGTTTCCATAACTGTGTTAAAGTATTAACATACTAAATAACTTATGTATGAGAAATAAAATAAAAATACTTTTCAAACGTAGATTGTTTTACGGTATGTGAAATCAAAAACCTCGTCAAGTAAGGATAACTTGAATGTATAAACGAATTGCATATATTATAAATCCCATTTCGACTAGAAAAATAATTGAAATGATTCCTAGCAATAAATACTTTTCAAATTAACTTTTAAAACAACACATCCCATATCATCACTAAGACTGTAATATTTCAACACCTTGCACTACAACACTCGAACACTTATCTCACCATCTTGATATTAGTCTAGTGAACTCCGACGAGTTGTAAGACGCACTGTTGGCTTGAGTGGACTAGCTACCGTTCAGTCACCAAGACCCACTTCTCGGCGTCACGGCGCTTTATAGCAGCTACGGGGGGCGTCGTTCCCTTCCCCATCACCAGTAGAACGGACTGCAAAGTCTAGTTGGTATTATTTTTACTATCATCTGGCGAAGAGCTCGCAAACTCTGGACGATATTCACGAGAAAAAATATAGGCACAACAAAAATAGATTTCTCACAAACTAACAAGAAATTGATATGTATTTATAAGAACTTGCAGTAAGAACCGAATTAAACAAATCTTGCTGTTGTCTTACAAATTGAGGAATGTTTATTGGCCCTAATAGTCCTTTGCATAACGAGAATGACGGTATAAAATTTGGGTCAAAGGATGACATATATCAAATGAAAGCTTGAGACGAGTACTTTTCAAAAAACCATGATATACCTCTGGCAAATCCAGCTTTCTATGTCAAAACTAGGGTCAAAGGTCAAATTTGTAATTTTTTTAATAATTTTTAATTAAATAATGAATACTGTTTGCAAGTTTAATCATACACTTTTAGTAAGGATAATGTATTATGTTTCTTCAAAAAAATTAAATTAACCATTTAGCCTTTTTTGACCTTAATTGAGGTCAATTTCCTCGAAATGGGTAATTTTTAAAATTTTCTTCGATGTATTGGCCAATATTCATTATATCAACGTACTTACTCATAAATACGTTAAAATGAATAGTTCTTATTGTTATGGCATTGTTTTCACGGTATTCATTCAAAATGGCGGTCAAAGGTCAATAGGTAAGTATCGTCAAACTAGGTCTAGTAACTAAAATATTACATGTGGGTACTCTAAAGACGCAGAATTTAAACTGCAATTACAATAACGAATAACAATATAATGTTTTAATCGTAAGAGAATGTAATTATCATATAACTTATAAACTACTTAAGATTGTTACTGAATTTCTAATTAATGTACTCAGACATCAGGGTATTTTTGAATGGGTGTGCAACTGCAACAAAATACATTTTTAGAAAAGAACATGACCATGCTCAGATACGTGATATGATAGTATGATATGATATCTGTCCTAGCAGTCACTGTCTAGTCGTCAAATAAATCAGAATTGAAGTCAAAATCACTCAAAATTGAAGTCGTCAGATTAATCACCTTCTGATTCACTGGAATTCTCATGCTGGGTACCGATATTAGGACAGTCCTACAGCTTACACGCGTGGGTACACTTCAGCTGATTGGCCAAATACTCATTGGTCGGCATCTTGCAAACACGGCAACAGTTACAGGCTAGGAGATCCATAACGGTCAAAGGTACTGGAGTTCCAACCATCCACTCTTTGCTCAGATCTCCTTCTGCCGTGGTTTTCCATCCATAGCCACACAGATCAGGAACATCAGGGTTGGCTTCCTAGCAACGTATCAATAGATCGTGTTTGGTTGATAACTCACAGTCGCAGGATATGAAGCAGTAAGCAATCGTTACAAGGTGGTAGCTGATTAGACTTCATATCATCACACTTACTTCTAAAAAGCTCGTAGAGCAGCAGGTTGACGCATGACAGAGTCGTGGTCAAAGAGCAGAGTTTACAGACAAACTCTTCGAGTTTTTTTGATGACATCGATAGAAACTCTCCAGTCCTGACCCATCCTGTTTAGCTTGACACAGAAATGCGAGTTTTTTTCTCATTATATTCAAAGTTCTCTTTTTCCCTTTACCACTGAATGAGCCCACTCAGGTTGGAACACATAGACGTCCCCTACACCTATAAATGCGCCCGTTGTTAACAAGGTAACAGTTTCATACATGTCATTTCCCATATAGAAAACATATCCATAGCAACATTGGGTGCCTCTAGCTGAAGTGGCCGACTATGAATTCCAACCTTTGTCACAACCAGTGCATTGAGGTCAGGGAGGGTATTACATACTTCGAATCCCAACGAACTCGCTAGTTTTTGCACATCTTCGAAGTGTGTTTGATTTTTGGTAGTCAAGCGTCAACCAGCTGCCCTACGAGCTTTTTAAAAGTAAATGTTTAAGTCTAATCAGCTACCACCTTGAAACAATTGCCTACTGCTTCAAATCCTGCGGCTGCGAGCTAACCACCAAACAGCGGTCTGGATACGTTGTTTGGACGCCAACCCTGATGTTCCTGATCCGCGTGGCTATGGATGGGAAACCACGGCAGAAGGAGATCTGAGCAACGAGTGGATGATTGGAACTCCAGTACGTCTTTGACCGTTATGGATCTCCTAGCCTGTAACTGTTGCCGTGTTTGCAAGATGTCGACATTTTAGTGTTTGGCCAATCAATAAAAGTGTACCCACGCTTGTAAGCTGAAGGATTGTACAAATACCAGTACCAGTACCAGTAGCCAGCATGAGAATTCCAGTGAGTCAGAAGGTGATTAATCTGACAACTTGGACAGTGACTGCTAAGGTAGATATAACATAATACTAGTATCATATCACGTATCTCAGCATGGTCATGCTCTTTTCTAAAAATGTATGTTGTTGCAGTTGCACACCCATTCAAGAATACCCTGATGTCTGAGTACATTAATTAGAAATTCAGTAACAATCTTAAGTAGTTTATAAGTTATATGATCATTACATTCTCTTACGATTAAAACATGATATTATTATTCGCTATTGTAATTGCAGTTAAAATTCTGCGTCTTTAGAGTACCCACAAGTAATATTTTAGTTACTAGACCTAGTTTGACGATACTTACCTATTGACCTTTGACCGCCATTTTGAATGAATACCGTGAAAACAATGTGATAACAATAAGAACTATTCATTTTAACGTATTTATGAGTTAGTACGTTGATATAATGAATATTGGCCAATACATCGAAGAAAATTTTAAAAATTACCCATTTTGAGGAAATTGACCCCAATCAAGGTCAAAAAAGGTAAGTAGGTAATTTAATTTTTTTTTCAATAAACTTTATACATTTATCTTACTATAAGAGTATTTTTAAACTTGCAAACATTTTTCGTTATTTAATAAAAAAATTATTTAAAAAATTACAAATTTGACCTTTGACCCTGGTTTTGACATAGAAAGCTGGATTTGCCAGAGGTATATCATGGTTTTTTGAAAAGTACTCGTCTCAAGCTTTCATTTGATATATGTCATCTTTTGACCCAAATTTTATACCGACCAGGCCTTTTTCGAGCGTTATGCAAAGGACTATAAACTTTGCTCACTTGATTAATACGTCTAATGTTAATTATCCGCGTACTGTATGTCTACGTCATCACCCATCATGTGTCACGTTTTATTGCACGGTCGTAAATATTATGCGCTTTAAGATCTTTGACGAAGAGAAAACGAATTGAAAATTTATGTCTGTAGATAAAATAATGTGTGTCTTGCAAAGTTCACTGGCATTGTGGTCCGCTATATGTTGGGTATAATAAACAATGCATTAATAATAAAGTTACTAGTAAGCAAACTACATCTGCAACATTCATGTATATAATCTACCATTAAGGTTTGTAACTGGAAAATTATTGTGATGAAATAATTATTTTTTAAACCACTTAGTTATAACAATTGATTTTCAGTAGGGAACGTAATACCATATAAATATGTCTCGTTGTTATACGACGGCTCTAAAGTCACCGTTTTCTTTCCTGTTAGCATCAAAGCTAGATTTACTTACAACTGATTTATATTTACAACCCAGTCATCCAAACAATAATTATTTCATTTTTCTTGCACAACCAAATTTGAATTAGTTTGTTCTTTATCTTACGCCATGCATCGTGCAGTGAATGCTTCTAGTGCACTTCTATGTGTGTATCATTTTCAACGATTCTGTTAGTTGCAATGAAAATATTAATTAATTGTTACTAAAAATGTTCAGTAAGGCTCTAAATGTTTGTGAAATAAAAAATATATATAATATTTCAAATTTAGTAAAACAAATAAAGTTTAAAAAAAAGAGTTTTAAGTTTAAATACTGTTTATCATAGCCGTCATTGCTTTATATGACTTAATTAACAGTTTGGTTATTCAATACAATAAATATGTGATCGACGAATATGGATTGGTAGCTAAGATTTTTCATTTATTCATTTTTACGAATATGGATCGATATTTCGGTATATTTTATTTACTAAAGATTAAAGGGCGTTTTGTGAGTAAAATGAGCTCGACAATTTGGGTGATGAATGGATCAAGTAAAGGAGATCAAAGTAAAGGAGTTATATTTTTCATTTGTTTAAAAAATTGTTTCTCTTGTATTTGAGCCGGCGCAGTTGGCCAAGGTCAATAAGACGTTGGTCTAGTAAACCGTGGTCTCTGCGTTCCAAGTTCAAATCCTTCCTTTACTTAGTTTTCTTTATGAGTTTCGTTTTCTGAAGATTTAACATTGTTTTTATTTAATTTAAATAAATGCTGTTCATCAGAGGTTAGACAGATGGACAAATCCTGTTTCTTTGTTACAACTATAATTTTCTATGCAATTTCGGTTTCTGGATTCGTATTTATTAAAATCTTTTTCCATTTTCTTTCGAACTACAATTCTACATATGCCATTTTTGTGGGTAACTCCCCCACCTCCCCCACCTTCCCCCCTCTCTCTCTCTCTTCTTGAATTCAAATAATAGCTGTTTGATTGTAGTTTATTACTACTACAGAGTACTAAGACGGACAAAATGAAACGTCACATCACAAAATACATTCGCCTTCGGCACCTGTGGGCATTATTCAATAATACTGTACAATCTGTGACTGTGCGCCGATGATTGGCCGTCAAAACCCCTCACCGAACTTTTGTAAAGCAGTCTAGCTCACTCGTTCAATAGTTCCTCCACAGAATGATTCTGTCTAGCTGTGGACTTGATGACGTAGATGCGCACAACGACTTACAGTGGATCGCAGACGAGCAGACCTGGGTGAGGAAATATGACATCGGATCATGAGTTGTGGATATAGGCTACAATAGTTTTATTGCGAACTAAAATAACCCTGAACTCAATCACACTATTTCCACAAACCACAAAACGATAACTCTTTACCTACGTCATACATAACAATACAGTTTTTGAGAAATTTTGTAGGCCTACCGACATACGTTTAAATTATTTCTTCTATGAAAATGCGCATTTCCGCTTTATACAAATAATGGTAAAAAATAGCTGCGTTTATGATGTATTTTTCCATTTAATTTGTGACGAGTCAGAGCTTTTTATAAGTATATGGTTTAACTATAATGTCAAACAAACATGCAATAGTTTCATACACGCATCGGTTATATTCCAAAAGGTGGGTTTAACCCCATCGCAATGCTTTACACTTAATCTAGTGAAAATCATGTAATATATCGAACCAATTTCATCTCGGATCTTATATTCTTAACCAAGCCAATGATATTTAATAATTTCAGCCAATTTCAGGAAACGTACTAAAACTTGAAAATAACTTCAAGTACAGGAAATACTTGTATTTTGTTTATTTATGAAACAGCACATCCACATACAGTAACACTTATGGATATATTTGTTTACATTATTATCAAACCATGGATTGCTTTGAAATTACTCTCAAGAACATAGTTTAACCCAGAGAAATGTGTGCACGGACCATATGCGCTCTCAAGTTGTATACATTTAAGTGAGGTATATTGTGGGGCATACTGCATTGTCACTGCACGTATCGAGCTTGCTCTCAACTTGTCTACCCGTAAGTATTTTTGTAGTAGAGGTAAGTGTGGATAACACTTAGCTATTTCTCAGTACACTAAACACAAGCGCGGTCTCAACTTACCTACACGTGAGTATAGTGGGAGTTGTGTGGGTGAATGGAAGACAGGAGGGGGGCACCATAATCTTCTTTTAGACTTGTAGTTGGTTGCTAGCAACGCCACCATACCCTCTCTCAAATAACAGGCAATGCGACGAAAATACGCTTGAAAACCGCCATCTAGTAACTTTCGATAAATTCTCCACATTTCAAGATGATTTTACGAACGTGAATAAAAATAAACGCGTGGTCTTGACAGATGTTTTGCAGAGGATGAACTCAGAGTGTATTGACACGACTCAGTCAATTTGCACAATGTTTATTTTCGTAAGTACCCATTTACATTATTCGAAATGCATGTACTGCATCCACGTGTTAGAAGAGAGAAATCTGCTTTTCGAAAGTTTCTAAGAAAATTTTAAATCTGTTCATGCATTACACGGAGAGTTATAGATATAAATAAATAAGGTCTCTTGTGTTTGCACTACACCATTTACTACAAGAATTTCATAACTTACACTCTAAGTTATATCAAGAACTAAAAACAACATTATTGAATTATTAAAATGTATGAATCCGTTTTCTAATGGCTTCACTGGACCGCACTGAGTGCGCCTTCAACAATTTAGAACAATAGAATTTGCCCACCTGTACGCTCTGAGTGCAGCCCGTTGGAAAACGCCATTATTCACCATATCCAATACCGTATGCCTTTTTGAATGGGAGGGGGAGAGGCGGGATAAACTCAGCAATATTTCTTACTGTCCTGAGAGTACTTTTATAGGGTTTGTAAGTACATTTGATTATTCATAACCTTATATATTTCATCTCAAGTCTCCTTCATAACCGTGTGTTACGTCACAAAGCATACATTTAAATGTGATCGTCATTCTTTTTTGACAAATATATTGTGATTCCATGTCAAGCCTACTAATTACTAACTTTCAAGCATGACCTCATTCAAAATCTAAAAACATAACCTATGACACCTCCCCCCCCCCCCCCCCCCCCCCCCCCCCGGCGTTATTAAGTCTGACATTCCGCTTTATCCTATGGCGACCAGGCCAGACCCTGCCAACATAATAACGATGATTTAAACAAGACTAGATTGTAAACTAAAACTCGTCGACTGACAACAGGTCCAGTGTTCTTGAAGGTGTCGTAGTAATTTGCCCCACGGTCGCTCAAACTAAGACACTTTCATTAACAAACTCACATTCCAACTAAAAATAACCTACTCGTGGGTGCAAGCAATTCTTTATGATCCCATTGGCCAAAACGTCGCGCCTCAACCAATTGGAGAGGTTCGCATACGACGTCACATCATAGCTAGTTGTCCCATCGGAATGCGCCAGATTTGCACCGTATAAAAATGGATCTTCCAAATTTGAGAGGAAATCATTAAAGTTGTTCACAAGAGAGAACGTATATATGAGATGAGTATATCCTGCCAAGAGTCTGTCATGACTGAATTTATTGTTACCTTAATTTAGCTGCCATGAATTAAATACTACAACTAACAATGTTCTAACAAATGAACGCAATACATTCAAAATGGATGACATACTACTTAGAAACAGAATGACTGAAAGCTTAGTTATTTGTAGGTGGTCGTTCATTGAACTTAGTCATGGTTTTAGTGCAGAAGATTCCAAGGTTTTATTCCTTTTTACTGAAATGTTCGAACTTACCAAGAATGTATATATGAAAGGTGGTAAAGATCTCTCTGTTAGTATAAACACCTATTCGGTTACCTACTTCATGAGTTCCGGTCGAGGTGGGTTCCTCCTCGTGGTGACCGGTGCCCGCAAAGTGTTCTCATTGTCGTGCATATCTTTTGTGATTTATTTATTCGTGTCATAAAGTCTTCGACATCTTTCCTCTTCCAACTTTCACATTTTCCTACACAGTTGCCAGTTCTCTTTATGATCTGAACACCAACCAATCCCCATCCCCTACCTGGATTATCGTTATGACAACATGATGTGTGATTGATCTTATTTTGCCGACGCTGTATGAAATAGAAACTATAGTTATAGTGCGTTCATGGTTGTGTGAGCCATAAGCCTATGGCCTAGGCCTTGCGTTTTATATAAAGAACACGCTCTTTGTGTAGTTCTAGACTTAAAATAAGTCTACACAACAGCTGTTAGAACGCGCGAGCTGTATTTAAATGATACAATAAGGTATATGATAACAAAACAAACATCCCGTAATGTCCAGCGTCAAAGTCACAACAAAGAACTCACGAACGAACGTGAAAAGGTGTTGGTAAAGAAGTTGGGGGTATTTCAATGAATTACTTTTGCATGATGATTCGAACCATCATATCACGACTCAGACCGTTTGAGCCAGCAAGTAGGCTTCAGTTCAAACAAGATTTTCTTCCTTTTTTAATGTTTAAATACTTTTCAACCAATAGGATTCTTACAATCCATCTTGAACCACATTTTCATTACTTGGAAAGATAACATCCGATGAAGCTTTTAATAGAGCCCAAAGTAAACTTCTCTACAGTGGACGGACGAGGAAAATATCAAGAATGTCCGACTGAATGAATCTATAAACTCGCGAATAGTAAACACAAAACGTAAACAATCCTCGCAGCAAAGTCGGATTGACGAGGGAGAACAAATAGCCCATTGTCTAAGGATAGCTTCTGTTGAACAGTTCTCTCTGGCCTAGCCCACCTCTAGAGACGGTTTGTGCAACGGTGTTGCTATTTTAATGTTGCGTGGATTTCACGCTCTTCCCTGCTCTGAATAGAATACGCATACAGCCTCGTGCCAAATGATGCCGCCCTCCTCCCCCCCTCACAGAAGCATCACCCGCTCACCATTGGCTGTGCAACCAAAGTATTATAATTGTTTACAATCCTTCCTTTTCATATTTTAGGAGCCCGAAAGGCTGTTTTTTAAGGTGACCTATATCTGGTTTTAGATCTGTCACCGAAACATTTGCTATGTGTCACCGCCGATATGGTAGTCAGCCGTGGGCAGTGTTGCATCTCTGGAAGTTGCGAAGTAAGTCAGAATCACTCAAGACGAACAAACAGCATTATTGAAGTCAACTATTTTTTTGTTGACGCTTTTATGAGACCTATGAAAATTGTTTTAATGGCAATCTCATAAAAATTGAATATTCCCTATGATTATTGAAATGTTTTTAACACCGATGAGTTCTTCCATGACTTACACGTATTACTTGTACGACAGTCGTAATATATCAAGACAATAATTTAAAATGTCAATGTAAAACTAAAGTGTGTTTTGTCACGTATTCATGATGACTAATTTATTTCTTGTATATTTAAGAATGTGTTTACTGCCTATTAGTTTCTAGTAATATATACATGGTTATATTAGCCACTTTCAAAATGCGTCTGTTTGCACTATTAATTATTACATTCTAGAAGCATTTTGTTTTGTTTGTCTTTGTCACTTTCCATCAACACATCGTTACTATATTAGGTACATGTTTTTAAAGAACATTTTGCTTTGATTGTCACTTTCCAGATGCGTAGGTCACATTCTAGCTGAATTTTGTTTTGACTGTTAATTTCCATGAGCATGTGTCGCGCATGTGTTTAGGATTCATTATTGTTACATTCTAGCAGCATTACTTTTATTTGTCATTTTCCACATGTTTATGTTCAGTATGTGTTACAAATTAACAAGATTGTTTATGTGTTTATCACTTTGCATGTATGTATGTTTTGTATTTGTTACATTCTACTCATATTTTGTTTTGTGTCACTTTCTACGCTGATACCCCCCGTTACACTTTAAGCGTGTGCGGTTCATTTATCATTCCATTGTCTTGGAGTGGCTCCAATGTACTTTCATGCCACCACTCACCCCTTCTGGTAACATTACACCGAGAGGTTGGTCAGTGTATGAGTCTGCCACTTCGGAACACATTCTTGTATCACACGTGCTTTGCTTGGAAGCCGGACAAAAATGTTCGAGTGACGTGTCAGACGAGTGTGTTTCGTATTTAATTTTCAATCAGCTGTCACCTCTGGCATGTTGTTGGATCCTAGGCTGGGTCGCCCCCCCCCCCTCAGCCCACCCATAGTTATCGCCTTGTAAAAAGATGAGTATCCGTTTAGTTATTTATTGGCTCATTTTTTTCTTTTTCCTTGACAACCAAGACAGTTATATGGTGGATTTAGAATATTGGTATAAAACAACTTGTTTTAATGTATGTACATGTTTGAGTAAAAATTTTGAAGTCAGAAGTTTGTATTAAAATAAAGTTAAACTTAATGAACTATTTATGCTGTGCATGCAACATCGGGTTAGGCCAGGCCCAAGACAAGAGTATGTGACCGCCAGTGGCGTATCCAGGAATTGACAATGGGGGGGGTCGAACATCCCAAGCAGGCAGGGGTCTGGGGCGAAAGCCCCAGATTTTTTTCTTCATTTATGACGTTTTAAACGCCTGGAAACACGTTTCAGAATAAGAAAATGTCATAGAATAGGTTTAAGAGAATGTAAGAATGACTACAAAGAAAATTAAAAAACCAGTCACAGAACAACAAAATTACTGCAAAAATAAATATCTTTCCTATATTTTTTTTTTAATTGTTGGCAAGTCTCCTCGTAACTGGTAGTGTTGTATTTTGTGGTAATATCTATAAATTTTACACGTTTCTGAAGAATGTTTTAGCACTGATTTGCGTTAATTTCTGTTTGTAGCCAGCTTATAAATATGCAAAAAGCTATTGGTTAATGTTTTGACAATTTTTTTTTATCATTAAGTTCTGTTAATTCATGTGTTCTTTCATTAGAACTAAAAACACAATAGATACACCTTTTATAAAGACAAACTTGCATTGAAATACAATTTACAAAACCCGGGGTGTATTTGGCATAGGGTATAAGAAGATTCAATATATTTAGGATGCAATGTAGTTTCTTATACACAGTGCCAATCGTCGGAGGAGAGAGAAGAGTACCCCCTGACCCCTAGCACCCATTAGCATTTTTAAAGTCCCCGGAAGTCAATAGGTCCTAAAGGCAGCTCTTCCTGACGACCAAGAGCCCAAAGTCGTATGATTTAACGGTTGAGTATGTTATTAAACAATAATCAAAATAGTAGTTTCCTCTTCCCTCCTCTTTTTCCTTCCTTCCCTCCGCATGTAATTTTTTTTTTTGGGCATGGGGGGGGTTTGAACCCCATAACCCCCCCCTTGGATACGCCACTGGTGACCGCTCACCTCCGAAACACTATAATTAACGTTGTATGGTTCGAAAGCTTATTTTACAGCTTCGTTTTTCTCGTCAACAAGATCCAGGTAGTGAAGGAATCTGTAAGACTGGTCAAAGTTAGGGGTCCTTCCGGATGGGACGTAAAGGAGATGATACCCTTGGTACTTTTCAACGGGAGTAGGCTACATTCTGGTACCAGGTTTCCCCTCCTTCCTTCTTCATCAATCATCATCATCATTCATCAAATCATCACATATTAAATTTGCAAATCAACAATCTCACCGAAACCTGATAGTTTCGCGTTTAGTGTTGGGACTAAGATCCGTTGTTCCCACTATAAATGAAATGTGCAAGTTATTTCCATGCGCCTAATTTCTTGTACACCTGTTAGCTTACGCAACATGCTAGACCACACTTGACGTGCAGTTTTTAATTGTGCCTCTTATTTTTAACTCAACAAACGTGACAGTAATTAACAAAGCTGTCACTTAGGATTGTCTTACCAAATGCGCACGGTTAAAGAGCGAACCTACACAAACAAAGAGAATGGGTCACAAATAGAATCTTCAATCTACCCACTACTTCGTTTAAATCGCACTGCATTTTTCTTCACTCAAATAATTAATTTAATTACTAATTAGTTTATAAGAAAAATGAAAATAGTTTCTGATTAATTCGAGCCAAGACCACCTCAAAGGTGTTTGTTAGTCATAATGTTTTATACAGACCTGATTTCATAGTCTAGAGGCGAGATTAGCTGAAAATGGTATTCATAGTCCTGTTAAAGATGTATACGACCATTAACATTGACAAAATCGAAAAATCGAAAAACAATCAATCGAATTGTATAGATGTAAATTCAAACCCTATTCATTGAGCTCCAAATCAATATAATAGTAAGTCCAAATCAACATCAGTAGCCTGAACAAGAATTAGCAAATATAAACCCAAATTCGGGCTCTTTCACTACGTACATTCGCTCACTGGAAAGGTAAATGAACATACACTGGTAAATCAGTAAAATCAGTGAAATCAGTAAAATTGATTTCAATCGTAAAAAACAATACAAGCAGGGTCGTACCGTTGAGTGAGTAAAATAGGGTAGAATCGCAACGCAATCGGCAGTTTTTCTACCGCCTTATGCACGCGTATACAAATAATGGGGCGACACGAAGGCCTACGGTCCTGCATAGCACGCGTATACAAATAATGGGGCGACACGAAGGCCTACGGTCCTGCATAGCACGCGTATACAAATAATGGGGCGACACGAAGGCCTACGGTCCTGCATAGCACGCGCATACAAAATATGAGGCGACACGAAGGCCTACGGTCCTGCATAGCACGCGTATACAAATAATGGGGCGACACGAAGGCCTACGGTCCTGCATAGCACGCGCATACAAATAATAGGGCGACACGAAGGCGTACGGTCCTGCATAGCACGCGCATACAAAATATGGGGTCACACGAAGGCCTACGGTCCTGCATAGCACGCGCATACAAATAATGGGGCGACACGAAGGCCTACGGTCCTGCATAGCACGCGCATACAAAATATGGGGCGACACGAAGGCGTACGGTCCTGCATAGCACGCGCATACAAAATATGGGGTCACACGAAGGCGTACGGTCCTGCATAGCACGCGCATACAAATAATAGGGCGACACGAAGGCCTACGGTCCTGCATAGCACGCGCATACAAAATATGGGGTCACACGAAGGCGTACGGTCCTGCATAGCACGCGTATACAAATAATGGGGCGACACGAAGGCCTACGGTCCTGCATAGCACGCGCATACAAATAATAGGGCGACACGAAGGCGTACGGTCCTGCATAGCACGCGCATACAAATTATGGGGCGACACGAAGGCCTACGGTCCTGCATAGCACGCGTATACAAATTATGGGGCGACACGAAGGCCTACGGTCCTGCATAGCACGCGTATACAAATAATGGGGCGACACGAAGGCCTACGGTCCTGCATAGCACGCGCATACAAAATATGGGGCGACACGAAGGCGTACGGTCCTGCATAGCACGCGCATACAAAATATGGGGCGACACGAAGGCGTACGGTCCTGCATAGCACGCGCATACAAAATATGGGGCGACACGAAGGCCTACGGTCCTGCATAGCACGCGCATACAAAATATGGGGCGACACGAAGGCCTACGGTCTTGCATAGCACGCGCATACAAATTATGGGGCGACACGAAGGCCTACGGTCCTGCATAGCGCGCGCATACAAAATATGGGGCGACACGAAGGCCTACGGTCCTGCATAGCACGCGCATACAAAATATGGGGCGACACGAAGGCCTACGGTCCTGCATAGCACGCGCATACAAAATATGGGGCGACACGAAGGCCTACGGTCCTGCATAGCTCGCGCATACAAAATATGAGGCGAACGACTCACTGTATGGAATTATGCTTCACTATTTTACGCAGATCCACTTCAGCTGTCAAACTGTGAAATGTTTACACCGTGCTCTTCACCAACTCTTATAAAGTTATTTTTTTAAGAGCAACTTCTTCAATACAAAAAAATATCGCTAAAAAATACCGCGAATTTCACATTGCTTGAATTATGATCTATATAATATGAAACAGCATCTTACTTTTTGTATATTTACTTATGTGTATATTACGGGGGAAAAGTTAGTGGTTACTGGTAAAATACCATATTATCAAAATCATACGTTACTTTTGATAGTTTGTGACATTATAGTGGTGTTTAACCTGGTAACACGCGAATCGCGAATGTGGGTGGAGTTGGCCAAGCCAGTTGTTTAGTTTGGTTTTAGTGGCGTCACTCGTACCATGTCGAGACCGATGGTAATCGCATGGAACACACAGGGAAAATAACATTTATAATGGCGACAGCAGCGCCAATGTTCATCATCTAGCACAGTACTACTTGGCAATACAAAGAAAGAAGAATTTGCGTTTTAATTTAGCACTATCATCTTGATAGCACTATTTTGGCGCTTCGTCCAGAAATCTGCAGTTCCGGTTATCTCCTTACCCCATCAACCCTCTTTAACTATTTAACAGAAATTTATTCTAAATCTATATACCTCTTCCATAATATTTTATTTCTACGGATAAGGTGACCATATTTTGAAGGTAACAAACCGGGACATACTTTAGTCCGCACATACAGGGGTCTGGGGCGAAGCCCCGACAATTTTTTGAAGGTATAAATTCGTCAAAATGCCCAAAAACAGCTTCATGATTTGATTCATGAAGATAATTTTAATGGGATATATGGGTTCGGGAGAGTAGAGAATTCATGCAAGGGCAAGTCAAGTCAAGTGCAGGCAATCATTATCAAATAAAATGAATGCATTTTAATGGAAAATTAAAATTATTTAATTTTTATAATGTGCATCCTTGAAATTTTAATAGACGTTGACTTTACATTGAAAGTTAATATGCATGTAATTAAATGCAGCCATGATTATTGTTTAGTAAATTTTGATTTCAGATAAGTGACTATCACAAAACAAAGACAAATGATTTAAACTGTATGAATAATATGTTACTAAGATAATAGTGGGAAGAGGAAAATTCCAATGCCAATGTTAATTGTCTCATAGGCCTACATTTATTTAACTTTTCAGAATACCGGGACATTTCTTTTCTCAAATTACAAACCGGTACAAATACGTTATTTTCATGAGTCTCTCGGGACACCGGTACAAGTGTTCGTAAAACGGTACTGTACCGGTCAAACCGGTACGTCTGGTCACCTTATCTAAGGATAATCTATTAAATGTTTGCATTCCCTTTGAGTGTTGCGAAAAGATGCAGTGCTTGTTCATTGAATTACTACACTATTTCAATTTCTTGTGTTGTGATGATTTTCTCTTATGATTCTTCACTTTTTTACATAAGCAGTCTGGTTCCAGTTTTTTAGAGACTTCAAAAACGTTAAATATATTGTATTCCTCGCTAACTGGGTTATCACGAGCCGAAAGTGCCGATTGTAGATTGTACTCCCGCGCATTTTTCGCAGCGGTGGCGCTACCGCCATTACTACCGCTACGTAGCGGCGCGGGAAGTAGCGACGAATATCGAATCGAACTCTTGTCTCGAACAGTCGAACAAACAAACGCGACCCTCGAGTTGTGAACGAAAGCCAAAGCCTTGTTCGTGAACGTTGTCAGTGGTCGTATTGACTGTATAATGTCCTAAATCAGTGGTTATTTAGCAAATTACATATAAAAACAAGTAAAATGGTCCGTGCAGGGTATGTACTACAATTTATATGTCAGGTTTTCACAACGTAAGTGGCATAAGCCCTACATCTGAAATATTATTCCAGGTCTAGTCATTCCTAACCTCAATTTCTAGGACGCACTGGAGGTGCTGTGCTAGGCCTACCTAGGCCTAGTGTTCACGAATTGTGTTTTAAATTTAGGGTTGGCCTATTGCTAGACCCTAAGCCTAGGTCGGCATCGTAGTTGAGGCTAGACCTAGGCCATCGTTATAGTGGAAAAGGCTTTGTTATTATTAGGGCCTACTAGGCCTAGTTTTGTCATAGGCCCTAGGCCTAGGCTAGCCTAGTTTTGTTCCCTAGCTTCTCCACTCCAAGCATTTTTACACAAAAACAATGGTAGGCCTACATTCCAATTTGTACTTTTGTGCTCGATAAATTATCTTTAAAAAAATGAAACAACCAATACACAATTCATACAACATTTCTGCTTGTAGGACTTAGAGTGGCAGAGAGGGATGATGCATTTTGATTTGTTGCATGTAAAACAGGTCCCATGATTTCCTTCCAATAAAGCTGCCAATAAATAATGTGTTATGTTATAGCCACCATCGGAAGCGATCACGCAGTCGAAGCCATAGCCGTAGTTTGTCACCTGCAAAACTTCCAGAAAAACGGTTACGTAGATCACGAAGTCGAGAGAGGTAATTTAACTAGACTAGTTATATGCGAATTTGGGGATAATTTTGTAATGTATTTATTATATTCCATGCAATGTTAAGCTATAGCTATTTCCATACATTCATGTAGGCCTAAGGCTCAAGGGTAGGCCCTACCAGAATGTAGATCATGTATTAACCAGTTCAGTGGTGACTTTCCCTCGCGCTTGCCGTGCGCGTAGTGGCGACTTATTTCCCCACGCTACTTGCGCACGGTCGGTCGTAAGACCTCCTTCTCTACAAACACGTGTTGCTGACAGCATTTCAATACATGTAGTTCTATCTAGCGGAAAAAGATTGAACAAACTTCTTTGCAGAGAGTGCGGGGAAATTTTAAAGCGAGACTCGTCACGGCCACTGTGGGAGCGATTCTAAAATACTTATGACGAGATATTACGTCCAAAGCGCTACGGGGATATAGCCGGCGTGACGAAATATCTCGTCATGACCACGGAACTGGTTAAAGATTGTTTTGTTTTTTCAATCATATCACACTGATTAGGCCTACTACCATAGGCCTGGTGACTAGTCTGTCATAAGTTGCCCTTATTTTTTGTAGGCCTGTTGTAGTGATAGTAGCCTATACGTCAACTTTTGTGGAGATTTTGCAAACTTCATAGTTTTGTGCTTTTGTTCCAGAGTGAAGCCCCGTTACAGACGCAGCAGATCAAGAGAGAGATTAGAAAGATTAGAGAGACTAGATATTAGGAGACCAGAAAGACATCATCGTTCTCGAAGCAGGGAGAGAAAACGGTAATTACACATTATGTATTTTAGTACTGGGCAAACCTACCCCACCCATTCTTATATGGTACAAAAATAAGAGGAAGGGTGGGCCAATGCAAATGCTAAGACCCACGTGTATTGCTTACTTCTAGTTGTTTTACTAATTGTAGCTTATCTCTTCACACACAGAGATGCAAAGGAAGATAAGAAATCAGGATCTTCTAGAAGAGGTAAACTATCAAAAGAAGACACAAAAAAAGATGCTAAAGACAGGGAGAAGAGAGAAAAGGAAGAGAAAGAAGAAGAAGCATTTGACCCAACAAATCTTGACAAGGTACGCTCTTAAGTGGTAAATCTTTTAAGTGGTAAGTGGTGGATATAGGCCTACCAGTTTTGAGAATTTTTGCATGGCATTAAGAGGAAAATTATTGTGCTTGGTAGCCCTATGTAGAAAAATAATTCCAATTTGTAACCATAGGCCTATTCTACTCTTGAGTCTTGATTGTCTTGTTTTTTCAGTTTAACAATCAAATACTACCTCAATTATGTTCAATATCGAAAAACAGAACTCATTGTACCAAAATAGTATTACAGATGAATAAAGAGTAGGGCCTAAACACAGTAGGCCTAGGTACTGTGAACTTTTCTTTTCAAACAAACAGTGTCGTAGATCATCATGAAGGCATCTACCAATTGCTGACCTGGATAGCCTACCTGCAACATTAGCAAGCTGAAACTATTGTTTGAACAATAATTTTTTTTATTTTGTAGGAAGAAGAACAAAAAAGATTAGAACAAGAAATGCAAAAACGAAGAGAGCGAATAGAGAGATGGAGAGCCGAGAGAAAGAAAAAAGAAATAGATCTCACAAAGAAGGAGATCAAGAACAATATGTTGGGTATGTAGAACTTAGCAGTGTAATGCATTACATTATAAATCGTGCACAGGTCTTGAAAAACAATAAACAGTCTCTATCCAATTTTCACACGTCAACATGACATCTATTACTGTTAGAACTTCCACTCACTGTATGGTAATATCAGAGGCCAGCCCTTGCAAATTGTGTGGGGTGGAAGTACACCATAGGAAACACCTCTTTAGGTTTAGAATTTATAGTATTGTGTATTTACTTGTTGATTTAGTGTGGTAAAAGTCAATTTATTATGTCGTTAAGTACATGGATGTCAAAATATAGATTGTGTTTGTGTGAATGTTTTGGATTTGTTTCTTAGTTCTAACTAGGGCTGAGTCGTTTAAACGAGTAAATGCCCGCGCAAAAATAGACATGTAGGCCTACAGATATTCATACACATAAGGCCATGTCTTATACGGACCCTGCCTGACCAATCCCCCTGAAGTGCCACTCCCACCCAAAACCCAAACTCGCAGATTTTTCCAAATGTCACAGCTCTTCGACGAGCTGATGAGACATCTATGCTTCTCGGTGTGTGGAATCAAAATGACTGTGGACATTTAGACACAAAGGTGACGAATATAACCAACAATTAATATAGGCCTAATTTAAATCAATCATCTTATTTCGTTGAACATTTTTTTCGCAAACATAATGGCCTACAAACAAGAGGGGTGTTAGGTTTAAACATATGTGAAAAATTTGAAAAAATAAACGTTGGTTTACAAAATTAAACGTTTTCTCCCGGTCCTATTTACAACATTGTTTCGTTTCCGTTACGTAGCAAACCTGCAACTCCCGATGAAGAAGTGGTCGCTGGAGGACGACAGCGACGAAGAGGACGAGAAGTCTGCCGAGAAGAAGGAGGCGAAGGAGGCCAAGGACGCGGCCGAGGAGGTGGAGAAGAAGGCCGCTGCGGTGGAGGAGGCCGCCGCGGTCGAGGCCGCGCAGGCCGAGGATGAAGACGACGTCGATCCGCTGGACGCGTTCATGCAGGGCGTGCAGGAGGAGGTGCGCAAGGTGAACAAGATCGACGGCAAGAAGGACGGCCGGCCGGGACCCGCGGTCGGCACCAACATATCCGGCGTGACCATCGTGTCGGGCGTCGCCAAGAAGAAGGCGGACAAGAGAAAGGGGGAACTCATCGAACAGAACCAGGACGGCTTGGAGGTAGGAATAGTGTCTTCTTATCTATCACGTTTGACGTGTTCAATGTTCTTAGCCTTCAATGTTCTCTAGCCTTAGTTCAATGTTCTCTAGTCGAAGCACATATTTACTGGATAGCTAGGAAGAAAAATGATTGAAAATCAAACTTTTGGCATAGGATAAAAAAAAAAATGTTCTTCATTCGCTTAGACAGATACAGTACAATGTATTTTTGTAACTCTTCTAGAGAGAAAACCAATTGTGTAACTTGGTGTTAATTAATTAATGTTAATTACTGTCAAGGCAGGCCACCATGCATGATCTGGTCAACCAGTAGAGACAGGCTTCCTTCTCTTCACTCTTCATCCCAATACGCAATGCGTTACCTACGTTCTATTCTAAGTTTATTGCATATCTAAAAAGATCTATCTATCCTGGGTCAATCCATTGAAAATGGTCCAATTTTGAATTAATTGGTTGCTGACCCATCTCAGATATTTTTTTAACTTTTACCATTTGTTCCTTTTTGTGTTTGGACTCGAACCCCAACTTTTTAGATTTTTTTATGACTCACTAAAAAGTTACAGGCTTTAGAAGCCAGGCGGTCGCAGCAAAAATCACCATTTTGGACTTCTGCGTTACATCATGTAACTCGTAAACTATCCGTCCAATCAGAACAAAGCAAAGGACATATTTTGTTTAAAAGAGTCAGAACATTCTAAATGTGTTCCTAAAATAAAGTATATGTATGTCAGCCATATTGGTTCTATCCAAAGTCAAACATCGACTTTGGAAATCATTTTTCCATCAAGTTTGAAGCCATATTACTTGATAGGGGTTGAAGATAAATGATTACTGTTTTCTTCTCCTTGCACATTTGGAATATAATTTACCAGGGCAATAATAATAACCTTTGTTTTTCTATCCCTAAATGGGTGAAACAAAATCCTCAAAATTGGAAAAACTCAAATTTTGACATGTTCAAGGTCATGTCATGTTTCAACTGAAAAAAAAGATACCTATACTAATGTTGCCATATTACATTCTTATACTCAACCACCAATTGCGTGAACGCTGTTTCTACTAAAGTAAACAGATACCTATACTCATGTTGTCAAATTACATTCTTATACTCAACCACCAATTGTGTGAACGCTGTTTTAACTTAAGTAAACAAATACCTATACTCATGTTGTTATATTACATTCTTATACTCAACCACCAATTGCGTGAACGCTGTTTCAACTAAAGTAAACAGATACCTATAGGCCTACTCATGTTGTCATATTACATTCTTATACTCAACCACCTATTGCGTGAACGCTGTTTCAACTAAAGAAAACAGATACCTACACTCATGCTGTCATATTACATTCTTATACTCAACCGCCAATTGCGTGACCGCTGTTTTAACTAAAGTAAACAGATACCCATACTCATGCTGTCATATTACATTCTTATACTCAACCGCCAATTGCGTAAACGTGGTTTCAACTAAAGTAAACAGATACCTGTACCGTACTCATGTTGTCATATTACATTCTTATACTCAACCACAATTGCATGAACGCTGTTTCAACTAAAGTAAACAGATACCTATACTCATGTAGTCAAATTACATTCTTATACTCAACCACCAATTGTGTGAATGCTGTTTCAACTAAAGTAAACAGATACCTATACTCATGTTGTCATATTACATTCTTATACTCAACCGCCAATTGCGTGAACGCTGTTTCAACTAAAGTAAACAGATACCTATATGCATGCTTTCATATTACATTCTTATACTCAACCACAAATTGCGTGAACGCTGTTTCAACTAAAGTAAACAGATACCTATACTCATGTTGTTATATTACATTCTTATACTCAACCACAATTGCATGAACGCTGTTTCAACTAGGCTTAAGTAAACAGATACCTATACTCATGTAGTCAAATTACATTCTTATACTCAACCGCCAATTGCGTGAACGCGGTTTCAACTAAAGTAAACAGATACCTATACTCATGTTGTCATATTACATTCTTATACTCAACCGCCAATTGTGTGAACGCTGTTTCAACTAAAGTAAACAGATACCTATACGCATGCTTTCATATTACATTCTTATACTCAACCACCATTAGCGTGAACGCTGTTTCAAACAGATACCTATACTCATGTCGTTATATTACATTCTTTATTCTTATACTCAACCACCAAGTGCGTGAATGCTGTTTTAACTAAAGTAAACAGATACCTATACTCATGTTGTTATATTACATTCTTATACTCAACCGCCAATTGCGTGACCGGTGTTTTAACTAAAGTAAACAGATACCTATACTCATGGTGTCATATTACATTCTTATAGGCCTACTTAACCGCCAATTGCGTGAACGCTGTTTCAACTAAAGTAAACAGATACCTATACTCATGTTGTTATATTACCTACATTCTTTTACTCATTCGCTAGCTGGGTGCACTCTGTTTCAACTAAAGGCAAAAGATACCTATACTCATGCTGTCATATTACATACTTATACTCAACCACCAATTGCGTGAACGCTGTTTTAACTAAAGTAAAAAGATACCTACTGTTCTTCCGCCCCGCACAATTTGCAAATAACAGTACTATCTGATAACCGCAAATTGCAGGGTGGAAGAAGAGGATATAAATTTTCATCTTTAAATATCAAGTTGTATATTTAACTTGAATTGTACTGTAGTTAGGAATTGTATCATATGGTAGTTTCGGGAACTAGTATCTGCTGGGGAAGGTAGTTTGTGTTAGATGCCATTGTATCTTCAACATCTGCACAGGGATCGTATTACATGTACACTAGGCCTACTCTCTGGTTAATTCAAACTCTGTTAATTCAAGTTTTAGTTTTATTCAGAGTAGTGATGAAGTCCTTGTAGAAAGTTTGTTAAATGTAATTTAAATTGGGTCTTCTTAGAAATTCAAAAGAAACTAGAGGCTGATGTAGCATCTTCAAAACGTCGATAACACAAGCAGAATACTTGCTTTAAACAATTAATTTTGGCCTTACAATTACCTGGCTCATCGTACGAATAATTCTGTAATTGCCAATTAGAATTTGGTACTTAATCATGAGTCCATGTTTTTGCAGTACTCATCAGAGGAAGAGGAGGAGGACTTGAAAGAAACTGCGGCTGGTATTGCCAACAAGCAGAAGAAGGAATTGGCCAAAGTGGACCATACAACCCTCGTGTACCCCCCATTCCGGAAGAACTTCTACGTCGAAGTGCCTGAAATTGCCCGGATGACACCTGAAGAGGTGGAAAAATACAAAGAGGTAAATTGTTGAATCACGTAGGCTGCGTATATGCTAGTTTAGCAGGGTGTGCAGTGACATTAATTAGGAGTAAGTAGGGATGGAAATGACTAAGTAATATTTCTGGTAAGATATTTCAAATTTTGTATGTCAATAATTTAGCCCTCCCTAAACAAGTAAGTAGGAATAAGCTCATACTCTTGGACTTGATTACCATTCTAGACTAGAAGTTCTTTTCATCTTACATTATCGATCACCTTCATATCGCCCTTGTCATCGTCCCTATTAGCATAATCAGTAATTATTAATGTTTTACTAAAATATGAGCCCAAAAGCCCAAACAATAAATAAATATTAATTCTCATTGTCATTATTTGTCTAGTCGGACATCTAGGTATATCTTAAAGTGCGTTTGCTCTTTAGTGTCCATTAATATCTTAAATAATAATCTCACTATCATCGACCTGATCGCAAAATATCTCATCTTCACAACCCAAGTTAAATTATCATTGAGATCATTTGTATTTTTCTGGACGCTGCAGGAATTGGAAGGTATTCGCGTTAAAGGCAAGGGATGTCCAAAGCCCATTAAAGCATGGGCCCAGTGTGGTGTAAGCAAAAAAGAGCTCGACTCTCTAAAGAAACAAAACTACGAGAAACCGACTCCGATCCAGGCTCAGGCGATACCGGCCATCATGTCCGGTCGGGACCTCATCGGAATCGCAAAGACGGGAAGCGGGAAGACGCTCGCGTTTCTGTTACCCATGTTGAGGCATATACAGGACCAGCCACCGTTGGAAGACACAGAAGGTCCTATTGGTCAGTATGCACAGGCTTAAAACTACTGTACTGAATCCGGCTTTTTGAACTTGGTGCCATAAGTAATAATAGGTGTGCTTAAACTGGAATTTTGTCAACCCTCTAGTCCCTGTCAGGGCTAAGTTGTGTTATAAATTTAGCAGATAATTTATAAAACGATTGATTGATGCTATGAAATCACATTGTTTAGGATAGGATAAAGAACTTTATTCTTTAGCTAGCAAGTGGCTGTTTGCCTTCAAACTCAAAGTAGCTTACAGTTTTGCGTAGATCCATGAATAAAACCCATAAGGCGGACAATATGGTACAAATAAATAAATTAATTAATAAATTCACATTTAAAGTCTACCCACTCAGTAACAAAACTGATTTGCAGTGGGGGACTTTAATTTAAAACGCCTAAACCAACCCTGTAGGTTTTGAACACTATCGACGAGTGAGCGATAACCAATCAAAGATCGATATTTCAAATATGAAACATATGAATCAGTGATTGGACAGTGCGAACACCTGCGGACAAATGTCAGAATAAACAAGGCCAATTCAGAACAACTTTGAATTTATTGAGTGCTTCGTTGCTAGAACGGCTCCAAAGTCACCGTTTACTTATTCCTAAGACAAGAAGTAATGGAACTGAATCCATATTAGAAGTAAAAAACCTTTTGCCTGAAGCGGGATTTGAACCCGGAACCTTCTGCATTGGAAGCAGGGATGCCAACCACTGGACTAACGAGCCACCTAAATTAAGCCTACATTATTAACTTTACAATTCAAGTTGGTCAACTGTTTAAAAGTTAAAGTAGGCCTATTTACCCTGAAGTTGTTTTCTTAAGATGAGAGTTATTCAGTCTATAAATTTAGCATTTGAAAATACAGGTGCATTAGTTGAAACTCAATACGTAGGCCTACAAGTACTATATTTCAATCGTTCTCCCAGAAATAAATAAGAATGTCTATAACATTTCAATATCCAAGTGTCTTTTTGCAGTCCCTGAATGAATAACAAATAAATACTGATATGCAATTAGTGAGTTTACTAATGAGTCTTACTTTTATCCAGCCGTAATAATGACTCCTACTCGTGAGCTGTGCATGCAGATCGGCAAGGAATGTCGGAAGTTCACCAAGTCCCTCAACTTGCAAGCGGTGTGCGTCTACGGTGGCACCGGGATATCGGAACAAATCGCCGAGCTGAAGCGGGGGGCGGAAATTATCGTCTGCACACCCGGCCGGATGATCGATCTACTGGCTGCCAATAGTGGTTAGCTAACCTTTGACTTGAAACACTTACAGTAGGCTAGGCGGAGGCCTACTACCTACTTACATGATTTATACTTCTCTTATTGTGTTACAGTAGTCGGAATTGCTCAGAATGAAAAGTAGAGCCCAGGCAAGACATTGAAATTCTCTCATAAAAATACTAGTAAAGTACTTAATTTATCTCTACCTTGTGAAAAAGGCATTTCATATAACTACGTTGCTATAATGCAAATTTTGTAGAACTGTACCAGAAAATAAAGTTGGTTCATTGTAAAAAGGTGGCACTCTTCTAATGAATAAGTTCAGTTGATTAATCCCCACACTACCGACTGACGTGAAGGTCTGAAGTGTATGCCTACTACTGTACACAGGGTTTCTCTTTAAACTAGCTGCTACCTACAATAGGCTATCCTGAATAAGATCCTACATTCACATATTTGCATAGATAAATAACCTTAACTCACAGTTTTTGCTACCTAATAAATATGTAGGCCTACGTACTGAGTGTTGAATTTCATTATTTGATGTTTCATTTGTTCTAGGTAGAGTAACGAATTTGAAACGTGTCACTTACATAGTTTTGGATGAGGCTGATCGTATGTTCGACATGGGATTTGAGCCACAAGTAAGTAGATACATGAAGATATTATTTATTGTGCTATGTAGTACAGTAATTGCTAAATGAAATTTGTTATTGTTGTCCATGCAGATAGGAAGGCTTGACTGCATGCTGACTCCATCAAGGGCTCTTTTGTACATACGTATTCTATATTTTTTTTTAGTTTTTCACCCCTCAATTTTGCTAGGCCTATGCCTTGTTGTCTACCACCAGCAATATTCATGTTCACATGATTTTAATTTAATATTGCATAATAATAATAATAATTCCTACCCTTATCCACTCAAGAATCGTGAACATCTCACTCGTGTCAAGTCGAGTGCTAGCAATTACTTGGCTTGACTTTGAGTAGCCTACTCTCACACTACTAAAAACTAAAAAGCCCACTATGAATGCACAATTTAGAATTGAAAAAAATTATATATGGGCAACTGTTGCATCCTAAAAAGCTAATGAACATTATATGCATTTGAAGTAATTAAGCTTGAATTAAAGGTATTGTACCATACCATAATATTAATAACCACATTTAAATTGATTTGTTTTTTTAGGTAATGAGGATAATTGAAAATATACGTCCCGATCGCCAGACAGTGATGTTCAGCGCAACGTTCCCACGTCAAATGGAGGCTCTCGCTCGTCGAATACTCAACAAACCTGTTGAAATACAAGTGGGTAAAATAAAATACATTTGTAGGCTACCTTCTTGAATCATTCAGAGATAAAAAGCTCTACATCTACCCTTCATATAGCATAGTCTTATATAGCATCATTGCAATAACACAGACGTAGAGCAACAAGTTCATCATTAACTTTTACATACTGTTCAATCAGCCTTGAGAACCACAGTGGAAGAATGAAGTCCGGCCCTCTTGTAACCGCTAGAAGCGGCCATAAAAATAAGGTTTACAGAAATCTCGAAAACATTCGTCTACGGTAGCCGAACTGCGGTCAATTACAGAGCACTGAAATGTTACAATGGTGAGGGTGAATGTTTTCTAGATGCCGTTTGAGTAGGGTGGAAAGAGCGTATGAGCCGAGAGAGAACAACACATCGAGGCTCCATTCATCCACTATGTTTCTCAACGCTGATTCCACAGTAGTTCCCTACGACCTCGGAGCTTGTCCAACAACACTCGCCTCTAAACGTCTGTTTGTTCCGCGGTCAGGTCGGCGGCCGCAGCGTCGTCTGTCGCGAGGTGGAGCAACACGTGGTCATCCTCGACGAGGAGCAGAAGTTCCTGAAGCTGTTGGAGCTGTTGGGCCACTACTCGGGCATGGGCAGCATCATCGTGTTCGTTGACAAGCAGGAGAACGCCGACAGTCTGCTCAAGGTGAGGAGTCATCTGTGTGAGCGATGGAACAAAGACCACCGATTTTACGTGTTTATTGATTTTGAAACTTCAACTATTTCCGATTTATCGATTATTATTGATTGTTAATCATGTCTTCGAACATCGATTAATAATCAAATGACAATTTTGATAATTGATAGTTAAAAATGTCTTCGAAGGACAACCCTATATATGCTACAACTAGCCTATTCTAATGTGTATGTATGTATGTATGTATTCTTTATTTGTTTAGTTTGGAGCTCTTTCACTCAGTTACAAAACATTTGACATAAATTTCTCACTAGATAAGTACAAAGTAATTATTAGAACCAGGGGATCGAACCAGTTCGAACCGAAAACCGGAAAAAAACGTTATTTTCCCGAACCGAAAACCGAACCGAAAACCATTATGAAAAAGTGGTCAAACCGTAAACCGAAACGAAAACCGATATTTTGGGTTTCGGTTATCGATTTTTTTCGGTTCTTTTCCGTACGAGCCTCCGTATATCAAAATCTCAAAATTGCAATAAATATAAAATTATAAAACAAAAAATACAGAGGGAAAAATTATTTTTGGAAGTTCTGCAATTTGTTCCACTGGGATTGGGGAGGTCTTCCTTTCAAAGGTTGGTGATGACAATACTCGATGGATGGCTGAGTTCCTTTTATATTTGCAATAATAGGAACGGACAGTATAAATAATGGTAACGCCTGTCACAAGTACAACTCACAAGTCCCAACCTTTGGCACTATGACAGTTGGTTGACATATTGTTAACAATTGGAAGATGTGTTCGGCGAAGATCACAAACGCACCGAAAGAAGATTTTGGTTTCCACTTTCCTGGTACTTATAAATCAAGAACCTTGGAGACGAATATGCCTACATAAATACTATGTTGAGTCTTGCCCGTTGACACTAATCTGATAATTACAGGGTTAAGACGAGACTCCGCTGTCAGAACACGTGCAAACCCCACCCTCGAACGTAAAGCAAACTTTTGTGGCAAATGACCAGGCACTGTTACTTTTATGTCAGTCGCGTTTCAGCTTCCGTTTTGTAGATATGGGTAGGAAAAAAGAATATGTGTTCCGTAACTTTTAACGCAACCACAAATGAGTCGTCGTGCCAGATACAATACTGCAACGTGATCATTAAGGTAAGAGATTCGATAACACAGTACTACAACAACAAAATAGTGATTTTTTTATGCTATTTTCTCACTTTGAAAATGTTGAATACGTGCATTGCTGAACCGGTTCGAACCGAACCGTTATTTTTTATTTGCTCGAACCGAACCGAAAATCGAACCGAAATGATTCTCCCGAACCAAAAACCGAACCGAAATTAAAATATTTTCGGTTCGATCCCCTGATTAGAACCATTGATTAAGAAAGGGAGAAGCCCTTTTATAATCAATGTTTACAATCATAATAATAACAATGTTTTTTTTTTATTTTTGTGTTACTTAAATACTACTAAATTTGTTTTTTATAATCTCAAGGACCTGATGCGTGCGTCCTACCCTTGCATGTCGCTGCACGGAGGCATTGACCAGTTCGACCGTGACAGCACCATCGTAGACTTCAAGTCAGGCAAGGTGAAGCTGTTGATCGCGACGTCGGTGGCAGCCAGGGGTCTCGACGTCAAACACCTGAACCTCGTCATCAACTACGACTGTCCGAACCACTACGAGGACTACGTGCATCGGTGCGGGCGTACCGGGAGGTGAGCGCGCTAACGTTTCCGGACATGTCTATTGTAGATGATAAGATGATGATGTTTGGGTTCTTTGTCCCATATTTTTGCAACTTGGCTATTCGAGACGATGAGTGGGAGAAATATGAAGATGAAAAAATGCCACGTGTCCGAATCAAATCCATTACACATTGCGGAGTCCTCATAAGGGGAGCCAGCAAGGGAGGGCAGGGCCAAGTGGGAGGAGAAATCTTCAGTGGGATGGGGGCCGGGAAGGGACCTGGGGTCTCTTTTCGTCGCCTCTTACGACTAGCAGTTACTCTGGGCCTATTCTACCCCAAAAAACAATTTCCAAATATCCACGATTTTGCTGCCATCATTATCATGTTGTGTTAATTAATACTTTATGAATTAAAATTTAAAACGTAAACATGTTGATGGAGTTCATGTATGCTTCCCTTCTAATTGTGATGCATAGTCCACCGTACGACGAATCTTGTATTCCTACTACCTTTCTTACATTACTGGCATTTCCCACAGTTGGATTATAAAAGGTGTTGTGTAATTACATGATGCTTCAGTTTACCAAACTTAGGGGTGTATGCAGAGTCAAGTGTCAACTCAAGTGCACAGTTAAGTACAGGATTTGTTGCTATGGAATTGTTTTATTACATGCTATTTTCCATAAGAACAAACTCAATTCAATTCAATCAATTCAATTCAAAAGCATGTTATTCTCAGTTTTTTAGTACAGTACAGTGAAACTTCTTTATAACAAACGTCTTTACAACAAAATGATCTATATAACAAACTGTATTGAGGTCCCAAAAGGTTATTATAAATGTAAAGGTATCATCTTTATAAAGAAATGTTCTCTATAACAAAATAATAATCTGGCCCTCAAGAGTTTGGTATAAAGAAGTTTTACAGTATAGCAACCATGAACAAAATCACATACTTATTCCACTGTGCATTCCACCCTTAACGTTTTCAACAAATTGGAAACTACGTGTGCAGCTAAGTAAATATAAATGTGGTATTTCTGTTTGTAGGGCAGGTAACAAGGGTTTTGCATACACCTTCCTGACGCCCGAACAGGAACGCTATTCTGGCGACATCGTTCGGGCGTTGGAGTTGTCCGTGGTAGCCGTGCCGGAGCCTCTACGAGCTCTCTGGGACGCGTACAAGGCCAAGCAAGCAGCCGTAAGTAGTGACATCGCGTACACACAGTAAACACATTGAAATAAATGTAGGCCCATTGCGCATATGGGATTTATTTTCATGGCCCAAATTTTTTTAACTAGATTTTTGATCCATGGATGGGAAATATCTTTGTGAAATTGCTATTGACCAAGGTGTGTGGTTTTTTTGTTTGTATTTATATTTTTGTTTTTTAAAGAAACTGTTAAAGCTTAAAATTTTAAAACTGTATATTTTTTTCATTTAAATCAGATTTAAATCAACAGAAGGGCCTATCAGTGTCTCAAAAATTGTACAATCAACTAAAACGTTTGTGCGCGGTTAAAATACTCCTAAAAATCGTATTTTTTAATTAGTATTTGCCGATGATAGGGCTACGCTTCTTAGCACCCCCATCATATTTTTTAAATTGTTTGAAAATAACTTCACATCATATACGCACCAAATTAGGCAAAAGTTTATAATTTAAACTTAAAAGTTTCTAGGGCATATTGTGAAAATCCTCCTATTCCAATGTTGGTTCACGTGTTTGATTGATTGAACCAATAACGTGTGTGTGTCTCAGGAGGGCAAGAAGGTGCACACGGGCGGAGGCTTCTCGGGCAAGGGGTTCAAGTGTTTGATTGATTCAACTGATAACGTGCGTGTGTCTCAGGAGGGCAAGAAGGTCCACACGGGCGGAGGCTTCTCGGGCAAGGGGTTCAAGTTAGGCGAGGCGGAGGCGATGGTGTTTGATTGATTCAACTGATAACGTGCGTGTGTCTCAGGAGGGCAAGAAGGTCCACACGGGCGGAGGCTTCTCGGGCAAGGGGTTCAAGTTAGGCGAGGCGGAGGCGATGGTGTTTGATTGATTCAACTGATAACGTGCGTGTGTCTCAGGAGGGCAAGAAGGTCCACACGGGCGGAGGCTTCTCGGGCAAGGGGTTCAAGTTAGGCGAGGCGGAGGCGATGGTGTTTGATTGATTCAACTGATAACGTGCGTGTGTCTCAGGAGGGCAAGAAGGTCCACACGGGCGGAGGCTTCTCGGGCAAGGGGTTCAAGTTGGACGAGGCGGAGGCGATGGTGTTTGATTGTTTCAATGTGTGTCTCAGGAGGGCAAGAAGGTCCACACGGGCGGAGGCTTCTCGGGCAAGGGGTTCAAGTTAGGCGAGGCGGAGGCGATGGTGTTTGATTGATTCAACTGATAACGTGCGTGTGTCTCAGGAGGGCAAGAAGGTGCACACGGGCGGAGGCTTCTCGGGCAAGGGGTTCAAGTTGGACGAGGCGGAGGCGATGGTGTTTGATTGTTTCAATGTGTGTCTCAGGAGGGCAAGAAGGTGCACACGGGCGGAGGCTTCTCGGGCAAGGGGTTCAAGTTGGACGAGGCGGAGGCGATGGTGTTTGATTGTTTCAATGTGTGTCTCAGGAGGGCAAGAAGGTCCACACGGGCGGAGGCTTCTCGGGCAAGGGGTTCAAGTTAGGCGAGGCGGAGGCGATGGTGTTTGATTGATTCAACTGATAACGTGCGTGTGTCTCAGGAGGGCAAGAAGGTCCACACGGGCGGAGGCTTCTCGGGCAAGGGGTTCAAGTTGGACGAGGCGGAGGCGATGGTGTTTGATTGTTTCAATGTGTGTCTCAGGAGGGCAAGAAGGTGCACACGGGCGGAGGCTTCTCGGGCAAGGGGTTCAAGTTGGACGAGGCGGAGGCGATGGTGTTTGATTGTTTCAATGTGTGTCTCAGGAGGGCAAGAAGGTGCACACGGGCGGAGGCTTCTCGGGCAAGGGGTTCAAATTGGACGAGGCGGAGGCAATGGTGTTTGATTGTTTCAATGTGTGTCTCAGGAGGGCAAGAAGGTGCACACGGGCGGAGGCTTCTCGGGCAAGGGGTTCAAGTTTGACGAGGCGGAGGCGATGGTGTTTGATTGTTTCAATGTGTGTCTCAGGAGGGCAAGAAGGTGCACACGGGCGGAGGCTTCTCGGGCAAGGGGTTCAAGTTGGACGAGGCGGAGGCAATGGTGTTTGATTGTTTCAATGTGTGTCTCAGGAGGGCAAGAAGGTGCACACGGGCGGAGGCTTCTCGGGCAAGGGGTTCAAGTTGGACGAGGCGGAGGCGATGGTGTTTGATTGTTTCAATGTGTGTCTCAGGAGGGCAAGAAGGTCCACACGGGCGGAGGCTTCTCGGGCAAGGGGTTCAAGTTGGACGAGGCGGAGGCAATGGTGTTTGATTGTTTCAATGTGTGTCTCAGGAGGGCAAGAAGGTGCACACGGGCGGAGGCTTCTCGGGCAAGGGGTTCAAGTTGGACGAGGCGGAGGCAATGGTGTTTGATTGTTTCAATGTGTGTCTCAGGAGGGCAAGAAGGTGCACACGGGCGGAGGCTTCTCGGGCAAGGGGTTCAAGTTGGACGAGGCGGAGGCAATGGTGTTTGATTGTTTCAATGTGTGTCTCAGGAGGGCAAGAAGGTGCACACGGGCGGAGGCTTCTCGGGCAAGGGGTTCAAGTTTGACGAGGCGGAGGCAATGGTGTTTGATTGTTTCAATGTGTGTCTCAGGAGGGCAAGAAGGTGCACACGGGCGGAGGCTTCTCGGGCAAGGGGTTCAAGTTGGACGAGGCGGAGGCAATGGTGTTTGATTGTTTCAATGTGTGTCTCAGGAGGGCAAGAAGGTGCACACGGGCGGAGGCTTCTCGGGCAAGGGGTTCAAGTTTGACGAGGCGGAGGCGATGGTGTTTGATTGTTTCAATGTGTGTCTCAGGAGGGCAAGAAGGTGCACACGGGCGGAGGCTTCTCGGGCAAGGGGTTCAAGTTTGACGAGGCGGAGGCAATGGTGTTTGATTGTTTCAATGTGTGTCTCAGGAGGGCAAGAAGGTGCACACGGGCGGAGGCTTCTCGGGCAAGGGGTTCAAGTTTGACGAGGCGGAGGCAATGGTGTTTGATTGTTTCAATGTGTGTCTCAGGAGGGCAAGAAGGTGCACACGGGCGGAGGCTTCTCGGGCAAGGGGTTCAAGTTGGACGAGGCGGAGGCAATGGTGTTTGATTGTTTCAATGTGTGTCTCAGGAGGGCAAGAAGGTGCACACGGGCGGAGGCTTCTCGGGCAAGGGGTTCAAGTTGGACGAGGCGGAGGCGATGGTGTTTGATTGTTTCAATGTGTGTCTCAGGAGGGCAAGAAGGTGCACACGGGCGGAGGCTTCTCGGGCAAGGGGTTCAAGTTTGACGAGGCGGAGGCGATGGTGTTTGATTGTTTCAATGTGTGTCTCAGGAGGGCAAGAAGGTGCACACGGGCGGAGGCTTCTCGGGCAAGGGGTTCAAGTTTGACGAGGCGGAGGCGATGGTGTTTGATTGTTTCAATGTGTGTCTCAGGAGGGCAAGAAGGTGCACACGGGCGGAGGCTTCTCGGGCAAGGGGTTCAAGTTTGACGAGGCGGAGGCAATGGTGTTTGATTGTTTCAATGTGTGTCTCAGGAGGGCAAGAAGGTGCACACGGGCGGAGGCTTCTCGGGCAAGGGGTTCAAGTTGGACGAGGCGGAGGCAATGGTGTTTGATTGTTTCAATGTGTGTCTCAGGAGGGCAAGAAGGTCCACACGGGCGGAGGCTTCTCGGGCAAGGGGTTCAAGTTGGACGAGGCGGAGGCAATGGTGTTTGATTGTTTCAATGTGTGTCTCAGGAGGGCAAGAAGGTGCACACGGGCGGAGGCTTCTCGGGCAAGGGGTTCAAGTTGGACGAGGCGGAGGCAATGGTGTTTGATTGTTTCAATGTGTGTCTCAGGAGGGCAAGAAGGTGCACACGGGCGGAGGCTTCTCGGGCAAGGGGTTCAAGTTTGACGAGGCGGAGGCAATGGTGTTTGATTGTTTCAATGTGTGTCTCAGGAGGGCAAGAAGGTGCACACGGGCGGAGGCTTCTCGGGCAAGGGGTTCAAGTTGGACGAGGCGGAGGCAATGGTGTTTGATTGTTTCAATGTGTGTCTCAGGAGGGCAAGAAGGTGCACACGGGCGGAGGCTTCTCGGGCAAGGGGTTCAAGTTAGGCGAGGCGGAGGCGATGGTGTTTGATTGATTCAACTGATAACGTGCGTGTGTCTCAGGAGGGCAAGAAGGTGCACACGGGCGGAGGCTTCTCGGGCAAGGGGTTCAAGTTGGACGAGGCGGAGGCAATGGTGTTTGATTGTTTCAATGTGTGTCTCAGGAGGGCAAGAAGGTCCACACGGGCGGAGGCTTCTCGGGCAAGGGGTTCAAGTTGGACGAGGCGGAGGCAATGGTGTTTGATTGTTTCAATGTGTGTCTCAGGAGGGCAAGAAGGTGCACACGGGCGGAGGCTTCTCGGGCAAGGGGTTCAAGTTGGACGAGGCGGAGGCGATGGTGTTTGATTGTTTCAATGTGTGTCTCAGGAGGGCAAGAAGGTGCACACGGGCGGAGGCTTCTCGGGCAAGGGGTTCAAGTTGGACGAGGCGGAGGCAATGGTGTTTGATTGTTTCAATGTGTGTCTCAGGAGGGCAAGAAGGTGCACACGGGCGGAGGCTTCTCGGGCAAGGGGTTCAAGTTGGACGAGGCGGAGGCAATGGTGTTTGATTGTTTCAATGTGTGTCTCAGGAGGGCAAGAAGGTGCACACGGGCGGAGGCTTCTCGGGCAAGGGGTTCAAGTTGGACGAGGCGGAGGCGATGGTGTTTGATTGTTTCAATGTGTGTCTCAGGAGGGCAAGAAGGTGCACACGGGCGGAGGCTTCTCGGGCAAGGGGTTCAAGTTGGACGAGGCGGAGGCAATGGTGTTTGATTGTTTCAATGTGTGTCTCAGGAGGGCAAGAAGGTGCACACGGGCGGAGGCTTCTCGGGCAAGGGGTTCAAGTTGGACGAGGCGGAGGCAATGGTGTTTGATTGTTTCAATGTGTGTCTCAGGAGGGCAAGAAGGTCCACACGGGCGGAGGCTTCTCGGGCAAGGGGTTCAAGTTGGACGAGGCGGAGGCAATGGTGTTTGATTGTTTCAATGTGTGTCTCAGGAGGGCAAGAAGGTGCACACGGGCGGAGGCTTCTCGGGCAAGGGGTTCAAGTTGGACGAGGCGGAGGCAATGGTGTTTGATTGTTTCAATGTGTGTCTCAGGAGGGCAAGAAGGTGCACACGGGCGGAGGCTTCTCGGGCAAGGGGTTCAAGTTTGACGAGGCGGAGGCGATGGTGTTTGATTGATTCAACTGATAACGTGCGTGTGTCTCAGGAGGGCAAGAAGGTCCACACGGGCGGAGGCTTCTCGGGCAAGGGGTTCAAGTTGGACGAGGCGGAGGCAATGGTGTTTGATTGTTTCAATGTGTGTCTCAGGAGGGCAAGAAGGTCCACACGGGCGGAGGCTTCTCGGGCAAGGGGTTCAAGTTTGACGAGGCGGAGGCGATGGTGTTTGATTGTTTCAATGTGTGTCTCAGGAGGGCAAGAAGGTGCACACGGGCGGAGGCTTCTCGGGCAAGGGGTTCAAGTTTGACGAGGCGGAGGCGATGATCACCAACGAGAAGAAGAAGTTCCAGAAGGCGGCGCTCGGCCTCCAGGACTCGGACGACGAGGATCTCGAGAACGACATCGACCAGCAGATCGAGAACATGCTCGCGCCCAAGCGGACCGTCAAGGAGATCAAGGCCCCGGTCGGCGGCATCAACCCGGCCGTGCCAGGTACGTTGATTTACTTATTTATTGATTTGAGCTTAGGGGGAAGGATAGGAAGGAACCAACAGCTTACCTTGTAGTAGTTGCGGCCTTCGGAGTCGATAGAAACACAAAAAAGATATAAACAAAACGTCGACAGTTTCGGCCTGACGTGGCCTTGATCACCCAGGCCGAAACTGTCTCGACGTTTTGTTTATGTCTTTTTTGTGTTTCTATCGACTCCGAAGGCCGCAACTACTTCAAGGTAAGCTGTTGGTTCCTTCCTATCCTTCCCCCCAAGCTCAAACCTAGCCGTTAGACAAACTTACACATTCACATTATTTATTTATTTGTCTTCTTTCATGTACAATTTTAGAAATTGCATTAAAAAAAAACACTTCTTTTTTATTAAGACTAAAACGTTTTCGACATTACCTAGGTAATATTAATACTAAAGTCATTTACTAAAACTATTTAACTAAAAGTGCATGGTAATACAGTAATAATAAAAAGATAATGGATATTAGATAATGGCCTAAAACTCAATTACAGCTTTGATTTTAGGGAATGTACTTCCAGTTTAAATACTAATATTGTTGATTTGTTGATCATAAAATCCTGGACGATATAGGCCTAGTAGAATAGAATAGAATAGCACTTTATTTTCTCCTTAAATACAATATAAATTGCATTTTAGTACTAGTAGTTAGGGACACCAAAATTTAGCAAATAAAAAGTCTTCATTTCGTTATAAAAAATCTTTAATTTCACTATATAAAATTAAAAAATGGCTCCATTTTGCTTTATAAAAAAACAGCTATTTTAACACAGCAAAGCCATAAGAAATTTTTATATGACAAAAAATGCCATTAATTTATAAGGCGTAGCCTCAAGTCATTTTAAATACTACCTACTACTATACAGTCAAAAGTCGTTACAACGAACGCCCTTACAACGAAATCATCGTTTTAACGAAATTTATTTGTGGTCCCGCCTGAATCCCTATGTTCACAATGTTAATTTGTTATCATTACAACGAAAATTCGTTATTACGAAAAGATCATTTTAACGAACAAATTTTGGTTCCCCTTGGTATTATTACACGTTAGTACAACGAAATTATCTTCTGAAATGTAGATTATTTGGAATTCCCAGTCGCGTAGATTGGTGTTTTTCCGTGTATCGCCTCATTACATGGGCCGGCTGGCCTGCTAGCAGGTATCTACGAGAGTCGGGCAAGGTCATTGGCCGCCGCAAGACGAGCCCCCTCCCAGCCGACCAATCACGATCGAGGTTACGGAGCGAGGGACAAACTGAACTGACAACAGGCGGCTATCGCGGTCTCGCTTGCACTTACGCATCCTGAGCCTAGCACTTTCTCTCTCTCTCACGGCGGCCGGTCGCTGTAGTAGTTGAACTACTTCGTCGCGTCTCGCTCACGATACCACTCTATTGTTCTCTCTCGTTCGGCCGGGCGCATCTGTTCTCACTTTGAGGACCCGCCTGCGAGTCTACTGCCCGCAACACAGATGTGTAATGCTGGTTGCAGGCCACACAGGGGCCATGCGTTACCTGCCATTACTCGCGCGCTACGCGACTTTTAAGCTTTGTAGACGCAATTTTGACCAATTTGGGGACTGGGAATCAAGTTTCCATCACATAAAAAACGCCGATCATTTTAACGAAATAATCATTTTAACGAAAAAAACTTTAGGTCCCTTCGAGTTCGTTGTAATGACATTTGACTGTACTATCATAGTAAAAACAATAATAGTTTGCAAGGCATAACCTTGTATGCACATACTTCACAGTGAAATAGTGAGGCCTCTAGGCCTGTATTTAAGTTACATAGGCCTACCTAGGCCTAGGCCTAGTTTCGAATTTTTGCGCGTTGCAAAACTTGCACATCATTATTTAAATTTTTTAATCAAAAACGTGAAAGTGTGAATACTCCTGATGTAATGTTACGTGTGTGTGTGTTTCAGGTCAGTCCCTGCCGACAGCAACGGACAAGCTGGAGTTAGCACGGCGTCTGGCGTCCAGGATCAACATGGCCAAGAACCTGGGAGCCGAGGCCAAAGGCGCGACGCAGCAAGCCGCGGAGGCCATCCTCAAGGGAGGGGGCTCGCAACCTCTCATCACGGTACGTTGGTTTATGTCCTTGTCCTCCATGTCCTTGTAAAGTGATGATAGGACTCACTAATTGTAGCTAGATAATAAAAAATAATAATAATAATAATAATAATAATAATAATAATAATAATAATAATAGGCCTAATACAGTAGAGCGTCAATTATACGACTTTCAGGGAACTCTAGAAAAAAATCGTACAAATGGAAAGTCGTATAACAAAAACACGTTGCCAACGAAAAAAAAAATTTTTAATTGAGTGTTTAAATCCCATATTGATGTGAATATCACATAGTATTCCCTCGTTAATACGAAATTCAGGGGACCTCAAAATACCAATTTCAAAATACAGCATTCCAAAAAAAAAAAACAGCGCGCGAGTAATGGTCGGTAACGCATGGCCCCTGTGTGGCTTGCAACCTGCATTACACATCTGTGTAGCGGGCAGCTGCTGCCGGCTGAGCGAGAGAGAGAGAGAGAAAGCGCTAGTCGCGGACGCGTGAGTGGAAGCGAGCCGCCTGTTGACAGTTCAGTTTGTACCTCGCTCCGTAACCTCGATCGTGATTGGCCGGCTGAGAGGGGGCTCGTCTTGCGGCGGCCAATAACCTTGCCCGACTCTCGTGGATATTATCAACCTTGAGGCGAGCCCATGTAACGAGGCGATACAAGGAAACACGATGCACATGCTTCAACTTTCACAAGAACAGTGACTCACCAACCGGCTGCGACCACTACCCTTCTTGAAGTTGTAAACACATTAGCGCTGGCGAGCGAAGAGGCCGTGGGGTGGGAGGGGGGTGGGGTAAACCCGCCGCAGGCCGATGCATTGGAATTTGGGAAAAACATGGTTGAGAGCTCTATTCATGCCTGACATTTCTAAGAAAAGTCGTATTACCGTAATAATATAGGGCGGGACAAATAAATGCTCGTATAACCGACGAAGTCGTATAACGGAAGTCGTGTAACAGAAATAAATTAACATTACTCTTATGGGGGAATAGTTGGGACTTAATGGGAAACTCGTATAAGTGTCAAAATCGTATAATAGCGAATCGTATAAGCGACGCTCTACTGTAATAATAATAATAATAATAATAATCTAAGGCAAAAATAATACAGTTAGGCTAGAGGTGTGTGCATTTTGATTTTTAATATTTGTTTCTTTTGTTATTTTTTTAATATTTTTTTTTTCTTCAAATATATAGTTAATAATTAATTAGCATTTTGTACCACAGGCCTACAGTTTTTAATTTTTGTTCTTACCTTCAAAAATTTGCAAAAAAAAAACAATTTTATATTATTTCTTAGTGTGCAAGGACAAACCTGAATATTTCAGTAAATAAATAGCATTTCACCTCCTTACAACCTTATGATTTGTCCTTATTTGATGTTATCTTTTCGTAACAGGCTAAGACTGTAGCAGAGCAACTGGCTGCCAAGCTGAACACGAAGCTCAATTACCAGCCAAAAGAAGAAGACGACAAGGGTGAAGAAGATGCCGTCGAGACATTCCGCAAGTACGAAGAAGAGTTGGAGATCAACGACTTCCCGCAGCAGGCCAGGTGGAGAGTAACCTCTAAGGTGAGCTGGAGCATTTGCCTCGTTTTCAACCTACTGTACTGAATTCTTTGTTTCCGTTTCATATTATACTACTGATAATGAGGAAAACCAGGACTTACATTGAAAAGTTTTACTGATATCCATGGTTGCAAACAGTATTCTTGATAGTCACGTGATGTCACAGACATTGTTGGCGGCCATACTCCCGTACATTAGGTATTGCAGTTCCTTCATATAGCGGCCATCATCCCGTACTCTGGGTAATTGTTGTAGACAAACAAATGAGCATATTGCGTACCAAGAATAGGCTAAAACTTAAAATAAAGAGGTACATTCAACACCAGTAGAGAGTGATGGACGGTAACTGTGATTGAAGAACAAATTAACAATATATAAGTTCAGTTTGTTATGTGTTTTATGTTCTTCTATCATGGCTTACCATCACTCTGCTCAGATAAGCTGTTGGCATCTCTTCTTTTTCGTGAAACTCACATTGCCCAAGCCTTTTGATTCATTTTCGCCTATCAAAGAACTTAAAATAAATTAGATGATAGGGCCTACCGGTAGTATTGATAATTCGGAAAAATAATCAATACCCATAACAACAAAATTGATTCTGATACCAATTCCTATCAATTAATACTTACTGTAAAAATAAATTTGGAACTGAGATACCGGTGTGTACAATTATTTAATATTATCTGATTACCTTTGGTTTCCCTTACCTATAGGTCTTTGGTTACAGTACCTACATTGTCATCATCATTTCCTAGCTTAGCCACCTAAGCTAGTGATTAAATAAGTAAGAAGGCTTAAAATTTTCAGTACTGACATCAAGGAAACTTAGGTTGGAATTCATAGTCGGCCCCTACACCTAGGGGCACCCATTGTTGCTATGGATTTGTTTTGTTTATGGGAAATAACATGGAAACAACTGTTACCTTAGTTACAATGGGCGCCCCTAGGTGTAGGGGCCGACTATGAATTCCAACCGTGTTGCAGCCAAATGGTTCACAGGTCACTTTGCTAACAGAGCTAATAAACTGCTTCACTGCTTCATGCCCAAATGCTGCTTTATGTTGTGGGTTTTTGTTACGGGCACATTTCAGAATGGTACCAATAAAGTGTTGATGCTAGAAACTTTTCTGATGCATTTTCGTTGTTATAGGAGGCACTAGCCCAGATCAGCGAATACTCAGAGGCCGGTATCACAGTACGAGGAACGTTCTTCCCGGCTGGAAAATCGGCAACCATCGTTCCGGAAGGCGAACGCAAGCTTTACCTCGCTATCGAAAGCACCAACGAACTTGCCGTCAGCAAGGCCAAGATTGAGATCACTCGACTCATCAAGGAAGAATTGTTGAAACTACAGAGTTCTGCCCATCACATGTTGAATAAGGCTCGCTACAAAGTTGTGTAAAGTACTGGAGAATGAGATGTAAATACATTACCTATAATAGATTATTAGACATCTGAGTGGGACAAACAATAAAGTAATTAATCTAGATGTGGCATTCAAAACAAAGTTATTTATTAAAAGAACATAAATTACATAGTGGAATGTGACACTAGTTATACATTTACTGTATCATTAAGTATGTACATAAAGGTCTACCACATGTGACATAAGAAATGTACACTCCAGGGGCCTCATTCCAGTACATTTGCAAACTTAACCCCGGTGTTAGCCAATAGCCAATCAGTCAGCAATTGAGACGCCGTTCGAAGGAAGACATTGTTGAAAAACGAGACAAAATAAAAACAATAACAGTCCAATAACCTCAAAAAGTCTACAAAATACTCAATAAAACTACATATTTACATATTTAGGACATATATAATGTACTATAAATACACAAAATTCTTTATTAACTGTAATAAACACATAAAGTAACGTATTCATATAGGTGGATGTTCCCAATTAAAGAATTGAAATGTGACATTTGTGAAACTACACACACGGGCATTGACAAAATGGCGTCATTTCAAAGTATTGTTGAGATAACTCTTCTTAACCCTACTATCAGACAGGGTCATATTTGCCTCCGAATTATGCAGGGAAGCCTGTGTCGGAGTTAACCCCGGGGTCATTTTAACATGGGGTTAGCGAGAGTTAAGGAGAGTTAAAAAAATGTACAGGAATGAGGCCCCAGATGCCTAATAACAATGCCGATTCTTGTATGCTATTCAAGACGATGAAGGGTGATGTGAAAAAAAATGTAATTAAAAACCATGCCTTATGCAGGATTCAAACTCACATTCCTAGGACGCTTAGGACCTGCGCCCCAACCACATACATAAGCTACCGCATCTTAGATCTAAATTATATTAAGCTCCATGGCATCAATATATATATATATATCTGCTCCCTGTGTCTAACAATGAAGTCGGGTAGGGGAATGATGAACATTTTTGTTAGGAATGTGCGGGTAGCCCATAATACGGCCCTGGCTCGAGCTTTATTACTGTATCTGGTTTGAGTTGATAATTGACCGCCCAAAAAATGGGTCGGGCTGGGGTTTTTCCCTTTCTAAAGCGGTGCAAGTCCTTTACTTTTTTTTAACAATAGGTAGCAGTCAGTAACAAAAGAACAGACTATGCTTTGTTGTAAAGTCCTCTGTCATTTAACCCCCTTCTTTCACCCTCACCCCCCTCCAACTCAACTCAGTCACCCCCTACCCTTTAACAACAGATAAAACGCATTCCAAAATTCAACGAAAATGCAACCAACTCAACGGTAAATGACGTCATCGTTGAGTGCGATTGTCGGTGAATATTGGAACACTAGCGATGACCAGGGTATGGCGCGATCATCCATAACCTACAAAATGATGTACCAAGTATTAGAAATTATTCCTCCCATCATCGCTTCGGTCGTTTCAGCATGTTCTGCGTTTATTTCAGATTCTGAAAACTCCGAAAACTCTGACGACGCATTAAAACCGAGGCTCAAACAAACTAAAATTAGAAATGATGCTGTAAATGTAGTTGAACACTATGACGACGAAGATTTTAGACGTCATTTTCGTCTTAATAGAACGTCTGTCACAGTAAGTTATTTATTTTGCTTCATGCCAGTCGATTGTAGTGAATTCTTCTGATAGTTAATTAATGCTAGGCCTAGTTACGTTCTAATTAAAGAAGTTGATGAACAGGATTGGTCCACATTTCGAGCCTGCTTTTCGACGACCCAAGTTAAACCTTGAACATTCTCTGCTGTTGTTTCTTTTGCAACAGACTGCAGAAGCACTTCATCCATTTTGAAACTGAACTACATTCCCGCCGTATGTCAACGGGTCATCGAACTATTTCCTAGTTGAGTCTGGTTACTCAACGAAGACTCACCGATGATTTCTGGCACACGACCGGTGATAAATCCGTTGAACATTGGAACGTGTATGTTGACTTCGTTGAGTAATCGTTGAATTCTGGAATGCCTATATAGCCTACAGTTAAGTTGCCCCAGGCAAGGGATGGTTCTGTTAGCCAATACAATAGATCGGCCCGAATGTAAAAAGATCAGCCCGCACATCCCTAATATTTATACATAAGTAGGCCTAATGATTGTTATTAGCTGATTACTACAACAATCAAGTTTTAAAGCTAGTAAGTAACCCTTACCTAATGTAGCACAGTTATTGCTGTCTGTGTAGGCCTATGTAATTTTGTATCTCCTTTAATATTTAATACTTTTGGAGTATACCATACAAGTTTGCAGAGCAGAGGATAATGTATACTATACCACAACCAACCTTTCTCCTTTTTGGCCAGTATGTAAAATGCAAGACCAAGATGCAGACCATCTAGCAACATGGGTCTCTGAAAGCAGAATTATCATTATTTGTTGTTTGCGACATACTCGACAGCTTAGCCATTCGACAGCAACTTGACTGAGCAGCTAGGCAGAGAATAACATGTTTCAACTGACAGTGTTTGAAAGAAGAAGAAGAAGAAATCAAACTGATGGATGACAGACAACTAGCCTAGTCTCCCAAAAATGTAACTGTTATTTCAAAACTTGAACAAGTGTTGTGCATTTAATTAATGTGTGTTTAAATAAATTAACCTGTGATTTGAAATATACTTTTTATAAATATCAAATTAAAATATGTGAGCGATATGCTTGTGATTATGTTAATTACTTCTACCTAGTTTTAAGTCCTAAACCATATGTTCTTCGAGACTTCTTCATCCGTATTAGCACTACGACCTGCTAGCTGCTTTATGATTGGCCAATATGTGTTCTTGACATTTGCAGTGATTTCATATCAAGCAGTTATTTCAAGCCATGTGCATTGTATTGACAAGGATCAAAATGATCGTGAATTAGGGATGGACAAACCTATCAATAATTTCAATAACAAAATACATACCTAATGCCATCTTTGATGGTTGTGATAGGGGCCTATCGGATAGGTTATTTGTAAAATTTATATAAGATTGTTACAGATGAAAAATATGTAAAAATCTGTATGCCTTACACACATAATTCCAACCCATGTTCTGTGGCTTTATGATTCCAATACAATTTTCTGTTCAAATCCCAACAACAACCTGCTCACACTTTGTTCTCATCGTGGTTACACACTTGTTGCTTTGGGGGCCGTTTTATCTAACAGTTTGTATTTTTTCACTTTGTAGTTTGTACACGCAACACCATCATGACAGCTGTGATGACACTTCGGATGTGGTCCTTGTACTTTCGCGGGAAAAGTACATTCACAGCCAACTAAACTCCTCGTGAAGCACGAGCTATGCAACGATTCACAATATAGGCCTAGCTGGCTGTGATGGGGACAGCCGTTCCCGGTCGAAAAGCTGAAAAGTTTTTGAACCAAAAGAAGAAGAATATGAAAATTTAGTTTTAAAACTGTGGCAACCCTGCGCGAGTAAAAACTAAAAAATTAAAAATATTGTAGGCCATTTTAGATGGGCCAGTGTTTTGCCGGAAACTTTTCCCGATCTTCGGCTTAGATGTTATTCTCAAACTAAGGTAGGCTTTTGTTCAAAATTAAGGATAACTAGGCCTACACTTGATCTCACAATTTTGAGAAGAAACGGGGACGGGCTTTAAAATGGTAGGCCTAGGCCTAGGGCCTAGACTGGGCCTATCGCCAGGACCATTTCTGATTTTTAGCTAGGCCTAACCTAGGGCCTAGGCCTAGAGCTCAGTAATATCCTGTGACCTAGGCATAGAACTCTGTTTCAAAGGCCAAGGCCTAGGCTTACCCTGATGAGCTGAGGGAGGTTTAACCTGTTGTTGTTGCTTCCCAGGTAAACGTTTCTTGGTCTTTGGACATTTGAGCAGAAACTAGATATTTTGCTCAGAGAAGATGTTTAGTGCAATAAAAGCTGAACCACTTGCATTCTACAGCTGCTCGGAAGAAGATACCGAAATGAGTGATCGGTCTAGGCCTCCTAGTAGCCCTAGATCACCAAGTAGATCAAGCCATATTTCGATGCCTAGGCCTAGATCTTCAGTTCCAGAAAGCAACAATGACCCTCACTCTCCAATTCCAGTTATGAAACCTGATGGCATCCCTCGTACCGGTACAAAAGCTCAAGGATGTAAAGTGTGTGGTAAAGTACTGTCATCGTCGTCATCTTACTATGTTCACATGAAGTTGCATTCGGGGAGTAAACCTTTTCATTGCACAGTGTGCGAGGCTAGTTTTTGTCGCAAGCCGTATCTGGAAGTTCACATGCGAACACACACAGGTGAAAGACCATTTCAGTGTGAATTGTGTCAAAAACGCTTTACACAGAAAAGCAGTCTGAATACGCACAAGCGCGTCCACACGGGGGAGCGCCCCTATTCATGCGACATTTGCGACAAGCGGTTTGCCGTCAAGAGTTACGTCACGGCGCACCGCTGGAGCCACGTATTGGACAAACCCCTCAACTGTGAGCGCTGCAACCTGAACTTTACTTCCAAGAATCAGTTTGCCATGCATTTGAGATTACACTCATCAAGTGCAAACTTCGCATGCCATTTGTGCGGACGGAGGTTTGCTCGAGATAGTTTCCTTATTAGACATCACAATAAGGTTCACCGTGACATGATGCCTCCATATAGCCCACCTGAATGTGATGTGCGCTTTAGTCGAGCTACATCTCCCATCACTGTATTGTCTGCAAGATTGTCTTCTTAGCTTTAAAATTTGTATTATGAATAGGGCCTAGGCTAGGTTACCGTATAAGTGCTTACCTTTCTTGCCATAGGTTCTGCACTTGCTTACAATCTTGAAAGTCTTGAGGACTGGACCAAGAACAATTGCACTTCTGTTGTTGCGCTTCCGGCATAGTACAGGATTGGTGACAACTCTTGACCCTAGGGATACTAAAGCCACTATTTTAGTGTCCAGTCTAATCTGTCATTCTAGAAATTGTTGGATAGGTCTACCTAGGCTAGGTTGCCCAGATTTATTTGACATTTTCACCTACTCTTTCTTTAGGCCCAGCCTATACGTCAGTAATGTCAAAGTCATGTGCTTACTGTTCACTTCTGCATATTACAAAATAGTATCTTCACTCAAAGGCACAATGTAGATATTTAAAAATGTCTAGTCTTGGGGATAATGTTAATTAATTTCCTAATAGTACCTGAAGTTGAAGTAAACAGTCTCAAGTGGTACAGGTAGGCCTTGGCAATAATTATTTCGTATGATTACTATTATTTAGGACACTAAAATAAAGTACCTCAACATTTCGGATTTGGTTAGGTCTTAGAAAGTTGTTATTCATCTGTATGCACTGAAATCTGGCACATGCTATTAGGCCTAGATATGTAAAAAATACCGTATTTAGTATTTACCCAAAATCCAAATAGAAGGCGACCTCGAATTTAAGACGACCCCCTATTTTCATGAATTTTAAACTGGAAAAAATCATATATTCTTAACATGTGAATTTAAGATGACCCCCAACATTTCAACCATACAAAATGGAAATAATTATAGTCTTAGATTCAGGTAAATACGATAATTTTAATTTTCAAATCTTAATTTGCAAAAAAAAACAATTTTAAAGTTAGAAACTCAAGTGCATGAGAATGTAATGTACATAGGCCTACAGTAGTTTTCCCCCGAACGTCCTGAATTGTTCTCGTGAACTTTGCATTTCAGACACTAACAATGGCGTCGCTTCCGTACCGCTAGCAAGGTCAGTTAGTAAAATTGGGGCTTGCAGACACATCACATGGTTCTTAGTGCCCGCATAAAACCTATTCAGATACTGGGCACCTTGTCTTCGTAGATAGTTTAATTTTAAGGTAAGCAAGCGTTTATGGAAGAAGTATACTAGTTTTAAATTAATTAGTCAATAATTTTTTCTGTGCATAATTTTACCAAAGAATTGCGTAGTCGATTAGACTAGCAAACGAGAGCAAGCGAGAGTTCATCATTATAAGCCGTTTGTTTTATTAAACATTGATCAATCACACTATGTATCGTTTGAAAAAGTAGGTTTTGAATAGAAACTCATATAGATTGACAAATATTGGGACTTAATCTCTTTATTTGTATGCTGTAGGTAGAACTAACTGAGACAGTAAGCAATAGACCGGCCCGGACTTAAAAAAAAAACTGTAGAATCGACATGTCATTGCAAAAACCAATTGTCCGTCAAGTATTAATTTTTCTTTGAATTTTAACTTGGATTCATTCAAACATGTGTAGTCAATGAAGTTAGACTTTGGGATGCTTAAAAACTAACTAACTGTCAATTTCACTAACATTAGCCTACAATACTAGCAGGCCTAGGCTATATAATTAATTATACTATCCTAGAGAAAGTCTAAATTAGAACTTGGGATAGAAACCATTTGCAGATTTCTTTTAGTGTACATTTTTTGTAAGAGCTGGTAGAGAAGAACTTATAATAAAGAGGCAAACATGAAGGTCCAAGTGTGCAAGAGAGAAGAATGTAGGAAGATCGGAACTTGCCAAGTGGGGGCAGCAAAATGATGGTGATGGATTATGGTGACAATGACACAAATTTGGCGAGTGGATGAAGAGTTGGGGGGATACATCCATCTAATAATTTGCACTTGGGACTAGAATCTAGACTGATGTGTTTGGCATAGAAATGGCACATACGTACTATATTTTTATTTATATCATTAGCATATTAGCCTCAAGATTAGCCATTAATACATTTTCTCCTGTAAAAAATATGGCATGTGCTGAAATATGTCATATATTTTGTATGTATTATTTGTTAATCTTCTAACTGTGGTAACCGTAAGAAGATAAATAATGTTTGGTGAATTCAGACCTCGGGTTTTGTCAGCAAGTTGTGTTTTAAGATGTATATTTAGGTTGTACTCAGTGAAAAATTGTACCTCAACAATGGATTGTATTACATAGTAGTATTTGGAAAATAATTTTTAGCAGTTTTAGGGGTTTATGCTTTGTATTCAAATCTGATGTTAATTTTGGTTGTAGCTAGATGCCAATCAGCTGAAGAAGTCGAGCGTTGGAATAGTATCCAACAGCTTCCGTTCTTACTACATACTTAGAGGGCTCTGCCTGTTGACGTTATAGGCCTAGGGCTACTGTAACGAGCAATAAACATCCCCAAAGTTGGGTGGAAGCTGGCTAATTTGAAAGTTGAATCTTGAAAGTTTCATAGGCCTACCTATTTTTTTCAAACGTTCATTTGTTTTGCGTTTCAGTCTTTTCAATTTGTTTTTGTGAGCTCTCAGCTTCCATCTTACTTTGAACGTAAGCTGTTGGGCCCTATCTCAACAACCGACCACTCACACGATGGGATTCTTTTTGCCATAATATATGAATCGTTACGTCAATAAATAAAGTATGCAGCTAAGTAATATATTATGGATTGATAAGATGGCAGTGCCTAATGATGCAAGTCAAGAATGTTAGACTAGTACAATGCTTTGCAAGCCCTGGTGCTCTGGGATAGCAGTGTGTGTGCGTGTTGGGATGTTTTCCGAGCCGTTCGTTGGATGGCAAATCATACTTTTGTGGGGTTCTGTCTAGGTATGTAATAGAATAGCTGACATTGCAATCTTAATCTAAGCTGAATTGTTAAAAATGTGTTACCTTCTGTTAAATGTACCTTCTTTGCCTATACTTTGTTTTCATAGTGTTGAGGTGGAATCCCACAACATTAAATATTAAATAAAGCTAATAATAGCTATAGTTATGTACCTAACGAGTAACTAATGAGTAATGAATTTTAAATTTACTTAATGCCATATCATGTGTTAGCACATTGTTATTTTACTTAGCTAATTTTAATTTGATGTTATTTCAAGTGATAACTTGGAAATTGGAATATATCTTCAAAAGTAATATTATATTATTTTAAATTTGTTCCCAATACAATTACTCAGCCTGCTTCAAGGTTTAAAAATAGAATGCAATCATCTTATTGCAGTGTTGGTACAAAAGGTTAACCAAATTATTCATATTACTGTTTGAAACTAGCAACATGAGCATACCTATATTTATAAAATGTAATGATTGATGTCTAGCAATTAGCCTAGCATGGGAATTATTACATTACATTTATAATAGTGAAAATATATAGGCCTACCACTTTTCTTTTATTCTGTACAAAAACGGAAGATGTGTTTAATATGATGTACAAAATCATTTTGTGTGGTAAAGCTGTATAGTGGTTGAAGTGAGAAAAATGTGCCATGTAAAGTCGTATAAGGAAAGATATTATCCTTGTTAACAGTTTAAGTTAAATGAATAAAACCATGACTGATTACTAACCCTATTTCAAGAACTATTATTTAATATGAATTTACAGGGTGTGCAAATCCAAAATACTCTCGTTATTGTCAAGTTTGAAACTATAACTTGAGATTGATTGATTTTAAATGTTTTAGCATGTTTGCTAGTCAAGAGACTTTGAAATTTAAGTTTTTATTTTACTTACGTGGTTTTGTGGTGACAAGAATAAACAATTAATAATAATAATAACAATAATAATAATAATAATAATTGACTTTGACCCACAATGATGTATGTGTCAGAAGCTTTTTAGACTTGGTATACATCTGAAATTCATTAATCAACCTTTATTAATTAATATAGTACTTTATACTTAGGCTACCTTCGTTGTGTATTTCAAATGCCCGTTTCCAACACAGATCAGTTCGAGGATGGCTAACAGCCAGTTTATATTGGATACACATTTTATTAACACTGGCTAGCCAAGATATTCTTTTCGTGTGCTTACAATTGATTGATTGATTGATTGGATCTTTATTGACAACGGGTCAGCGACCCACTAGTGCAATACAATATACTAACAGCTTATAATACAATACAATGAAACAAGTCACACTAGACTTGTGTTATAACTTAAAGTAACAAGAGAAATGTAAGAAAACAAAAAACAAAAACAACTTACACATACGCACACACACACTCATACACACTCACACACACACGTTCATGCGCACACATGCACATTGACGCACACTCGCACATTCGCGCACACACGCACCACACGCGCAAACAAATTACAGTTAGGGTTAACACGCAGAAATATATCATCGACTAAACAACAGTTCTTGTGTGGCCTTCTTGAAGCTAGGTAGAGAGATGTTGAAGATATCTGATTGCAGATTGAGAGAGTTGAATGTGTCCTGAATAGTTCTTGTGCATAATCATGTTTTCTAATCAGTGGAGACAACAACCCCTGCTCTTTAGAATCCACCCCACTGCTGCATTTTGTCTTCTTCTTCCAAACTTAAATGTAAACATATTTTCGATCTTGGTCTCTGTCCTCGCACATCTTATATGAAAGAAAGTCTAAAGTTGACAATTTGAAAGTGATAAACAAAAAGTATGCAAAGTAGATCTGTGACTAATAAGTAATAACATAAGATTTTAAAAAAAGGTAATTAATAATACCAGTGGTATGTACTGTACATTTTATTTGCTCTATTAACTATAGATGATACCTACAGTAAAATGCATATTAATTAATAATAATTAATTATGCATGCTAAATACACATTATGATGTCTATGGCTATGGGGTAGAAATCCATGATACACATTAATTACAATGTAAAAGTTTGAACGTCATAGTTGAGTAGGAGAAGGAATATTATTAATTATTATGTATCATTAGACTATTAGTTGATTAAAGGCACAAAACATCAAGGTCATCTGTAACTAGGTTACACTGTTACAAGTTGGGGAAAAATTAGAGCTGTACCGATTCCGATACCGAGTCTTGAGAATCGGCGATTCTTCATGGTATCGGTAGAATCGGCCGATTCCGATTCTTGGCCCAATATTACCGATACCGATTCTTTTGAATGAAGCGCCCGAAGATTTCCATTTCCGTTCAAATATATCGATTATCGAGAGTCGAAGTCACTATGCGTGTGCACCAATCACGAAGCGACTTGCTGAAATCGACAAGTCGATTGGCAGCCATGTTGATTTTAGCGTGGTACAGATGTGCTTGTCTAAAGCCTGTATTACACGGTCAAATTTTGCATTCAAGAAGTTGAACTCAATCTTGAATTCAAGAATTGATGAAAATAATTGAAGGAAACATTGAAAGTCCAGTTACACGGTTCAATTTGAGTAGGTGTGTAATTTGTGTCCTGATTGGTTGAATTCCGTAGACCTATTCCCGTTCCCGCGTATTCCTAGCCTAAGCCTAGGCCTAGGGCCTAGGTCCCTATGCAATATGCATGCATCTGTACTTTATTTCTCTGCAATTGACACATACATAATATACATATAGGAATTGTCATTCATAGTTCAGTAGTAGGACTACATAGTACTAACATTATTGAGCATAAGCCCACTGACATTACTAAACCTAGGTAGGCCTAGCCTAGGTAACCAATCATAACCTTAATGTTCATTCAGACGGCTAGCCTAGGGTTCTAAATTGTAACAAATATAATTAGATTATTATTTATTACCAATTTAGGTAATCTGGTGATGACATCGCGTACAAACAAGGCTCATTTATATAACCTCGTTGGTTTAGGTTATGTTTGCGTTTAGTTTTGGCCGAAGCCTCTGGAGTGCGCCAGTGCAGGTGCAGGTTGATCCTGATTGGTTGGTTTCCTTCAAGTTTGATGGAAATTAGAGCATGCGCTAATTGAAAAAAGTTGAACTCAACATTGAATTCAAGTCTTGAGCTCAATTTTTTTCATTCAAGTTTGGCGATTACACGGTCAAATAAGTTGAACTCAAGATTGAATTCAACTTCTTGAATTAAAAATTTGACCGTGTAATACAGGCTTAAGATATGTAGCATCCAAATTAATTTAATTTACTAGACCTAATAGTATAAAAATAAAATAAATAACTTGCAATAATAGTTTGTATTAAAGAATCGGTATCGGTGGAATCGGAATCGGCATCGGAATCGGAATCGGCAAAAATGTGGTATCGGTACAGCTCTAGGAAAAATATAACAAATGTGATAGCTTGTAAGTCTAGACAGAAAGTACAAAGTTCATCCACGAACAACGACCATTCAATTCATTCGATTTACATTACCACATTTCACCCTTCTGCAATTCTCTTCAGTATGGGAGCATACCACAAAGTGGAGATGAGCTACAATACACACAATCGTAAGAACTCGTTAACAAAACATGCTGAAAGCAGTACTGCCTCCATACCAGTTAATCACAGCCAGAACTTACAAATTGGGTACCCAGTTATTCTTTCATTTTTGGGTCCCTGCAATAACTGAATGCTGACTTGCACAGCTTTGACCAAAACCAAACATAACCACTGAGTTTCAATCACATACACAATCGCTACCCACTTCGAGTCGATTGACAACAAGGGTGTATAATTTCCAGCTTGACTCACTTCAAGTTTTGCTAATCTTTGCAAGTTTTGTTTGTGTCTAACTTAGCTGTCCCATATGCCTGAAGACTCTCAGAAGGATGAATGCAACGTGGATTAAGGTTACTTCAAATGAGCTGCGGTTTTCATCAACTCTTGAGACTAACGTGTTTTGTTTTGTATGCACTTCTGGAGATTCTCCAATTCAACTACATCTACCGAGCCAACTATTTTAGTTCATAATTAATAATTATTATAAGACCAGATTTGTAGTTTATCTAATATTTACAATGTAAATTATATTTTATAACACAATGTCAATAGGGCATTAATCATACAGTATGCCTCATTTATTAATTTACACTTAAATACAGTTACACTTATGGAATGATGACATCATTGACATGTGACATTGGAGGGAAAGGAGAAATGAGTTAGCTTGTTTGGTAAAATTAACTTTAATTAAAGGGAAATATTTTCAAGTTTCAATGCCATTTTGGTATTTTATTTTTATCAGTTTGATACATTTTTGATTTGCCCATCGCTAAGTAAATCTTAAAAAATTTAGAAGGAAACTGTTTTTCCATATCACTTTCAATCAAACAGCTAGCAAAAAGTTATATAGCCTGTTACTATATGCACTGGTATACTGTAGCTATGATAGACCAAAAAAGCCTACTAAAAGCAAATGCAGACTGGCAAGTGCTGATTAGTGACACATTTGAACATGTATACCTATGCTACATTAGAAGTTAGAACTAGAAATGAAAAGAGAGCCAATATCTGGAACATTGGGGGGGGGGGGGAGAAAGGAATACATAGACCATATAGTATTGGCATTTTAGAATATATGGTAGACCTACCTGAACTAACGTGGATACAAAATGAAAATGTTGAGCCTATTTTGTATGTAGTATCACTATAGTATAATAGTATTTCAACTTCAAGTGCACAATGACAGCACAACAAATGGTGAGATTTAATGTGATGTGATAACCTTGATTGTAGATGATTCAAAGGCAGGGCAGAACAAAACTTTTATCAGAACTGATTGAACTTTGATTGAACCGAGTGATTCATTAATCATTACTGATTATTACTAGATGTATGAAAGCATTCAGAAGGAGGATTCTGGTGATAGGCTGAAACATATGTGTGACATACTTTATGAGCAATACATAAAGGCAAAACAAATTATTGATTTTATTTAAAATTCAATCTTTTCACAGTGCTAGGTTTAGTAGTAACTAATGGCATAACAATAACATAGATGTATACTTGTCATCTGTACACTTTACCTCCAGTGTAATGACAAATATAATTTAAAAAAAAAAGAACTGACCATAACTGATGCGCCTTTCTCAATAAGTCCTGGCAGGATTCCCCAAAAATTCACCAGCTCCATATGTACGAACTAGTACTCTTATAGTATCTGATCTCCACTTTGTACTTTGTTTACTTAGTTCGGCCAAGCTTGACGTGTAGACGTAAAGTCACGTGGCATTTCCGGACTTAAGATTGCCCAGGTGAACCAATGTGGCAGCGGCACTCAACCATCTTGGTACTGGATCGAACTAAGGACGTGTCCAAATATTACTCTAGATGATAATTCTTGTCCTTGGTCTAGTTCCAGGTCTTATTCTAGCTCTAGTTTTCCCAGCAAGAACACAGTTTCAAGATGTTATAAAGACAAGGCACCAATACAGGATTGCTCTAGCTGCCATGATCAAGACCTAGAATAAGTGTGCACTTCTAATTCTAGTTCTTATGCAAGGTTGTGGCAAGGTCAAGTCTCCCTTGAGTATTCGGACATTACTTGCTACGTCACCGACGATTGATGACATAAAATCGAGAACTAAACTAAGAATTAAACTGTTGTGGTACTATTCGGACACGTCTTAAAACTAAGTATTGAGTGGAGAACAGGTATTAATCACTAATCAGAGTGTTCAACCAAACATAACATAGTACCAGCAGAAATCAATCTAATTCTAATTTCTAATCATATATACAATAGATAGCATCTGGTACATGAAAAATAAGCGAGTACCCGTTTACTAGGCTTGGAACAAAATTTATTTTTCAGTTTGTTTAACAGATTTGATTGCACACGTGAACAAAGTACGATTTTCTAGCTAGTGTATGACATCGCCTAGAAAGTAACAACTTTCAAAATAGTTAAACACACGGTGGCTGCATACTTTCAGGTAGTCCTAAATCTACATATTATTTATTATGTAATGAATGATAAAATGTGTATGTCAAAAAATAGGAAGTAAAAAATGAACTACAGCATCAAATTCAAATACTAAAATTTGATTTAGGTACAATGCAGATTGGACCAGAACTAGATATACCAATGTTGTGCCTAATAGGGGTAGGCTTAATAGTAAGTAGCATATCCATCCATCATAACAATATCACTCCCAATAAATAATAAATAACAACTACAACGAAATGAGATGAACCACAAATTGAAAGAAGTTGTAGCACCAGCCATTCTTTGCATAAATAAAGAAAAAACTCTGTTTATACGTAGAGTGTACGTGATAATGATTTACATTTTATACGTATTTAGGAGAATACATAAATTGATTCACTATAGAAAAGTGCATTTCAAATTTGATTCAAATGTGTTGTGCAACGAATCATATTCAACTGTTTATGTATCTGAAAATAGCCTGTTTCTATTTATGTACTGTACTTTCATGACAGCCACCAGTCATGCTATCAAATATGAAAAATGTGCATCTAATATAGGCCTACATATTGTACAAGTGGGATTAATTCATTTTCCTAATTATGTGGTCATGTCTATTAAAGCAAGAAATGACTGTTTTTTTTTTTTTTTATCTTATGCTTATATTATATTTTATATTATATTTCCTATGTAGTTTTGAAATGTTTAGCTAGAAATTATTATAATGAATCTATACAAAGTTATGCCTTGAAGCCAATCTAACAGCTTTGTCCTAGTCTGTCTCAACGGAGCAAAATAGGTAACAGTAAATCAAATCACGAACATTGATCTGCAAATATAACTGTAAATTAGATACCTGTACATTGTTGTTTGTTTAGTACAGTACGTATTTCAGTCACTATGCTCGGGATTGCGAAGTTGGTTTTCGAAATCCTCTTCATCACCAGACAGTAAATCGTCATCATCATCATCCAACTGTAAATAAGTTATGTTATTACTTATTAAATTATTACTTCTTTCAGTTGAGAATTGAAGTTGCATGTAAATTGTGTAGAGGAGATAGGTATGTATATAGATTATAGAACTGTGCAAGTCTCGAAATTTCGTGAAAAGTTTAAGCAAGTTCTGCTGAAGTGAAGTAAAGCAGAGTACAGGTACATCACCTTCTTCTAGAAATAAGTAGAATAGGAATGAGAAAATATGCATTAGAACTTGACTGGGCACCAAAGCATAAGCTCTAACTCTTGAGTGTTGGAGAAGAAAAAAAGTTTCATCTCGAAGCTCGCTCAATTTCCTCTTAGATAGTCTATTTAATGTATTTCTACGTTCTGTTAGAACTGACTCTGAGCAATTCTGTCTAAATATGGTATAGTAAATTCCATTGTTATTGTAGGTCTAATTAAAAAGAAGAAATCAAGACACAAACATGGGCCATTAGCATGAACTGCTTTGTTTCTACAATGGCCAAAGTGATTCGTATTTTGAGGTTAGCTAATTTGACGAGCATTCGAGTCAAACGTAAACATCGAACAGCTTTAGTATAAAATGGATGCCATTTCACATCATTTCTTATCGCTTGCAGTCGCTATAAAAAGCAGTTTTCATGTCCCATTTCACTTCCACGTCAGCCGCGCTTTGTGTTTCGTCCGCGCGCTATCTTACGAGAGTAAAGAACTGCCAAATATTCAAAACGTGTGGGAAATCTGAATCGTGTAATCAACATATTTTGAACTTAAGCCTCGAGACGGCAATACTGCCGATACCGAAAAGAATCGTTGATTCTTAGAAAACATTGGAATCGGTACATCCCTACTTTTGTGTTATCCATCCATATTACCAGCTAATGAACAACACCTGGAATAGAAACTGCACCTACCTTTTCACCTAGAGAACGCAACCGTGCCTTGAATTCATTCAGTTTTGAATCCTGGTCAGTCAAAAGTTCCAAAAGATCTTCCTGGTCCTTCCTTACTCTTTCAAGTTCGGTGACGTTTTCTTCTAACTCGTTTATCCTTCTATGAGCCACTTCTAATCGAAGCCGTGTGTCTAAGAGTTCCGTGCTCAGTCGTATCTCCTGCACATACAATATCAATATTGTTAGGGTCAAGTAAGTACATACATGATATTCCTTTTGTAAACTATAGCCCTAGGATCTAAATAAAGATGGATCTGATTCATTTCAAAACAAGTAGGGTCTACTACACTCAATTTAGCATACAACACTTCACTCTTACTACTACCGTACTACAAAATCTACAGAGCAACAACTTATAAAAGTGTGTTATCACAAAAATTGGTGGCTAAAACTCATGATCCTTTGTCATTGATGCTAGTGTCAGTACTACTAGGGCCTACTACTATTGTTTATATACAAAAAACATGCAGAAGGCTAATTAAAATAAATAAAACACAGAATGACTGTCACATGAGTCCAATGTGTGATATCCACCATATGCTACCAACATCCTATGCATTAAAATTCAAAATACATTTAAGAATATTTCTCATGCGACTGGTAGCTCTTGTGACGAGAATACTAGAAAGTCAAGTTGATCGCCCTAGTCCAGAAATGTTTTAAATTGGGCCAACTCGTTAGTATGCAAAAGGATCCATCTGTTTCGCGACTGTACAGAAAGCAGTTTACATTGTCAGCCAACGTACCTCGTCAGTTCTGTTGGTTGTGCTGTCTTGCGTCGTGTCACCTCGTTCCGTTGGCTTGGCCGCAATCGCCATGGCTTTCATTTGAGCTTCCTGTTTACAGAAAACATTCAAAGGTAATTATTGTAGGTAGGCTTTTCCAACCAGTCACAAGTAACAGAGCAAAAGTGTAAGGTGCAAGGATAGAGAAAGACAAGGTTGTAGTGTTTTGCACATGTCAAAGAATGGAGAGAACAAGGGTGTCTGGAACTGCAATTGTTGTGGGATAAACAGTAAGAGACCGGTCACAGTGACGATGACAGGACAATGCGCTCAGGCTAGATCTAGAACAGGAGGATTCTGGAGGAGACATGACCTTCATGGGTAACCACAGAAAGAATAGGCCTATTCCAGTTAGGCATAGCAACAGATGATAATAATGTGTACGTCACCAGGTAACCCAATTTAAGGTTGGAATTCATAGTCGGCCCCTACACCTAGGGGCACCCATTGTTGATATGGATTTGTTTTGTTTATGGGAAATAACATGCAAACAATTGCTACCTTGGTAACAATGGGCGCCCCTAGGTGTAGGGGCCGACTATGAATTCCAACCTTAAATCTTGTACTTTGAGATTTTTAACAAAGTGGAACCTCTACACTTCACATTTGGTGTGTGTAGTGTCTCCTAATTCAATTCTCCCTAAATCAGTACGGTACTTAAGTTTCTATAAACAGCCCTAGACAAGCAACTTGAAGAATTTTACTATTCAATAGTACAAACATTATCAATTATAATTATTCAACTCACACTTACCAACGAATTTATTTGAGTTTGTTTTCTCTCACTATCCTGTCTCCACCTTGCAATCTCTGCTTCGATCACAGCACTGTTCTCGTGAGCTCCAGACATTGTGTATGGTTGCATTATGGCCGCCGCGCTCGGATTGGGTGCGGTCTGAACAAACCCAGCGTTGGCCTGCGCTCGGAGGAGCATATTTTGGTCACGAAGCTGGGACACCACCGACGACAGTTCTTCAACCTGAGCCTAGAAGAAATAAAACATTATTGGTCTGATGTGGAAGAGACTTTCAGCGTTATGTGGCTCGAACAATTCGGGCGCACGTCGAAAACGTATGGGACCAAGTGTTTAGGGTTCAAATCGTGAATTTGCCATGGTATTTTTATTTTTATTGTCTTTAATCACCATATCTACAAATTTATTATCTACTAAATAAGCCATCTTGAAACACTGTAACTGCAATACTTGCTGACGATTTTGCCCATACAGTATAGGACTACGCATACTTGTCCATAAACAAACATTACCTAATCTAATACATTGTTAATTTGGTTATACTGGACATTTAAATATAGTATTACATCACTTACCACAATATATTTTTGTAACTTTCTTAAGGGGAAAAAAATCTTGTATTACCCATCACTAGAGGTAGGCCTACTTTAAAAAATAAACACGAGTTGCTACGTACCTCCATCCGGCTCTTCTCGTGCGATATAACCGCCACTCGCTGGGCCATGTCCTTAATTTCCCGATCTTGGTCGCGAATCAGGTCCTTGTAATGCTGCACCAGTCCACTGTCAGACCCCGACATGGAGCCATTCAACAGGTCACCGTCTCTCTTTGGCGTCACAGCTTTTATTACCATGCCTGTGTGGAGCAAGAAAACCATGTAAACCGAGGTTGTCCTAGGGATGAATTCGTGCTTGCCTTTTTCCTGTAGGTCTACACTGATTAATGTTACTCTCACATGGGAAATTAATTCAAACCTACAAGTTAATTACATATAGGTGGGCAATGAGTGACGCAATAATGTAAAATGTTTTTATAATCACGTGTCCTCATTTGTAATAATTTTTAACCAATGCACACAAGTTCGTTTTTGATATTCTGAGAGTATCTAAAAATTTAGTAATTTAGTAAATTTACTCGAATAGAAGACGACCCCCCTACTTTCAAAAATTTAAAATTGGAAAAAATCATATTCATATTCTTAGTAAAGCAAATTTAAGACGAGCCCTGATATTTTAACTACCTATAGGCTACAAAATGGAAATAATTATAGTCTTAGATTCAGGTTAATACGGTAAGTAAGTATGCTCTAAACCCATTGAATGCCAAGTTATTGCCCAGCACCACCTCTCCTGTGAATGTTATGAGAGTAGACATAAGACTCCCGCTCATTTATTTTGACCTATTCCGATGGGCATTTTGTCCAGTCCTCTTTCAAATCTACACACTTCGAAAGATATGTGTCCCATCACGTTCTCCTCCCCGTGGGAAACATGTTGGTTATTGTTATAATCATAGACAACCCAGAACGACGAACCTTCGAGTGCCTTGAAGAGTCTGCAGAACTCGTGGTCCAGCAGCAACTCGCTGGGCTGTTGCGGTCGAAGGTGGGGATGTTTCGCAGCCTTGCTGTACAACTCGTGCTTGGAAACCTCGCCCAGGCGGTCCAGGAATGTTTCTAGCCCGATCCGTTTCGAAATCAGCTGGCACAGCTTTTCCTGAAAACACAGTTAAGATGATGTTTACTATTTGTAGTGCGATGCGACGAGTTAAGACCCACAGTGTCAATTTACTAGTTTCGAAATCATTCAAAATCTTTTATTAATTTTTTTTTTTTTTTTTATTATTATTTATTTATCCAACAACAGAATTAACAATTCCAGGCACAATTGGATATAATATACTAATCGCCGATGGTCGGCGATGTAAGGAAGAAGATGGGGGTTTAGAATTGATCTACATAAAAGAGCTAAACAAACACACACAATACAAGGTAGAAAACCAGATAGGAAACATGCTTTGTAGTGAAGTTTGAAAGATTTATGAGACAAAATCCCTAAATGTACAGGCATAGAATGGAAGGAACAGGACTCTTCTTTTTGCCCTACTGGTTTACCAGAGCACATATAATAGCATGACTTAGTGACGTAAGCTATCTGGAAAATATGCTCACAAAAACAAGCAACTGTAAAAAAGACCTGCACACTAGTTATGCCATAAAATTATATTTGTAACATGCAAGCTAATAGTTTATTATTGAGAATCAATACTGCTTGCTGTTCCACCTGAACTGACTAAACACGAAATTTTTACTTTTGTACAGTAGCCTATCCTAACTGGTTACATATTTCGAAATACAGGTACAGTAATTGTTATAAAAACTACAACAAGGAATAAAATGTACTATCTAGGCTACAAACAAGTGAGCCGACTCAATCTTTAAAAATGGTAGGGTAGGTTTACATAAATATTTTGACATATCTCTCCTAACTTCCTAACAAGGCTATATGTATTGTCTAGTCTTTTTACATTTAATATGTTTCTCTACCAACTCTGAAGGTCGTCAACAACAATGTAAGCTGTTGGTTTCCTTCCTATCCACCCCAATGCTAAATTTCCTAAAGGCTGTAATGTTCATAAAGTTTTCAATCATTCATTACGTGTAACAGCTACAATCCAACACTGCAATATAAACACATAGCAACCGTTTTGCCTACTAGAAAAAAGGATAACGTACCAGTCCACAATAGTTAAGTAGTTTGTAATTTAATTCCAAGAGTGTACTAGACTAGTGCCATAAAACGGCAACGTGGGCTATACTTACTTTGGAGAAACTGGAGACGGAATCGTCGTTAAACGTGACACATATGCCCATCAAGAAGGCGCACATCCCCTGAACTAACTCTTCATTGTCATCGTGTTCGTTGCTGCCCACCTGTAGAACCATACAAGTGAGACAAACATCACAAAGACGAATCACATTCGGAAATAGAATTACAACTTAATAACAAAATAGCATCAAGAATAATGGCATCAATTGATAGATAATATTATTACTTATTAGGCATACAGTATGTGTAATATTGTGGAAATGAGAAATATGTGGCTGGACAAAACCTATAACAGTGTATGCAAACTAAAAACACAGTACACAAATTGCAAACACATTCTTTTATTTTATTTCTTGCCACATCATTGTTTTAGTTTTAAATAGCTTTGGATATAAAAGTGCATACTGCATAGGCCTCCATATTTCATTGAAAAATGTCAAATGCAGCATCTTCATTCACTCAAAATTCAAATATGCTTGGATTCACATTACCCATATATAATTCCGTAGTCCATACTAATCTGCACAGTGCGTTTTCTAGCACACCCCAAAGTGCGTAGCCAATAATTATTCAGGCATAGGCCTACACATACATCTAACGCTAAACCTAAATTAAATTTGTGGTTGTCGGAATATAGATATTGCAATACCATGCAATGCACTAAAGCAGCTTTCACATTAAATAAGTAACTCAGGTAGTCTAGAAGATCCATCTTCTCAGCAAGTGAAATATCTAAGTTTGAGTACCAGTCAGGCTAGATATTTTATTTTTTTGGCTTCCAAATGTTGGATTATGTTGTGACAATGTATTTTTTAAATTCAAGATAGGCCTACAGTGGGTTTATGGATTATTGTGTGCTATGGTCGATTAGACAATTGATTATTTCTTGGAATAATCTGCATTATGAATGAATAGTGATAATAATTTACCTCTTCACAGTTGCCATGCCACTGTGCGAGAGGTTCATTTACTTTACCATGAGTTAGATTATTGTTACAAAATTATGTATCAATGTAAAATAAACTAGATGATGATGATATTTGGGATTTTACGTCCCATATTTTTGCAACGAGACTAATTGAGACGATGAGAGGGTAATTATGAGGATGAAAAACCGCCACAGGACATCCATGCCCAAGCCAGGATTCGAACCTGGAACGCAGAGACAAAACAAACTAGAGCCCCAATACCGGTACTTCAAATTTTAATTTATAATCAGTTATGCTAATTGCTTAAAAAAGTTTTTAAAAAATGCCAACATGCCTGATGGGCAACATCATAAAATAGTGGGAACTGTAATAAATGAGGTGACTTATTATTGTATTGTACTGGTCAGTCCAACGATGGTCACTTAGCTAAAGTGTTTGTGATTGAATGAACAGAGTGTTAGTAGTTTCATGCGAGGAGGTTTGCACATGTGTCACATACCAGTGAGCATAATCCAGTGCCACCACTAGCAGCAATCTGAACAAATCAAAACCCATTAACTTCCCTAATTGTAATTTAGTTTAGTATTATCATTAATTTACCAACTAACAGGTGTGTGCAAACCGGTTCGAACCTCAAACCGAATTTGAACCTTAACCAGGTTGGCACTCGAAAGTTTTCATTTAAAAAAAAACTAACTTTTTAGATTTTAGTTTTTAACCTCTCGACGAATAGGCCTAGGCCTAATGAAAATTTAAAGTTTGCCTATGTACCAAGTGCATTTTGGTTATTCGATATTCACCCTATGGGCCTATACCAATAGGTAGAAGGCCTAAAAATGTCTATTCTATTTGACAACAAATAATCTCCACATGTTACTCGGAAAGAAAATGGTTTCCATTGAAATAATTCAATGAAATTAATATTATACAAGTGCATTAACCACGTTGCAAAATTAATATTTATTGAATATTACACTGTGGTATGCTTAATAATTGTATTGTATTGTACTGTATTACTAGTAGTTATTTAATTACTTGTTCCAAGTTTAAAAGATGGTTATTATAAGGAAAGAACAAAGAATATTTAGGTTCAGTTGGCGTTTGAAAATAATCTTGAGGTTCGGTTTGAAATTCGGTTAGAAAAATATTGATATTCACATACTTCCCTACTACATAGGAATTACTAGGCCTACATAGAAACTTGTTTTGAGAATTTTATATGTAAGCCGCCTACATCAAACATCAATATCATACCTAAGAAACGAACACGAACAGTCAACTTTAGTAAGTAGACTAGGCCTAGAGGTAGGTAGGTCTATAGATAGTTCAAACTTCACACGCTGTAGCATTTTGTGAACTCATCAAGGGTGTCCTTAAATTTTGTCTGATAAATGCCTTAATAAAACAAACTGGCATGTGTAAATTTACTACAATATGGTAAAAAGTATACAGATATATATGGATGGGTAAATACTCAAGTAGGCTTCTTTATTACTTTTGATGGACTTACAAACTACAATATAGTCAGACAATAATGTAATCAAGAATTTGCTAATTAATTATATTATTGTTTGTAATACTTTTTTGTTTACTTTTACCTCTTTTGGGCTTTATGGTTCAAAGTCACCAAAAACTATTCAAGCACAGTGCTTAAGGCTTTAATACTCCAGTGAATAAGGCAGGCACTTGCTCTGTGGTCCTTCACATAGGCCTACAAAATACCAGTAAACAATTTTGACTGCCGTATTGAATGGCAGACTGACGACTTCTTACCTGTGCAGTGAGATACGGAATACTTGTAGGAATGCTGAGGAACTGCTGAACTGCAAGCGGGCAATGCGACATCCACGTGCTCAACAGCATAAGGAAGCCCAGCTTCGACTGCACCTTGTTGCCCTGAAACCACCGACAAACACGATTAGTAGAAGACAAGTTCCAAAACCTCTCAGCATCAATTATCTTAATTTCATAACATGTCATGGTTTTCTTATAATTATACGTACTTTCTTTGTAGCTTCAAAAACAGAGGATGTCCATCCTCCTGTGTGATGTTTTTACCACAAGTTGACAACAGACTAGCGATTTATGGCTGTAAATGACGAGTTTACTGAGGGTGGGGTGCAGAGGGGTCCAAGAAAGTCGACTGAAGTTAAGCGTTTTCTAGGTATGCACTACTACGTAGTATGCACATGAAGAAGTGGTATACCGTGAAATGATGTTTGACTTTACATCTCATATTTTAGCGACGATGCTAGTCGAGACGATGATTGGGTGATTATGAAGACATGAAAAAACAGCACAAGACATCCATGGCCAAGCCAGGATTCAAACCTGGAACGCACAGACGTGGTTTACCGCAGACCACCGTCTAATCGACAGCGGCCTACTACGCTGGCTATACCTCGAGGGTGGTTACACAATTAGCTCACCTGCTGTAATAGAAGTGTGCACTGGTGTACGAGCGAGATAGGAGCTCCGCCCATGTTCGTAGAAAGCAGCACCCTCAGCAAGTGCTCCTTCTGGGCAGGATTCTCGACGAGAGCGTGAGACAGAGCGACGGCAGAGAACCAGTTCGAGAGGGCGTCGCCACTGAACAATCCCCCGCACAGTAGCTGACCCGTTGTAAGAGTAGGGGAACCTACTAGAAAGCAACAGTGATAAAAGGTATTAAGGCTAGATTCTGCAAGAGGTTCGGAATCCAATATCTTCAAAATTTGTTCCGTTTATAAAATGTATTGAACAGAATCTTCAAATGGAAAATGTATAGGCCTACACTACAGTAATCTAAAAGATTCAATGTTATGTGAGATGGATGCCTATTCACAGCTTTAATATGACGACTTTGAAGTAACCCGTACTAGAGTACGGTGGGGGTTATGTCAGTGTCAGCTGTCAGTTTGCAAGCTAGTGTGTTTTCGCCTGTTGAAGAGCTCTGATCAGGGTTCGAAATATAGAGTTTTAAATTGTTTTTATAAGTGACAAGGAACAGTGTACAGTCCAATTACTAGATCTTATAAAGTTTTACCTGTTCTACTATGTTTCCGTTTTAATGTACGTACTAGAGTAACAGTGCAAATACATTTCAAATCTAAAACAAACAGCCTTCAAAAACAATTTGCATTATACCCGGATGGAATCAAACAAGCGGATGCCAATATACCTTCAGAGCTCGACGGAATGAGCGTGTTGACCAGCGTTGCCTGTCCGACCTCGTTCTTGAACAAGAAGCACTGGAAGCAGTAGAGCACCGCGCAACGCAGCACAAACGGCTGCTTCTCGTTCACCATCGACATCAGGAGAACGACGATGGCGGGTCGTGGCGGGTTCGACGGGGCCATCACGTTCGCAAAGTACTCCTGGTTGCCCTGATTGCCACGTATTACCTGGACAAAGTGAAACGAAATGTCTAGTGGGAAAATGTTGTTTTCTTATGCCCGCGTCTACTTTATAGAGTCATCATGCGTCTAGCCACCCAGTAGAGATATGCCTCCCACTCATTTCTGTCCATGCCCTCCGTCATTTTGTCAGTCACTTCACACTCGTCAGTCACTTCAACAGTGTAGTCTGTCCTGCACTCAGTCGTTAAACAATTTGCATAACATAACTACCTAGTACCCAACTGTCTAATGTGGGTTTAATTTAAGCTATCTTTTGTTTAAGCTAGTTAGGTGAAAGAATTAATAATATTTCAACATTGCGATTTACAGTGTGATACGCGAACAAAGAGCAAAGGTCATCCCATCTATACATTTCTACACTTGCCTCTGAACTTACGACATAATCATGTCTGCTGGCATTTACAAATGAATGAATTTACATATAGGCCTAGGCCTATGCCTATGCAAAGTATTCAATTAATCCATAAAATAAAATTACAAAATTGGTTTCTAAGAAGAACAAGAAATTGTAGGCCTACGTGAACAAGTTGAGCGTTACCTCTCCCACAGAATTGATGGTTTCCGTGAGGATATCAGCCGGCACTCCGCTAGCCATCAAGATGTTACACAAAGCTTCCAGTAATCCACAGTTCTTCATCGAGCGCTGCGATGATGACGTCACTTGCGCAGGATTACCAGGCATCACCAACGTACGCACCACCTGACGAGCAGACACCACATATTACCTAGATGGCCTACACTTTGAGATAGGCCTACTAGGTTTTGTAATGAGTACATGTATTATCTTGACGTTCAAATCGACATCAATAAACCATTTCACTATCATTATTCATATTATTAATTATGAATACAAAATGAACATTAACATTATCTTCATCTATGCAAAAGTTATACTTTTTGGTTAAACATATAGTAGGCCTATACTAACAGAACTTTTTAAAACTAACGTAATTTCAATCAATTAATTTATCAAGTTTTTGGCCTCGGGTTGATCAACTATTTAGTAAATTTACATTCATATTCAACCCGGGCTCAAGAGCTACACCGTAGGCTACATAGAAACCAACGGTCATGAATCAGTCTGAACATTAGTAGGGTAACTAATCATTCAATAATCAATAAGGATAATAAAAACCAATTTTAAAAAACTATGCAATACGAGAACCACAACCAATGTCTTTATAAGCCTACCTGCAGCATACAGTGCACATTGCTGACTTTCTGTGGCGACCAGGCTGCATCATCCCCTTCCGGTGGTAAGTCAAACATCGGAGCTAGTCGCTGAATGTAGCTTCCTATTGACATATAAAAAATTGTATGTTTTAGTTATAAAAAATCCATAGCCCTGCACAGAAACAGAACATTGAATAGGCAGGCCTAGGCCTCATAAATAATGAAACTACATATTTCATGCTCTTACAGATTCATGAATTAGGCCTATGACTCAATGGCAGCGCAAGGCTATAGAAAATATCCTGTGGCTACCAGTATTATTTTCCAGTAAGCTCAAAGGCAATGGCATTGGGGTGCACAAATGAAAAATGCCTAAGTATGTGGTTTGCAGCTTACATAATGATTTTAGGTAAGATGTTGGTTCCCATCTTCCTTGCTCTTATATTTATAATATATAACTCACCCTCCTTGAAAAAATTCTGATTGGATGTGTTGTTTCTTAATAAATTAAGCATAAGCAACAGACAGTCTTCAACAACAATGCCTCCGTCTGAATATCCTTCCTCTCTGATAACATCGAACAAACGGTCGAATGCATTTTCAAATGCAACGATTTTCTGGATATTTGCATTTCCCTTGGTCAACTGAATCAATAATAATAAAGCCTGAAATTAAAATAAAAAGCATTACATATTACTTTTCTATTGAAGAGGAGAGGGTACCGGGCAGTAAAAAACAAAACGTTCATTGTATTACAATTTAAACACTTACATCATTGCGGATTACTTCTCGACTATCGCTTAGCAAGTCCATCAATTTTGACACTCCCATCGGACTTACAAGTATGATTTCTTGAATGTCTTTAGGTCTGAAACATTTAGATTGCAGTCAAAGAAGTATAGTTAGTTTTTCAGAAAAGAATCATTGGAATCTACACATCTCTTTCACTGGGACCAAAGAATGAGCTTGAACTAGGCATAAGAGATAACCATCCATCTGTATAAAATTACTTGCTAAAACGAGCCAACCAACAACATAGTTATTAAGAAGTGTACATACTTGTTAGCAAGGAGTGAAGTCAAAAGTTTTACAGAGGGCCACCGGACACGGAAGTCATATTCTTCAAGAAATCCTAGTACAAGAGCAACGTTATCAACTTGTTTAATAAATATTTCTGTAAATTGCTCTCCTAAATTTGCTAAACATGCCGCATTAGGTGCAGGAGTTTCTTCTTCTTCAAAGCTTTCCGGTGCTGTAACATTGACAAGCGTGTCCAGTGCATATCCCACAATTTCACAGTCCCCATGGTCCATTTGTAGCACTTGGCATAAAGCGTCCATTGACTGAGCCCCGACTTCAATGCGGTATTTCCGTGACAGTGCTTTGAGCGCACGGCACGCATCTCGACGATCATCTAACAGTGTTGATGACTGCACCCGGTCAACTAGTCGTTCTACCTGGGAGGCAAAGAAAAAATGTTAGAGAAGAACAGTGAAAGCAAAATCAAATCAGGCATAAGGTGCAGGCCTAACCCAGCCCTGCAGTTAGTAAGGATATAGGCCTATTATAATACATTCAAATAATTTCTAGGTTGGGCGCCTGGGCCTACTCTCCTATTGAGTGAGGGTCAATAATTTTTTACTCAAATTTGTTTTATTATCTAACCTCTGGCTTAGCCTTTCTATTCTGATACATATGCTCCTAAGCTCCATGTTAAAGGAAAAATAGGCCTGGACATCAACAAACCTAGGCCTACCGAAATTAGAAAAGAGTTGGTCCCACGGCCTAGGTAGGTGGGGCTTAGGCTTAGGCATAGCCTAGGCCTATTGTGTCAGTTTTTACATAATGTTTAACGATACAGCGGCTTTAGACAATTGCCTAGGCCTATGATGTGGCGGTATGTGTGACGGAATGTAATCCTAGGCCTAGGCTTAGCCTTAATGAATTATAATGAATTTCAAAAAATTAGGGTTATGTTGTTATGACACAAACATGACGCAACGCAACATCTATGAACATTTAATATTACAATTAAGTTTAGAATATATTTCAAGACTGGGCTTACTGTTTCTGCACCTGTTGGCTGTACACCTTCTTGTTGTGCCCCTAAAACGGACTTTAAACCACTTTTAAAATACTCCATATCTTGTTTTTCTTAGAACACGTCATACGTTATGGCCGCTGACATGTTGTTGGAGAAAACAATTGAAGTCCTGCGCACGCACCAAAGTCACGGTCCGTCGGATTGTGCATCCACCATGCCGTGGTCCAGTGTTTCTGCTCGTTTGCGCATGTGCCGTTTGTTCTTCCAGCTGATCACTGTTGCTATGCCCTCTGATTGGCTGTAATCGCGACCAATGTAACAGGAGTTCAACAATCAGCTGTTCATCTAAACGTCAAATCTCAAAATGCCCGCGGCAGCGGAGGAACCTCAGTGTGAAGCGAAAAGCGGAAGTGTACAGACCGAGCCGGCTTGCTTCACATCTCTCTGCTTAGATAATTAGACATTTTCTCCATTAAACACTGTGATATAACTCAGACCTCATCTCACAATCCTTCTTGAGTACTAAAGCCCATGCCATAACACATTATTACTTCTTGTCAAGTCGATAATATTCGCCGGTACATTTTGGCCTTGACTTTTGTCAACCGTCAGTTTATCATTTGAAATGCGTGGCGAGCAAATTGAACGTTTTCAGGAAGAAAATACTCAACAGCGTGATCTCAAACTCAACGATGTTTTTAATAAAATTACTGACATTTGGCATCAGCAAAATTCGGTGTCCAATACAGTACCCAAACCGAAGTTGTCATCGGAGGTGATCGAATCTATTCTTCCAGAGACCGTCAATGTTGGATGTAAGTATCTGCTTCGGCATTCACTCTCTCATTTAGGCCTATAAGATAATATTATGTTATACTATCGATTTTTAAAATACCTTAAATGAAAGCTGTCGGAAGTCAGATCGGACAAAGGAAACGGTGGTGCGCAAACGCCGGGTTAGACTGTTCGCTGGGTCCTAGGCCTACTCCTTAGGCCAACTGTCAGCCTGTCAGCTGTTTCCTAGATTGGTAGGCCTCGAGCTCATTGCAAAGGCCTAGAGCCTACACGATACCGGTAGAAAAGTAGGGCCGCAGATAACTCGGTCGGTTCCTTATCTGTGGTAAGCCTTGCCTATCTCAGTTCGTGTTATGCAGATTTGTCGTTTGATTTTTTTTAGTAGGACAGCAGCTTCCTTAGATAAACTCACTAGCCTAGGCCTATCTGGGATTGCGAATAGAATACGCCTGTAGGCATAGTCCTACTTATTATTAACCTTGCCCGATTTGTGTGCTCTTCCTACAGTTCGTAATTTCTTCACGTCAACTATTGGTATTAGGCACAATAAATTAGGCACTGCCGTGCTCTTAATCCCGAAAGCTCAGATTGAGGGAGTTTCTTGCTTGTGTTCCTGTATGACGGTCGAAGTACCGGTATGTTGTGTTTATACCGTATGTGTATACTGTATTTGTTTACGCCGCTATAAAATCATATCGATTGTTGCTCTACGTCCGATCCATTTGTTGCCAGCTTTACAGTGACAACAATGCACAGATATTTATCAGTTCAATTTCGACATTTCATAATAATATTAGGCTATAATAATATAAGTAGGGCTTCATAATGCATAATATGCGTATCGCAGGTTAGTAGCCTACTAAATTACAACGTGACTAATAGTGCGTGGCCACCAAATTCTACCGGTTCATTCGGTATCGGTATTCGTAGACGTAGCATAGAAATATAATAGAAAGTTAGAAACCGACGATTTATGTATGCATCTATTAAATGGTAGACAATAAAATATGCACTTTTGTACTTTACATAATGTCATCTTAAATGGGAGTCAAAACTGGACTAGTCGTCCCAGATACGGCCTGAAAAGAAAATGTAAATTTTTAGGAACATATTGTATATTATATTGTTATTAATACTGGTAAAATGATCCTAAACGGTGCTATTCTGCCTACCGTACATGAATGTAGTACCGGTACATACAGCTGTTGTTCCCCATGTCAAAAAAAAAAAAAAAAAAAATTAACATTTTATTTTTATGGCAAATCGTTTTTATTCGTTTTCTCTGTCATGTTATGATTTTTGATAAGTCCATCTAACCGACCCATTTAGGCCTACTTGGTATCTATCGATAATGAATTTGTATTTGCCTCAATAATATTCCGTTTCTCATGTTCAAATCGTTGCCGTGCACTGCTGGAGAACGTATGTAGCGTCCAAGCTAATAACATTGACCGTCGACGTGTTTCAACGTTCAGGCACAAGTTGGAACTTGAAAACACGTACCGTAACTTGCGGATCACCTTTTCCCGGTTCACCTCCCGTACGAACATCAAAATGTCCTCTCCGTTTTCGAATTGTTTATTCGTACTCCCACCAGCAAATTTTTAAGCCACATGCGAACTATGGAATTGGTAATTTTTACAAATTCTTACATATTTTACTTTGTCAAACGACGAGCATTCTGTAATCGTATCATTTTGAGAGCACACAATAACACAGTTCGAATAAGGTGTTGTGATGTATTGAATAGGCCCTAATGTAAGCCTAAATTTTTCTTGAAACAAACAGAACATTTCTCTATCCCAATGTGAATTCTCACAGTGGCCTATTATTAACAAGTACTTTGCACATACGTGGTATGATGTACAATAATGTAATTTGTACGTGTAAAAACGAACAAATTGGCAGAAAAGAGGAAAATATTAGGCCAATGAGTTGTTTCAAACCAATCCATAAATTGACAACTTGAAAATTTGATATGAAAATCAACGAGAACCTTAAAATCAAATTCTACTACAAAATTTTAGCCTGTATCTTTTATCTTGTTCCATGTGATAACAAAGAAAATCAAAATATTGACAAGGATGACACTTCCCCTCCCCGCCACCCACTCCCTCTTTACCGATGTCTTTGTTACGGAACGACCCGAAGTCGCGCCGAGCGGCCGAAGTGCTGCCGAGGCACTCATCACGTAGGCTATTCGTTGGAGGGGAGGGTGGAGGGGGGAGCGCTCGGTAATAAAACTCGTAGCACGACCGGCTCTCGCGTCAGTCGTAGAGATTCTACCAAGAGGTGGTGTTGTCGAGCAAATCGCCAACTACCGGCGTCTTGGTCTCGCGATATATTTTATTTTTTTATTTTTAAGTTTTGTTCTGTGATTCGTTAAAAATGGAAGTTCTTCGGTCTTCGGTAAACGTGGATTTCTATAACAACCAAGGTGAGTTTCTTAAATATTCAGTGAACCCAACAACCCACAGTAGGAAATTCGTTAAAAAAGTTGCATCAGCTTGGTATTTACTTTCTTTACCGAACCGGGTGCCGGCTCGTTCCCTACATCCAATCCACTGTGCATTAGAAAGTGAAATCATTTTTGAATTGTTCGGTACTTGCTACGCCTGGTCTCAACCTAGGGCTATACCAGTCAAATAAATCGACATCTATCGAAATTAATTAGTTCTTTGAATTTTATTTTGGACGCGTCAACTGTCAAATCTGCTAGGCCTAGGCCTACCTAGACCCTAGGCCTAGGCCTAACCAACTCGTCTCGCGAAGCCGAAAATCATATCGGCACAAGTTTGGTGCGACTTGTCGACTACAAATTTTCTGGAATTTCATAAATTACATATAGCCTATATATTATTTTTCTACACACAACTATTAATTTCCGAATGAATTTCTATCGCACCGGTCAATTTCGCATAGTTGCACTTCCGTCATCGTGTGTGAGTGACATTGATTTATTAAAATTTTATGCCCATTGTGTTTTTTTACTCGGCGTTCTGTCTGTGAAGTTGACGCGGCCGGTAGGCCTAACCTACCGGCGAACGTTGCGTAGGCCTAGAACCTTCGAGAAACCCTAATCAACCGACAACGTACTTGTCACAGTGAAATACCTACGGTACAGTAAACTAACCGTCGTGTGTTGTTTTGTTTTCCCAGGCGGTTTCTTTGGCACCGACGACAACGAGGATGGCGGGGCCAGTCAGGCCCTCGCCCGCCGGCTAGAGGAGGAACTCCGCGCCGCCAAGACTGCTCACCTATCTTGCGGCGAGGTCCTCCTACCGGCTGATCTCCTACCTCGCATCGCGCGCGACGTGATTCGGATGGCGGAGAACGAGCCCTGTGGTCTCAGGTCAGTACCAGAACATGTTACAATTATTTCCACAACACTTCCTACCTGATAACATCATTAATTTTATTAAATTCATTTTTTGTTTATTTAAATTTTTCCGAAAGTGAAGCGTAGGCCTACCTCTCTCAACTGTCAAACCGCTTTTTTCATATGCCATTCAACTTAATTTGCTGTTCTTCACTGCTGTCTGTAACTAAAATTATCCCCCCTACTTTATTACATACCTACACCCGCTTCCTTCCATGTGTACATTGTTTTAACCGGAGTGTATTTTTCTGTTGTTACAGGGGATGCACGTTGTTCATCAACTTTGAAAACGAGCACGAATGTAGGAGGATCGGTACAATCAAGTGCGACCCTTCGACTGTGTCAACGTTCGAGCTGTACTTGACACTCAAGCAGGACAGCAGTTCGTGGCACTCGCTTCTTCCGCAGTTCTTGAAGTAAGTAGCAACTTTTACTTACCCTGAAAGAGATTTGGTTCGGTTGCCCCCGCTGATTTATAATTGAATTAGGACCTGTTCGATAGTAGCAGAGCAATTTTTTTTTTTTTTTTTTTTTTTTTTTTTTTTTTTTTTACAGTGAAGTAACTAAACACCATTAATGCAAGGAATGATTTTTTTTTTCTTAAAACCAGGGAATTACAAAAACAATATTAATATCGTATTTTTTCCATTATCTATCATGCCCTATCCCTTACTGGACGATGTAACATTAAATCTAAATGTACTTAGGTTTTCCAAATAGAAAAATGTTCCGCTTTCTAGCAGTGACTTGGTAATATGGTAACTAACCTTTCTGGTTTTCTTTTGTTTTTAGGAATCTGACAAGGGGCGGTACCATTATGATCAGCCGTGGGTTCATACTCGAAAAAAAAAAATTATACCGGTCGTACCGGGAGTGCTAACATGGAGTGCTAACTAACATGGCACTCGTCTCACGAGAATCAAGACTGACTTCATCATCCACCGAACATAACGGCAGGGTGGAATCAAACTCAGGACCCCAAGATGAAGTTCGTAAGTCCAGCCTACGGCAGCTAAAGTCACTATGAAGAAAACAAAACAAAAAAAATATAAAATGATAAAATATATTATATAAAATATCAAGTATTGTCAGAAAATATAGTTTTGTTTATTATATGAGTAGTTGGGCTTCCGATGGAACCAACTAGCTGTATGTTTCATTAGTTAGTTGGCAGGATATGACAAAAAGACTGGGGGAAAATTGATTATGTTGTAAATATTAGTGTACCTGTACTTAACAAGATGTTAAGAACAATTTTCACTTATGTCAAAATGATATCCATGTGATTTGTATAAATGTGATTCCTTCAGATTTTTAGCATTAGGTTTGTTTTGAGTTGTGTGAATGATCCTGAATGTCCAGGGCCAGGTGCGATTCTTTTCAAATGGTTATTTGTGTGGTGTCCCAAATCTTCATATTGGGATATTCAACTCAATTTATGCCTTGAGATTGTTTCAATACCTTTTTAAGTTATAAAATATTTGAAATAAACAGTTTGAATGTTTCCACCGATTTACATTGTTTGAAATTACTATTCAATTCAGATGGACTTACTTCTAGATGCCGTATTCTCTTGGTCTAGATGAAAACGTGTAGTATTTCATTTCATTTCTCTGGACACCAAAGATATGGCTCAAGATGCCATGATCTCATAATTAATTATATTAACAGCAAAACTACATAACATTTATGCATTAACATTCATTTTTGTGTTTTAAAGAGTTCTTATTTTACTCTTACAATAAACTTCTGATTCAACTTTGCGATAGCACTCTGATACAGCTATCAACATATTTAGGTACATTGGTATTTTAAAAATCAAAATCATTGATTTACAAACAAAAAATTATTAAATGAAATATATTCACAGTTTGCATATGTAGTTTGCTTGTAATGTACTCCTTAAGTGTGCATAGTCAGTTCCAACAGTGATAGAGGTTTATGTAAAGTAATACTCTTTAATATTAATTGTGCAAATGAAGATGTTTTAATTAAATATATAAAGCATTGTGATAAGATATCCCCCCCATTCTTGGTGAAGACTTTTCTTGCTGTGTAGAAGAGGCTATACTTTGTGGTATGTCGGTGTGATGATAAGAAAAGTACCTGTTGGGGGTCTATTAATTAGATAAAATACTAATAAATTGATTGTTAATAGTGCCTAACAAATAATTCTGTCGAGTCATTCTCATATTCAGAATTATTTGCCTCCATGACTGCCCAAAACAATGTCTTGCAGGGCCCAAAAGTATCAAAAAGGCTACTAATTAATTTCCCTTCTTTAATTCATTTTAAATCTTTCATTTTTCATTAAAACAAAAACAGTATTGGTGTTCATTTGTTGTCTCACATTGAATACAGTAATGTTATGTATCACTAATTATTTTATATTTTTGTCATAAATAATCTGTAGCTGCCATAGTGCAGAACCAAATATACTATTATGATTTCCGCATAGACACAGTATCTATGCTTTTTGTACTTTTTATCACTATGTGAAAGAAATCAAAAGAAAACGATGAAATAAAAAAATATTTCAATAATTAATCAAATCTTGTTATTTACATTATTATTCCTGTTTCCATCCTCCATTTGAATAAAATTCACAATTATTATGTGAATGTTATTCAAATAATTTGATTTTCAGTTCAGATGTAAAAATTCTGAGTTGTACAGGCTAAAGTTGACCTGAAATTTGAAATTATTCTGGCCAATAGTACCTTTGGCAATATTTGTACGTATTTGAATTTGAACTGAATCATTACAATAATTGTCAATATCTCATTTCTTATCACCATCCTAGAACTAGAAGAATTTTTTTTTAAACAAACTTCCTTTGTTTGAAATAAATCGGACAAATCAGTGGTCAATGCTTATGGAGTCGCTAATCATCACACATTAACAGTCTTATGACCTAGCTGTTGAGTAGGTCATAAAACAAGAACAACAACAGCACTCTTGCATTGTTCAGATAAGCAAGACGTTACAATCAGTGTGACTCAGTATAGCTAGTAACCACTAAAAAAACACTTCTAGAGACAACTATATTTTGCCAACTTGAGTGATGAAAGCAGTTAAACATAATGCAAGAATAACTATGATTGGCCCCTGCATTACCTACTAGATAAGCAGTCACACTTCCTTTAAAAAAAAAATGAGCCTTATCACTCAAGTGAAGTCATGACTCATGAGTGTCTAGTAGTACCTACTAAATGTTAATTAACAAGTTGATGTGATTATTTAAAGACAGGCTGACTAATCACTAATCAGCATTGTAAAACACAGGGCGTCCTTGTATTATGTCACGTGACTGAAACCAGTGGTGTGATGTGTGAGAATGCGTTGCCCATTGTTTTACTTGAGGCGGTATACTTTATGTGGCCTGTCGTAAAATGTTCTAGGATATTACTTCACCATTTTAGATAGGCCTAAAGAATTGTTTGCAATGAATATGAGTTACCACTCTCTACAGTTCAAACTCATAATTAAATTATCACACGTTTTGTTTGTGAGTCATCAAGGTGATATATATTTTATGCGATAATGAATAGGCATACTAAAATCCTATTCTTGGCCTTTTGCTAAAACACCTAAGCCAGAAAACAATGGAAAAGTTTACGGAAAGGCAAAGAGTTCTTATCTAGTGTAATGAGATATTGTACATGAACACTTTATTGAGGGAGCTTTTCTTCCTTCCTGTTATCGTATCACTATTTGAATCATATCCTTCGATATTTCATTACATCACTTTTCACTACAATCACCATACAACTTATTTTTCAACATATCTGGGCGAAGTAAATGTATCTTCAACATATTTTTTTATATTTGCAGCAAAATAAAAATAAAATTCTCGCTTAAAAACATGTTTCAACATGTTCTTGGTTCTCATGTTTTACGCTTAAAAACTGGTTTGGCTTTAGACTTGCGCGATTTGTGTTCGATCCCTGCCGAAACTTTCACATTATCATAATAAATAAAATATTTGACATTATTCAAGAACCGCTACCTACAGACCAAAATAAACTAAGTTGAATTTCAAAACAAGATATTCCCTCCCTCCCCCACGAGGGTTCCATGTATTTCCTCGTCGTGAAATGTGAGATCACCCAGTCGTTTGTAACGGATTCCCACCTGACAATACAATATTTAGGGGGCCAGAACAGGTCGACTGACCGGACAGGCAAGATTTTACCTGCTACGGGCGTATAATACAAAGAAAGGTTCTACCCCCTCAGCCAGGTAGGTATGTGGGCGATACACCTGTGATTCACGCACACACCTGCAATAGCTACAGGTTGGAGCTTGAGAGGACAGACGGCTCCAGCCAGTCTGAGCCTGTAACAGTCTGCACTGTTGCGTCAGATGCACTTGCAGCGGGGAGCAGGAAGTCTATGGCTGTGGTACCGTACTCGACCACCTGGCGTTGATTGGTTGATTGATTGATGGGTGGATTGATTGATGGTGGATTGATGGGTTGATTGATTGATTGATTGATTGATTGATTGATTGATTGATTGATTGATTGATTGATTGATTGATTGATTGATTGATTGATTGATTGATTGATTCATTGATTCATTGATTGATTGATTGATTGATTGATTGATTGATTGATTGATTGATTGATTGATTGATTGATTGGTTTATGGGGCGTTATTCATTCATGCTGTAAGGTGTAACTGAACGTTGTTTACACACGAAAATAAATACAATCTTTTTGTTTCTTCTTTATACAAAATGTATGTACTTATTTATTGATTGACTTCAAAAAATGTAAGTGATTGATTGATTCCTATATTCAACGTAACCAGACACGATACATATAACCCACCTCCGCTAGATCACATTACGGCTAGATCACATGACGGCTAGGTCACATGACGGGGGCTGAATCAGATCCATTGCACACAATATCACTCGCCGGGATCGTCACTACTCACTAGTCATAAGAAATCCAAAATAAGGGTGGGGGGGGCGTTTGTATCGCAAAGAGCGGTATGAAGAATTGAGGAAGTAGGAAGAGGAAAAATGAATAAAGGATTGACCAAAGAGATGCACACAGTGCGAGAGCCCTATCCACGAAGAAGGACCCACCTCAACCGGGATGAATACATTCTAAGTATGCCTTGAATGGATGTAAAACGACAGGGACGTAACTAGGGATTGGTAACCCGGGTAAAAAATCGGGAGTAGACCATTTTGTCTTGTAATACCACCGGTCACCAGTAACAAATGTTATACAAACAAACATGCCTAAAACTCGTAAAAACACTCCAGTCATGCACATTATAAGAATTAAACAAATTTCTGGGGCTGTGCCCCCCTGACCGGCATTGACTAGGGAGCCTCCCCACAGACCCTAGTTACGGTCCTGTAAAACGATTACCTACATTGTCGTATACAAAACATGATTCGAACGTATAACCCAGCGGTACTGTTGCGAAACTAAGGTCAAGAAAACATTCGGTGGGGCCAAGGCCCACTCTCTATCCCCCTATTGTATCGCCACTGCAAACAGGTTAATCGATACCTACGATGCAGACGCGCGGGCCGTTGATGGTTTCTGTATCTTCGCAACCTGCGGGCATGTGAGACGAGAGAAAGAAATAATATTGAGTTGTTGCATCAGTTAGTATCGTTCCTATAGCAACAACAGCTCTGATGACGAGGAAGGTATTAGAGTCGTAGGACATCGTGACACACCAACAACTAATATTATAATAATATAGTTTATTCCGCATGTGTGTATTTATAAGGCCAATTCCGACTAGGCCCAGCCACAGCCGAGAGGTTCGGGTGGGGGGGGGGGGGGGGGGCTCTTTATTGACATGACTTTTTGACCATTGATTTGATCCGACCAATTTCTCTCCCAATTCTCCCAAACCGTTAGTCGGTACGGTAATGCGATGAGATGAGATGCGGTTGATTTTTCGGTTGATTTTTCAAATCAACTAGAACGTTTGTAGGATTTAATTTGATGAACAAAATATTTTAAAAGTTTTCGGTAGAGATCTGTTTTATATTAGTACAACTGTACGATAATGCCTGATATGAGACGTAAAGCCCAAATATCAATCAATCTATGTGGGCCTTTTAGTTACTTGTTTCTTTGGTATCCCAACTACTTGAAATTAAATTAATTTAATTGTTACGTTGTAAAAAACTGATTGTTAATTAAAACTGTGTGAGTAAATACTTCAATGCAGTGTTGTAAAGTAAGCAAGTAAAAATGGTGAATTAGCCTACTTTTCTCAAAATACGTCTAATTGTAATTTGAAATTGCTTTTTTGCCTAATTAGTAATTATTCTCATCTATGTATGCCTACTGTAAAAGACGTTGAGTTTTATTGTGGAAAATATATTTTACTAAAAAAATTAATGTGCTTTTCATTTTGGAGTACATAATTGCAATATATGCATTACTTTTCAAAATTACAACATCATGTCTGTATATTTGTATGGAAACAGCCGTACCTACAGATGCTTTCGTCATACTCATACGAGTGATTCGTGGTCAACCAGCAAATAAAATACCGATCGCTGATTGGCTACGACTTTACAGTCTCTGACGATAGCACCGGTATTGTTTCGGGACAAGTAACATGAGTTTCCTTCACACTTCGTCCAGTCAGCAACAATGAGGATCGATTTACGTCATGTGACGTCATTAACTACTCAAGGTCTAATGTTGGTCAACAGTCTCACATTCACATCTAAAACAAGTAAATAATTTAGTATTGTTAAGTTGTCCACATGAGACATAGCACGGTACGCGGTCACGCAATATGTGATGTGAAATCCGTTCACACATTTGTTTGTTTGTTTGTCAGTTTGTTTGTTTGTTTGTTTGTTTGTTTGTTTGTTTGTTTGTTTGTTTGTTTGTTTGTTTGTTTGTTGGTTACAACGAGACTCTTACAGTCTTACTGCTAGTGTTTATAGATGCGCAAAGCATGATTTCTTGAAATCGCAAGGAAATAAAAATGGTATAGCTCTTAGAGAATGTAATGGTATATTTTAAAAAAGATTTTGATTAGTTGCAATGATAATTTTAAAGTTTCTCACCCTCTAAGGTAATAATCTAGTTCACGAATTTTTAAATCATGAGGAAAACAGTGTGTGAGATTTAAAATAATACCGGAACGCGCGTTCCATGGTTTCAGAAAAGGAACCGGAACTGCGTTCCGGTGCGTTCCGACTCAAATTAAGCCCTGATTATAGCAGCAAATACCGGTCTCACAAAATCGACAAAAGTACAACCACACGAAGTTTTTACGATATACGTAACTGAATTAAAAAAAAAAAAAATTAAAGTTTGCATATAAAATTTTCTTCCTCATCAACAATGTTCGTTACTGGTCGTACTTTTCCGTTGAGGTTCGGGAGTTCTACGATATGGGAGAGAGAGTGACTGGGGGGAGGGTGTTGTCAATTACGCCAAGACAAGAGCAGGCCTAACGATCTTCAACTTCCTGTTTTCTGGGAGGCTCCCTCATCATCTCATAAGCATGTTTGTCTCCGAATAATATTATGCAAAACAGAGTAAAGTCCGAACTTGTGGAGTTACAGTAGCGCATACAAGCGAGTACGAAGTGATATATCACGAAGGCCTCGGGTTTGGTTGTTTTCGAGCACCTCCCCAGTAGCTCAGCTACCCACTTCGTCGTTTGCAACTACAACGTAAACCATCTGAATTTAATTAATGTTTGCCTTTATTTAGAAACTTCAGAAAAAAATACATATTTATAGTTTATGGATTCCGAATTGGTAGAGCTCAGACAAAGCATATCCCTACCACAAGTCACCTCATGAGTCACTGCACCTTTATAAGATATGATAATGGCCGAGATTTTACAGAAATGTAAAACTAAGTAGTGTAATGAATTTTAAAACCATAATGTGCTCTCGGAAAGCGCACCAATACAATCGGTCATGATCGCACATTGAAGTATAAAAATAACTTACCTTGAATATTCAAACCTTAAACATAATACTTACTATCCTAATTGTAGTTGTTGTCACTTGTAAGTCGTAAGATAGGTAGTTTGTTGCAAATTGTACTGTCTAGTGTCTATAAATAGAAAAGCGATATAAGTAAACCTGGCTTTGGCTCATATCTTTGAGCAATTATAACTATTTATGTTGTTTTCATTGTCACCTTGCAGATATAAAGCACAAAAATTGTCTAAACGATTACAACACTACATTTTACATTCTTATATCTCTTAGTCACACTTTACAACAACTAAGTATTTAGCCATAATATCTTGATGACTAACAAAGAAAGTATGTGTTATCCTCGCAGTCCACCCCTATCTTCGCGTGGAGGAAAAACTACGCGAAGTTTAGGCCCAACTGCGTATTTCCGTAGAACATGAATTCTATTGGCTTCAGCTGATATTTAAAATTGTAGGAACCCCACCAGCTAGGTTACTACTGCAGAAACTATACTCTTGCTAAAAAAAATATGGTGAACTTTGAAAATAACGCCCCTAGCTCCAACTTTCTGCCATACGGTTTCCTAGGGTAGGTAGGCCTACTGCAGAAGTGAACGTGTAGTGGCCTACAGAACGCTAGCGTTACTTATTTTATCATCAAACAACTACAGACACATACAGATAATATTCGTCGCTTTCATTTTTAAGAGCGTAGCTACTCCAAACATGCGAATCCCACGAACTATAGCCTATGCCTATCCTATAGGACGTTTGAGACACAGATATTTTATCAGTTACATATAAAACATCTAAAAAAATCAAGTCTGTCTGAGTGTACTTAATACCTAACCTACGTATATGTTGTTTTTCAGTTCTAAATAAGTTTCTAAAAATGCTAAATAAAAACATTTATCTTTTATCTTATCTTAGCCTAGCTTTGTAGTTTATAATGTAGTTATACTATTTTTAATTACGGTATCAAATAATCTTTTTGAGCAGACTTAAAAAATGTGGTTTCTAAAGATTACATGGAATTAACATTCATACACTGTAGTTTAAGTCTGGCGATAATACTTTAATAACAGACAGGTAACAGATAATAATCTCTCTTCGTAGAAGCAACTGGTGAATATATTATAGTGTATTTGGATATTTGGCAAAGAATATCCGAGGGCTGTTAGTAGGACTCCATTCCAGCATTCTTAGTAGGGAAGTCCTTAAAAATCGCAATTAGAATTGACGGTATCGAACCAGCTACCTTTCGTAATTAGAGACTACACTCATTTCTTAAAGCATTTTACTTGGCGTCTATACATTGACTTTTTTTATTATTATGATTTATTATTTTATATTATTATTTTATCAACGTCCGAAAAACTCTAATCATTCTAAACTACCAAAGTCAAGACGTAATTAATGCAAAAAATCGTTGGTTTATTATTACCAAACGTACGTGCAACCATTCTTAGTTAAAAACAAGGAGGAGTGGAGGACTTACGAAACACTAACCAAAAACTATTCAATTATTGAGTTTTGGGTGAACCACTTATACGTTATTTTAGTAAATAATCTATTTGAACAAACATTCAAAATCCGCGGAAAATCGTGGTAAAACAAATCTTTACCAAACATGAAGACTACGTAATTAACCAAAATGCCGGAAGTCAGTTAGCTTCGTTGTCACTTATCACGTGCATGCATTTAGTGCCATACCCAGCCCATGTCAATATCACGTGCAAGTTACCAACTTTGGAAGGTTATGTTCACTGAACAATGTCACTCATCACGAAAAGATTTGCTCATGTTTTATTTGTTTTACGTAAGTCACCTTGTTTGCGTTGAGTGTTTTATCTAAGTCATGCAGTTTTATTGTGAGCAGTGCGCGAAAATAAGTAAACTGACACAGACTTCCTTCCAGACCAGGGGGGGGGGGGGGGTACGGAGGGGCGGGTAGGGGCGACCCTCCCCCTTGCGTCTTGAAAATCTAAATTTAATTTCTAAAAACTGAATGAGTACAGCAAAAAGGCAGTTAACCCCGCAAATAATAAAGAGAATCGTTTTAATAACACATAGTTTGAACACTGGTTTTGAAAATTCCGCGTTGAGACCATGGTACTATTATAAATCCATGGTGAGACGGACTTTGGAGCATGTTTGTTTTTGTTCGGGCAATTACTATTTCGTGGGCTGGCTATTATTTACTTCCCCGCAGTTCGGGTGAAGCCAGCGATAGGTAAGGTCAGAACTGTAGCTTATACGACTAGTGCGTTTACCAACTTCAAACAGTCCGATGTAAAATGAGTAAAACTACAAAGAAAGCGGATGAAGATAGAGATAGCTTACATAAGAAACATACGCACGTATATCAGTCCGCAAACCATGCCACTACCAAGGTACGTAAATCTCCTAACAGGGGCTCGTCGAACTGTTTTACCGAGCCTCCGCCAGAAGACGAGCACCACGTAAAGGGCGATTTTGAATGGGCAACGATAAGTTTATCACCGGTTTTGGTCGTTACTGAAGGCGATGCAGGGCGGCGATTTTGTCATTGCCTTCTTGTAGCGAGCGAAACCGGGGATAAACTTATCGTTTCTCATTCAGAACCGCCCTGCTGATTCCGCCGCCGCCCCCGGTAAGTGCGCCACTTATTGAGACTTTTTATGGGGGGGGGGGGCACCAACCGATCATCTAATAAGTCGCCCCCCTCCCCCCCCCCCTCTGTTCCAGACTTGCATTCAGTCATTTCGGTCGCGTTATACCTGTTCTATCTTTGTAACACTCGATCATTACGGAGATTACGTATACGGGTTTGTTATTTGTGCTGTGTGCCCAGTTCTTCACTGGGCAGCCAGGTTTGTCTGCACTGCATGGGACGACACATTATGGCGATGAGCCAACACACATCTGACTATGTACAGGGAGATAGCTATCAGAGTCTCGCACTCTCAAGGTTTTCGTAGTCTGTACTCTGTGTTACGTATTCTTACCCAATGTCGTAGCCGAAAGATTTGTAGTCTTTTACGACAATTATTCCAATATTTGGTATCTCTAAAGAACGGCACACAAAAAGGTGTATATACAATACATGCATTACAACTACGGTTGTTTTGTAAGAAATTAAGACTTTATATTTGTCCGGAAACAACCTTATCGATTCGTTCGTCAGACGAGTGTTTGTGACCAATCAGCGATCGGAATTTGAAATTGGGGCTCGCTGATTGGCCACGCATCATTGTTCGTCTATGACAAAAGCATTTGTACAAAACAAAATAAAGGTTGTTGTAACTTGTAAATTGTTTCGGGACAAGTACCTATACACAATTTGCTCCTTTATTATTGAAATCAGTACGGATATTGCGTTTTTTCTTACTTTGTGTATCAATTATGGAATAAACAATATACAATTAGGAGTATCGCAAGTAATGTACTTATTTACAAAATACATTTATAAAAATCTAAACCTTTATTTTATTTTTCCGAGTTTTTAGTGTCAAAAGAGTCGGGCGAGTAAAGTCAGGTTTGTATAGATGACAATCCGCACCAATGAACCTTAATATATATATAACTTCATTAACTTGTCATGCTCATTTTTTAAATTTTTGAATCGTGTATCGATTCCAACCAGTGCAGAGCAATGTGCAATGGATATAGCGATAACTATTTGTGTAAATTATTATTACTATTATCATCATCAATACAACGATTTTTATATCGAACTAAGAGCGTAGCGGATCATTGTCCTACAAAGGTGGAACTTTGATAGCGTTTTAGAAATGGTGCATTTTAGACAGACCGATAATTATTATTTTGAGATGACATATTGATGCAAATAGTTTTAGAAAATTTGGTCCTCTCTAAACATGCGTGTACACGGCTACCGTATGTTTTTATTTGGTTGAGTTGCTTGAAAAAGCAGTGAGAGATCTGTAAATCTTCAATACGTGCCATGAACAATTACTACTGTTAGCCAATCTCCAACTTGGAATCCTTATCTACACTGCACTTTTTTTTTTTTTTACATAAAAAGAGGCTTTGTTCCGGATTTCTTTGAAAGAACCCCTCCCCTTTTTTCTTTTGTCCGCCCTTATACGAAGCTTACAACCCCCCCCCCCCCCCTGACCGGATACTTGAATCGTCAAGCTGCCATAGCATCCGCAATTGAAAGCGAAAGACGTTTTTATTTGCGTCCAGTCTTACGTCATCCACTTCTGTTCGTCAAAGAGTAAACAAACTCACGCTTGCTTTTTGGCATTCGATTTCAAGAAAGTTTTTGGAAACCGTCCTTTGTCTTTGTTTTCTCTGAATATGAAAGGGGTGTTTTTTTTTTTTTAGATTCGAAGGCAGATGTTTTGTTCTATAAAAGAGGGATAAAGTTCTAGGAAGTACAACTTCCTACAACTAAAGTTTGTTAATTCGAAATGGAATTTCATATATTTTACAGCATTCTGAACTTCAAATTGTGTGTACGTTTGTGCCTAGTGTCTTTGTCGTTGACCTTGTGAATTTTAAAGCTATAAGCCTTTAAAACGAATTATATGTTACGCTTTACGAATTGTATAAAACACACGTTTCCAGAATACGCATAAGTGCCATGAACTCATAAGTGCCATACTCATTTTGTAATATTTATATCCTTTTTAAATTGGTGCAAAGGGTGTACATTTTTCAACGTGTACGCTACGTTCCCTTCAAACCATGCTCACTGTTACGGGCTTTTCCGTAAATTAGTTGGAATTATGTCCACCGTACAACACCAGAGTCCCCCCTCATTTTGTTGTGGCACTAAAGTAATTCGGTACATTTAATATAGAAGCCACCACCACCACAATGTGTTTATTTATTACAACACATATTACTACTCAATGATGATTATGAGCTAAGAGATTATACCTGTTCTTTATACATTTTTCTCAAATCATAGCAATTTGTCTAACTTGTACCGGTTTTAAAATAATATAAAATATGTATTAAATATAAACAATATGTGCTATGAGCCTGAAACTCATTTAACTTAGCTAAACAAATAAGTGTCACTGATGTAACAACAGAACAGTCATTTTCGTTAAATCAGTAACAAGAAGTCAAAAGTCCAAGAAAAAGGTTGTGTTTCAGGGAACAGAATCAAGTTCAATACTTGTAACCTCAGGCGTACCTCAAGGGTCAGTTCTTGGTCCGTTATTGTTTAATATATTTATGATGGATTTGCCTCAGTGTGTTTCTTCGGATATGAGCCAATTTGCTGATGACTGCACGATTTACAGAAAGATTATGACGAAGGAGGATTCAGAAACTCTACAATCTGATTTAAAAAATATTGACAATTGGTGTACAGTTAATGGCATGAAGATTAACCCCCAAAAGAGTATGTCTATCCGATTTGCAAGATCCAAGAATCCATTCCCTTGTTGTTATTTGATCAATAACTTGCCTATTCCAGAGAAAAAACGTGTCAGACTACTAGGTGTAATTGTTACAAGTGATCTAAAATGGAACACTCATTGTGAAGTAGTACGAGCCAAAGCCACCAGGCATTTATATTTCATTGCTAGACATCTGCATCATGCTCAGCCTAGCACCAAAAGGGCTGTTTACCTAGCGCTCGTTAGACCTCATCTCGTCTACGGCTGCCCAGCGTGGGACCCAACATCTATAAGCAACAAGATGAAGTTGGAGCGTGTCCAAAGTAGAGCTACACGCTTTATTGCTGCTAGGTCGCAATTTACCACTCATAGTGCTACGGCAAGACGTGCATCATTGAAGATTCCATCTCTAGAAACATTCAGGAAAAAAGTAGAGCTGCAATTTTTGTGGGGCATGTTAAATGGTAGGACAAACCTGGATCCATATGTAAGACTACAAGCCTGTAATCGTAGTGCCCAATTTGGTAGGGGTCTATTGTTCAGGCCACCTTTTGCCAGAACAGCAGCCTACCAGAAAGGGTTCTATTATAGGGCTTGTCAATCGTGGAATTCCCTACCACTCAAGATCAGGATGGCACGCTCATTAGATGTCTTCAAAGCCTCTTTAACGGAGCATTTTTTAAACATTGTTTTGTAAATTTTCATTTTTTTATTCTTTTTTATTCTTTTTTACTTCATATTTAACAGTTGTATCTTATAATTATATTTTCATTCATATTATGTTTTCATGTTTTTTGTTTTGTATTTTATATTTTGTATTTTGTATTATGTTCATTATTATATTTTAATTTTAGTATGGGTTGGCAGTCACTCTGGTGTTTGGAGCTGTGCTCTTTTCTGCCAACCCCCATTCTATTTTGTAGTAAATGGAAATGATTAATAAATAAATAAATAAATTGTTCAGTCAGACAGACTAGTTCAATACAAAATTTGCTAAATACTAAAAATTTTAACGGGGGATGGTTAAAAATAAACACTGATCTCCAACACTCCTTTATGACCATTTTCATTACACACGCAAAGACAGACACGACTTGAGGTGCGGTGTGGCTCGCTAGGCACTTTTTATTACCTCGGGACCGTTTTGGTCAGTCAGTTCACTACCTGCCTGAACACTTTGTAGTTATTTTTTGTTCCTGATTTACGAACATCAATCATCATTTCATACATCACCCATTGTTTCGTGACCTGGCATAATATTACATCACTCTGGCAAAAAAATACCCTCACTCACGGACAGTAGTGAAAGGAGTGGGGAGAAGGGGGAGGTAAGGGGAGGGGACCCCCCGAGGGACATTCAAATTGCTGGGACGTGTCAGGAAAATCTTTATCGAGTCAGTCCTTTGCTCCTGGCCTAGTTTCAGGTTCTCCACCCAACGATGCCAGCGTTTTGTTCCTCTCTTTTGCTCTCCGTCTCTCGCTGTGCATCTCTCTCTCTTTCTCTCGCTCTCTTTCTCTTTCTTGCTCGTATACCAACCAGCACACTACATTTATACATTCACCTCACACTTGCTCTTGTCAAACTGCTTACACGTCTGGCCACAAAACGTGGATGCACAGTGTTTCAGTGTCAGTTACACATCTGGGCACTAAACGTGGATGCGCAGTGTTGTCAAACTACTACTTGCAGTTACACATATGGATGTACTGTGTTGTCAAACTACTTACAGGTTACAGTTACATGTCATATAGGACTGTGCCCTGTGGTCATATAATTCGGGATATTATAAAATAAAACTAAATTACCCTCTAAAAATCAGATACAATAATGATGTGGGGTAATACTTTTGGATTATTTCATTTTTTGTCATATAAAAGCACAATATTTGGCAAGCAAACAGTGATACTATATAATTTTGTGAAAGAATAAAAATGGCAGTCTTGAATCTTGATGTACATTTTTTACAGTGACGAAAGAAATATCTCGATTTGTTATACTGAACAAAGTGCCTTTCTTCACGTCCTCCCCTCTGCGTTCTTCAAACAAAACAAATTAACTGGGGTGTTATAACACATTTCAAGCTAAACCATTAATCACCAACATTATATAACCATTACGGAGGCAAACAATGAAGAATAATTACTAAATAAAGGAAGCTAATTATAATCCAAGCAGTGAAATCAAAGATGTTAAGATCTAACTCAATCAAGACGTTTAAAAACTCTTTTGTCGTCCTGGTAATCGACCAATCTTTTATCTAAGATGTCATCGCTCATCAAACGAACGAGAAGCAAGACTAACGCAATTTTAATTAACCGTCCAAGTATACCTACAACTAAAAGTTATTTACAAAAAAATACAAGTGATCTGGGATAGGCACGTTTCCTACGGAACATTACGTGTGGAATCCAGAAAATTGTCTGAAAGTCTAGTTTAGTCTAACAAAATGAATGTACATTTTAGAAGCAGGTTTTTATGTTTTGTTAATTACCTTCTTTTTATATGCTTCGTATTGTCCACAGTTCATTACAATATTCATTCAACGCACGCAGCACGCACCACGTACCACGCATCACGCACTCTCCTCTTTCAATAATAATCTAAACACGCATGAGCATGAAATTCATGATGACGGTACAGAAAGAAGAGAGGAGAGAGAAAGAGAGAGAGAGGGATCGATATCAAAAAACAAATTCATCTCATCTCATAAAAAAATCAACCAAACAAAAAAAAGTTAATTCACTAGAAATTAAAACGAAACAAGAATCCGTTAGCGTTTTACCCGTACACTATACGTGCTCCAAACAACATTATATACAAGTACACAACTAACTCTTCTTACATGAACAATGAAAACACACAACAAAAACAGTCATGCATAGGTAAACGACACGCCTATAGTATAGTTTCTACCCCAGTAACCACGGGATGCTCGTGTACCATTGTAATTAAATACGAGCATACAAATCCAAAATAATATGCATGATGTCCATTTCAAAGATAAGATGAATAAACTTCTTTGAGTTGTCTTTTTACGTGTTCCACTCAGGCCGGTAGGAAAGAGAGGCCCGGGGCTTGTTATGATTAATGAATATTCTCGAGAGTGGGGGTTGAGTAGAGCCCGAGCCTTTATCCACTTGAGTCGTGATGGATGAAGGGCATTTGGAGGATGTTGCCGGTAGCCTGGCAACATAGCAACAGGCAGTTACAGGGCGCTTAGCAACAGAGCGGTCTTGCGCGGTTCGATACGAGCCGTGCGGTTCGCGTCCCGGGTCGTACATTCGTGCTCGGGCATATTCATGGGCGCCCGCAGGGGGTGGCAAGGACCCTAACCCCTCTCACCCTTGGCACAAGTATAGCTAGTCATGTGTTGCTTCCAATAATAATTTTAGTTATAAATAATGTACAGTAAGGACTAGGCTCAGCTCAGTTTTAGATGTATTAGTACATGAAGTCTCGTTCCAACTATCCATATCTAAAAACTGCACAATCAATGTCCTCACCGATGGGTCTTTGTCTTCTGATCCCCGCGTGTGAGTGGCTTGGGGTTGGGGGGGGGGGGGTAAGTAGGTGGATACGTATGTTAGTGTTTTCATGTTGTAGAGTGTAGACCATTTTCAATTTCAAATCGAAGCATTTCTTCAGACAGATTAATTCCTTATTCTTGGACATTCCTTAGCCAATAACATATATTCACTCATGAGTACCCACAGCAGGCATTCTCACGAAAAATAATTGTTATCACATTTTTTCATGTTATCAATCCTTGGATTGGTTTTAAACAGCTCTCCATTATTTCTTCTCTCTAATTCTACCACTCTTTCCATTTCTACAAATCCATTACAATAAATCAATTATTTCGGGGCTGTTTTAGTATACAGCTTTGTACATTTCGTGAAGTTCTTAATGCAGGTATAAATCTGTTGTATGCAATTCCAGAAAGCTGATGCAATAGCTTGACTGGACTGCGCTAAAGATTGCATCAGGTGCATCGATCATAAAACTTTTATGGTGTTTCCGATAAAACAAAAGCGATAAAAATCATTTTAAATTGTTCTCAAATTAAATGTATAAATACGGGCGGATTAGATATTTAAAACTACTTTGTTGTAAAACAGATATCTTCACAGTTAGAACTTCTGTTTCGTGTTACAAACGAACCGACAGAGATGGCTCAGTGCCAGCACACGCGGTTCTAATTCGGTAGGTCACCGGTTCGATACCCGCTACCGGTAATCCTGACAGTTTCGCCAAAGTTTTCCTCAGTCAAAAGGCAGATACCTATTGTCATTATAACATAATGCTAACAGTCCATGGTAATTCCTTCACAACTATTACAAATATAATATAACAACATAATTACATTTATATTCACCTGAAGAACTCCATGATTGTCTCTTGTCAGGTTTCCTACACGACAATTTTCTATAATTAATAATTAAATTTAACGCGATAAAATCTTTAAAGTGGACATTTATTCGCAGCGATTTGCGGTGACATTCTAATTTTCTGTGAGCATAATAGGGAGAAAGCCTTTATATTATAGCAGAACAACACATTACCACAACTTCCGCACGTTTCATGCAGAAAGTGTCAAGCTATGTGTCTAAACGTTTTATAGATAAGAGTTGAATCTCGCTAGTCGCTATACTTCAGTTCAGTCGCGTTTATTTCATAAAGAGGGGATTAAATAATGTGTACTAGGGGCATCGTTCAATTTTGTGTTACTTTTGAGTGGGCGTGTAGCCTATCATTCATCACAAGGCACGCATAGGACCCATTTATTTTTCACTTGTATGAAGTGGAAAATGGAAAGTACAACAAGTGGAGAGTGGAGCTTTGTGCATACGATAGCAGGGACGGTACAAAGCATTTGGTGGCCCGGAGCTACAATGTCACAGAACAGGAAAAAAAGAAAATTAGAGAAGGCAGCCGGCTGTAATCTAACGCTTTTACATAAAAGGACGTGTTAACTGTACAATTTTAAATTGATGCAAATTTCTCATTATATTGTCGATGAAAGCGCTGAAATGATCTGACCGGTCCATAATGGACGTATCCAATATCCTGTTCATTATGTATACTTCCATCGCACCATTTGTGTTGCTTTGAGATCCACACACCAACATCATCCTGTATGTGTATTCTGTGGTGATTCCTATTTGTAAGATATCATTGACCCAACATACGCGCCGCTATAGTGCAACACATTATTGTTGTTAATCAAATGTACATAAACCTCTTTTGTCCTATATAGTTTAATGAGCTATAAAGGCTGGTTGATGTTTCTAGATTACGATCGTGTATCAACATGCCACAAGGCACGTATACAACTATAGTGCGCACGCCACTATCAAACTTTAAGCCTGATACATATTGTGAAACATTATGTAATTATACAACACGCTACAGAATCGATCAATATGTCATTACCGTAAAACTTGTTTTTCAATTTCAGGGATGAAAAGATTGTAAATGTGTTGTGTCCAATTTATGGTGATGTAATGCTTGCAAGAATAAATTGCATATACGTCATAAAGGTTAATGCATTCATGTGTTTTTATGATTACTTACTGTTTTAGTGTCATTATTACTGTCTATTATTGGCTCCAACTTCAAGCATAGAGTGAAGTTAATAAATTTAACCGCATCGAAATTGACAACATAATCTCAACCACATAATTATGCTCACTGGTAGAGGTAGCTCAGCGGTAAAATGCGTGACTCTAGTTCGGGAGGTCACCGGTTCGATACCTCATCCGTATTACTGACTGAAGGTTCTTCTGTCATAAGGCGCATGCTGAGATCGAGTTCTCCAGCCCTAGGAGCTTTCTTTTCCAACTACCCTCTCATATATATCCTAGAAGTTATCCTAAAATCAAAGGCTATCTTCATAAAGTTTACTGAAACCATAGCGATCACCTTATTTGATGCAAAGCCCCTGTTTGGCCAACAACCGTATCAGGGCTGTAACTAGTGTATAACAACCACCCGGGTATGATCGGGCAAAGTACAATAGAGGGTCTGGGGCGGCGGGAGGCCCCCCAGCCAATACGGGTCCGGGCGCACAGCCCCGGAAAATTTGTCGATTCTTTTAGTGTGATTGGAAAGTTTTAACGAGTTTTAGGCATGTTATTTTATGAAAATTTGTTACTGGGGTATTGGCAAGTCAAAATGGTCTACTTCCGATTTTTTACCCGGGTATTTACCCGGGTTACCAACCCCTAGTTAGTTACGGCCCTGAACGGTATTGTTGTCTGTCACACTTGGTTATATTGAGGAGGGTTGAATGAATCTGATAGGTAACAACCTACTTTATCACACCATCACAGTCTCATGTCATATATACCACTACCAGGTCCCATGCAGACCACGCCTCCATTTTAGCACATTTTACATCACACTAGGATGACATTACGGAGGCTGGATTCTCGATGTAGCCCCTAGTATCGCAAAATTAAATATTGTTAAAAATGTTCTAGGCTTGAAGGATTCAATTTCTTGTCTTTTCCAAATAGACTGTAAAAAATCTACCACCTCACAAATACGTGCTGTAACACATTAGGAAGGAACCCTGGGATAGTTAATATGTTGTAATAAAATGTAATTAAAATAAGCACAGCAGAAGATTATCGATAAATCACAGTACCACCGGCGGTAGAATTATCAATATCCATCTCTTCATGAGGAGTATGTACAATAGAATAGGATAGGATAGGATAGCCAATGGACAACGGTATGACTGTTGAGATAGCAAGCAAGCAATCTCTGCTAGGATATCGCTAAGTGCCAACTACTATGGGCTACTCAATAACGGGATAAAGTGGTGAACGTATTGTTGCCCTATTGTTGTCGATATGAAAACTATGTTTATTCTTTATCATGCCAAGATTCAAATGTTTTTATGTAGACACACTTTCATGGTTCTTGTTACTTGTTTTGCTTCGTAACTTTATTAATGCAATCATGCTATTCGAGACTATGATGAGGGATGATGAAGATAAAGGAATAATACATAAAACCTATATGCCTTACGCGGGGTTCGAGCACAAGGTGCCGCACGCTGAGGACCTGAGCTCCAACCGCATGAGCCACCACGGACGCCTTCTTCCTTCTAGAACAATGGTTATACTTCTTTTAGAATTATCACGTTCGAGACAAGTAAAAAAAATATACTTTTTTCTTCCGCGAACGAGTAAGAACGGGTTTGTCTGTTGAGTAGTCGATAGTGCGGGAGAGAGTAGTAGGCCTACAAGTCATCATGCACAGTAGTTAGGAAGTGAATTAGAAAACCACTCGCTCGTTCGCGAACCGCAGTAGCTACACTTACTCGGTACGTAACCGACTCGAACGCACCAACTACATCGGAATACAACTAGAACGAACCGCAGTAGCTACACTTACTCGGTACGTAACCGACTCGAACGCACCAACTACATCGGAATACAACTAGAACGAACCGCAGTAGCTACACTTACTCGGTACGTAAACGACTCGAACGCACCAACTACATCGGAATACAACTAGAACGAACCGCAGTAGCTACACTTACTCGGTACGTAACCGACTCGAACGCACCAACTACATCGGAATACAACTAGAACGAACCGCAGTAGCTACACTTACTCGGTACGTAACCGACTCGAACGCACCAACTACATCGGAACACAACTAGAACGAACCGCAGTAGCTACACTTACTCGGTACGTAACCGACTCGAACGCACCAACTACATCGGAATACAACTAGAACGAACCGCAGTAGCTACACTTACTCGGTACGTAACCGACTCGAACGCACCAACTACATCGGAATACAACTAGAACGAACCGCAGTAGCTACACTTACTCGGTACGTAACCGACTCGAGCGCACCAACTACATCGGAATACAACTAGATCGAACAGAAATTACCACTCCGCACTATAGCTTGGATTATGTTGTCACAACGTACGTAACGTCTCATGCTTCCAATAGTACCAACTCATTTTATACTTATTTATAGTTCCTACCTTCTACTTGAAACATGTAGATAAGAGATAATTTACGATCTTGTATTGAATACCTGGAGATTTGGGCGTGACTAATAAGGCGTATGCTGCATAAGCCGTATAAGGCATGATGCACTCTACAAAGCGAAAGAAAACCTTGTGAAAGAACGCCAGGATATGAATCCGTTAATTTTCGTTGTTTCAGCGTGCATAGTCGGTTTATAGAACTATAGTTGTCGACATGTCGTACAACTTCGGTAATGCTTCCGTCACGAGTGGTGAGCGGCAGCCAACCAGCGCCCGTGGCTAATTTAAATACCTGCTCCGGTTGGCCGGGACCGTAAATACGTCATTGATTGATGACGAAACCATTCCCGTAGTTGCTGTACGACTACATTAGCTATACTTGCCCCAAAGCAACCTTACCGTCACCGATGCGTCTAATGGCCAATCACTTATCGGTCCTCTCTGGTTGGATACGAATCTCTCACTGTCTATGACGAAAGCAAATGACGTAAGTTATCCTAGCGGACCGGCTGAGCTCGGACGGAGTATATACGACCGGAGCCGGGGGGGATACAACAAGCGAGCACATGTTGATTGGGATTCAAAGCAGTAACTAGATTGAGTGACCTAGAAAAATAGCCGGTAGTCACGTGACTGAAGTGCAATGAACTGGCTCCGAGTGCGACTGCGCAAACATGAGTACACCTACACGGTCCATTGAGGCTGCGGCCGTGGGACGTGGAGATAATTGCCGAATTGAGACGGGGTTTTAATTAATCACTCGGATGATTATATTCATATTTTTAATTTATCTTGATTGGTCAATCTTGAGCGTATTGCTCTCTGTGCAAATTTTGTCCTTACATAGTTGGTATATGTGTCTATGCATTGTTTGCATTATGTATTGCACTCTTTGCAAATTTTGTCCTTACATAGTTGGCATATGTTTCTATGCATTGTGTTTATAATATAAATCTAAGCCTTTTTCTATATTTTACTAATATTTCATTAATTTCTTCAACTGGAGTAAATTTAATTTTCTTAAATATCGATAAAAGTATAAACTTGCAGAGAGTGGAACTAAAAAGTCTTATGAAATGTTCAAAACTATTTTTTTGTGGGGCTCTTGCTTGATATTGCATAGGAAAGTCAAGTTGGTACAAGTTGCAACATCTTCTAGAGAGCAAAAAACCAAAGTGGGAAAGCTGAATTTTCTCTCCTGACGAAGTAAAAAATTCGCTAAAATTCACACAACAAAAATTTGCATTAAAATAACATAAATACAATATTATAATAGACTAGTAGACTAGTAGAAGACAGTTTAACTGTGATGAATATAAGTGTATGAACTGGATGACGCTTCGAATCTAAAATGTGATAAACATAAGTTGGAACGAATCAATTTCTATCATCAATCATTAAAAAGTAATAGACTCGTGTAACTGGATATAGGGTTTGTGTTATGGCCCACGCACGTCAAAATCCACGCACGCACGCACGCCCAAGGCGCTAATAATATTCATAGCGTGCCAACTATAAGTAAGCAAATAGGACTCCAAAGACTCACTATAGCCGTACTATAGCCTCAGAGGCTTTTGATCGCCTGTTCGAATCCTAAAACCTGCTGCCTGCCGGTAAACCCGAAGACCGGTAATTTTTTGTTTGAAATTAAAATCAAATTATCAGTAAAATGGCAAAAGAATAAAATAAAAATACTGCAACTAAAAGAAATGATATTATTGTTGTTATTATTATGCCTATTGTGGTTTATATCTATTTATTTAGTATTTATTTACATTCATATTTATAATTGGAGACGACCAGTGCTAGTAGATGAGGATGCAGAACAATTAAAAAAGACATTCTATGAGGGAGGGATTCGAGCTTGAGAGTCATGTGGCTATTTTCACCGTAAACCTGATCTCAACCATATTGGCCACCGCTGACGACCAAGTATCTTGAATTCAAACACTCGTAATGATGAGAACTTTCAAACATCCTACCTTTTGTAAGTAACAAGCATGGTCTCATTTCACTCAAAATATCATGATAAGTTGTTTTTATGTGATAAGTTATAATTTATCAAATAGCCCAAACAATGTTAGCTTGTTTTCGGTAAATTTGCTTCCGACATATCAACTGTATACTTTTCCATTTTTGAGGAAGAATATTTCTCAAATCTTGAAGCGTTGGCAATTCTTTAGACACATTACGTTTCTACGTATAAAATCAAACAGTTAGTCAAATACGATTAAGTATTTAGCTCATTTGCTTCGTTTACCAACCGGTAGAGCAGTTCGGTACTTATAATAGAAACTAACAACCTTAGCCTTCACACGGACTCGATATTAGCATTTTGGAGGCCCCTTAGATGAACACTCACACATCTTCAATCGAACAAGTGCCCTGGATATGAAGGTGTTCGATCCCGCGTCCTTTTGAACTGAAGACTGGAGGTGGTTACACTGGCACAGAGCCAACTCTATACGAGCAGTTTCATTTTATGTTCTAGCTATAGCATGTTTTCATATAGTTTGTACACTAATATATGTCGTTTGAAAGAGGTTAAACAATTTTTGTGTTGAACGTTATAAAATAAACACATACATGTATACGGTAATTAATGTATAGAGAATGTAAACTGGTATTCACTATTATTTCTAAAGTAGGCGACAATCACCAAATTAAAGTCAATGGAAGTGCTCAAAATAAAACACTTTTCTATAATACAATTTTGGATTTGTATTTACTAAAATATATCGTAGTTTGTATGATTCGATCCGGATAAAAAGTTTACTTTCGGATCCATGATTTAATTTTGTTATTATTGTTTGTATATTGGTTTATATTTTATTGTGTTATATTTTATTGTGTTATATATTGTTATGTTAAACTTATTATGTTCCTTTTCATTAAAAAATGGGCTTGTAGGCCTAGTCCAATTTTAATTATAATTATACTTAGTCCTATCATATCAAATACACCTGTTGAAGTCTATTATAATAAGAACGTATGCCCCGCCTCAAGATTAATCTTACAGGGGCATACAAATATTGAAATTGTATTATGTATGTATGTATGAGTCACTTGAAAAATAAAACTTAACTAACGAACTAACTATGGTTATACACCATGGTCAAATCACAAACAAGTTACTTCTCCTAACGTAACTACATTCAGAACTATCTCCATTCTCATACATTTTATGTTAGAACCATCCGTTCATCTCAACCATTCCGTGTAGGTAATCACATTTCTACTGTAGCGCCTCCTTATGCGGGTAAGCCGCGCCGCTTACACTAAACTTCAGTTACACTTTTGTATTATTTCATTTTGGATTTGTCACAATTATTTTCTCCGAAATTTAAAATATTTATCAACTATTACAATCCACATTGCGAAAGAGAATGTGCCAATTTAGTGAAATAAAATCAACAATATTGTTTGCGTTTTATTATTAATACGTGAATATTGAATATACTTTGTGGCCGGATAATATGAACTTAGCACAACAATATTCTGCCCTCTCATAATTCTGAGTAAAGTTATCTATTATTATTTATTTGTGGTCACACCACACTACAGTTATGTTCCACGAACACGCCGTGATAAAGTTATATCTGGGTTTTGATGTAGGGTAAGCGAGTTCTGATCTATATCATAACTGTACATAAACACCGACCAACAAGTGCAGTAACACAATGATAACAATATGCAGTAACGAACTGGAGGAGAAAACATTATTTCTTGAGCATTGTTGTATCATAAAATAATGAAAGTCACTTTATTACTCTATAGAGCATCAATATATATTAAAAAATGTGTTACTATGTATTGATATAACAATTCAACTTCAACAACGACATTTATAATATGTTCTCAATTATAGTTAATATACACAATTATTTTTACTCGAGCCATGTTTATGGGCATAATGTGATTTTTTTATGAAAAGTATTAATGAAGTTATAGCATCTCACAAATAGTAATTATAAATTCATGATCATAACAAAGGTTGACCCAACTATTTATGAAACTATTGCGACTAGTTGCACTCATATTATTTTCATATCAAAGCTTTCGAAAATCGAAACGCACTCACTAGAAACTCTTTCAGAAAATGTATTTCTTATCGAGAACATTGAGGTAATTTAATTTAATTACTCAAATTTTCAAGTGATGTGTGGCAATTAATTCATAGTGAATTTATTTCGTGAGTTCCCGTTGTCAATAGCAACGAAAGTGGCTCTCACTTTGGGGGGGGGGGGGGGGGGGGAGGATGTGTGGATGGTCCTAGATCCTAGACCCTCCTGTGAGATCCAGGCCGACAATACACAATACTTCATTTAAAACTCATTACAACAGACATTTTTATTACATTAGCCGTACTATTCTCTAGCTCCTCGTTTCAGCTTGTCGTGTATGAGTGATACAGTCAACGACAAGCTTGCGTACCGCCTCCTCGTTCAGCTGGCTGGGTCCTACGCACCTGAACGAGGCTGGAGATTTGCAAACACCGAAACGCCGGGTTTTAATTTGGCCAGTGCTTGCGCAAGGTTCAGTTTGGACTCGGAGACTATATTGAAAGAGTTTTCAATACATGGGAAGATTCAGGGAATGAAAATACAATGCTCGATACCGGTGTATAGAAATGTATTCATGCCGAAATTACGAGAATGTAACGAATGTGTAAATTTTCTATTTAGATGGGATAAAAGGATAAAATTAGGAATATTTAAAGATTGCTGCATCATTTGTTTTTAGATTTCACGTTGATAATATCGTTCTAATACATATAGGCATTCCAATTTTATTAAAAAATACCAAAAAACTTAAATTCTAATATTGTTTAAGGTGACAATGACGAGCACTGCTAACAAAGTAATTCGTTTAGCCACAGCGAAAAAAAACGCGATAAAAACGCGCACTTTTTATTTTTTAATTTACCGTCCGTGTAATCTGAATTTTGGCACTTGGTTGCACATCCCACCACACACTTTATAACGCACAAATCGATTCGTTACAATATCTGTCTCTCTCTAGCAACGAGTCTCGGAGAAATCTCACGTACCGTTGCGGCTTCGAACCCGGGACCCGCATCCAAGTGGTGAAAGGACGTGACAGAACCACTGAGGCACAGCCAGGCTTCAAGTCGCATCCCTCAGTTTGTTCGTGCTAAAGTGAAACTCGGTTTCACTCATTAGTTGTAGAGCTGAGAGGACGGACGCTCGTATTGTTATTCATGGCACTGAAGATGTGACGTCATTATAGTACCATCCAGTGGCGTAAATATTAGGCCCTCGATTCACAAAGATGCATTATAAATAAATAAATAAATAAATAAATAAATAAAATAAATTTACATTTAGAGGCTATACCCACTCACTAACGAAACTGATTTTCAGTGGGGGACTTTAATTTAAAGCGATTTAACCAACCCTGCAGGCTCCAAACACCATCGACGAGTGAGAGATAACCAATCAAACATACTCCTAATTTGTCTTGCCAATCTTAGTGGTATAATCATGTTTATGTCACTCTGCAAACTCATGAAAATAAAATATAGTAAAATAGCAAAAACATAATATTTGACTTTTGAAAATGTATAGTAAAACAGACATGATTATCTTGAAGCTAAGGATTTAGGCATTTTTGTGAATACAGAGCCAGAGATGTATTTTATCAGTGAAGTGGTAGAGTATACATCACATACATTACACTAGGAGAGTACTTAACGGAAAGATGTGGATCAGCGGTAACAAGCGAGACTCCAATTCAGGATGACGCGGGTTTGATTCCGGCCAACGCTCATCTTGACTGAAGCTTTTGTCCGAGATTTTCCTCAGTCATAAAGGCGAGTGCCGATATTGAATTCTTCTACTTCCCAACTGCCCAAACACCCAAATATACCTACGTACTCACTTTGGGGACACATCAGGTAAAGCTGGTGTGTACGCAAAAATTGTATAGTAATGATAAAAAAACTATTGGCATGCGTGTACTAAATGGCTTCAGAAACGCTTGTAGCCTGTGGTGATTAAAAAAAGAAATAGGAAAATTGAAATTTGACAACCGTAAATGTCAAGTTAAACTACACTCTGAACTAAATTTGACTTACTACAGAGTCAGATATCCCTCCTAACAAAATTAATATTACAGGCACTTCAAGTAAATACGAACATAACGATTTATTATTGAAGCAAATTAGTTTAATATAGTTCCCCTCCCTGCCTTAGGGGAGTGAGGGGTCCTTCTTATACGACCTTACAAAAGTTAGGTGATAACCCCCTCATTTCTCCTGGCAACCCCCACTTTCTCGTCTTGACCTCCCCTCCCTCCGCCACCACACCTCACCTCCCTACATACGCAAGGAATGAATATAAATTTTAGTTTTTAAAATTTATTCTCTTGCCACATCAGACCCATGCGTGTGTAGAACGTTGATTTCCTAGCCCCGCCGCCCTCCCTACTAAAACATGCATACACAGCCAACTGGTCCCCAGCCCCACTGACATTGACTCGAGAAGCATAGCTCTGGAACTTAGGTTCAAAGGTTCCTACTTCTATTCCATAGTCGGAGTCGCTACTTCTCGCGGTAATTGAACCAGAGTAGCTCTACCTGTCGAACAAGGTGACTAGGGCCGGTGTCAATACATAAACCGCCAGTTATCTAACGGAAGTTTTGTCAACGTTTTACTTATTTTTTGTTTACCAAACGCCAGCTTGTGACGATGTGCGGCCACGGTCGATGATCTCGTTTAGATATACCGAGGCTATCAGGTTCGAGTACTGGTGAGGTCAGAGATATAATACACATACATGTATTGAGTAGATTAGCTCAAATGCATAAAGCGATGGGGATACTATTGCACCTTGCAGCACGCCAGTCAACAAGAACGGAATAATAAAAAGCGATGCGGATAGTATTGCACCCTACAGCACGCCGGCCGGTAGTCAACAAGAACGGAATAACAGTTTATGAGGTGACGTAATATCTGAGACAGTGGTCCGAATAGCTCGATCACGAAACACTTTGGTTACGCTTGAAAGGTTCAAAATACGAAGCCACAAACCGGTTACTTTCGTTACTCGTGTATACTCCAATATAACCAATAGAGACCCGGTTTTATTCAAGTCACCAATCCGTGGTTTGACATTATAAATCATTTTTACATTGGATATTCAGCACTATGTGAAATCAGATTTTCAGCATTTTTGTACATGCTCATGTTGTAAAATTCATACAATTTGACTCCCATTTTTAGATACATATCATCCCCTAGACTAGATTCGTGGGTTAACTTTCAAACCGTATTCAAATTTTGAAAAGTCAAATTGTCCCTTATTTCACATTTTATAGAATATTATAATATTTAGCGTCTTGGAGCAAGCTGAAATTATGTAGGTATATCTCTATTTTTATAAATTGGAACTTCTAGTTCTTACACAAATCACAGCTCGTATTCATTGATCTAACAGTATTAATGTAGATAGTATAGGTACCTATATTCTTTCCGGCCTCCCTTACCTGTATAACGGTTTACGTGCTGCTTTTCTGCTTGAGCTAACCACGTCACCTATCACTCATTAGCAATGCTTACCTTCCTGTATCCTTATATGTATGTGAAATATATTGTTGTATTTGTATCGCATCAAATTGCATTAATTCATGTAAACTGTTATATTTAAAATATTTGGTGTAAATAATCTGGTTTCAGGTTTGATTTGATACCTTTCCCCATGACTGAGGCTAGTTCCCTACCTGAATCGTTATTCGAGCTAGCGTTTGGACACGGTAACGCAGTGTTACTACATGTCCCCTCTAGAGCTAGGTATATTGATTACCCTTCGAAGCTCAAACTCCCTCCCAGGCGTAATCCCCTGCCTTTCTAATAATACACACTCGTTGAGTGATTGGCTGATTGATAACTTGGTGTCTTTCTCTTTCGTTTTATAGATTCTTAAAAAATAAGGTAAGCTGTTGGGTCAGTATCCTTAGCTGATCCACTTAAATCAATGAGTACTAGAAGGTGTTCACGCATAACTTGTATCGCGGTAATGTTTAATGGTGGCAGCAGTGTAAGTGTGAAAGTTAAACCAATTCAGGGAGATAAGTAATGATGTTTTGTTTCAGACATAAATGTACACTTCAGAGTTAGGTTTTGCTAAGGTTCACTTTTATCTTCACTCAGAGCATGCACAGTCCTCGCCTCTTCACGGCTGCGCTTTGGTTTGCTAAATTTCAACTATTGGTAGAATTTAGTTTATGTATAGTTTCCTGCTCCACCAGCAATCAGCGTGCGAGTTCGGTTAGTCATATATACCATAGTGCATAGTGTTACGCTATTATCTTGTGGAATAATTAAATATTGAATTACAGAAGTTCAACTAATGAAAAAAGGTGGTGTAGGTAAATCATCGCCTTTTCTAGATGTTGGGGACTGATAAAATAAATTGTTGGCAACATCGGATCTGCCCCATCCCTTCCACCGCCGAAACGGAAATTAAAAAACTCACCTTACGAATTGGAAGGTGGAATAAATCTCAATTGATTGTGTATCAACCCAGTTACACGAGAACTGATTTTCAGTGGGGGACGTTATGCCGTTTAGTATGATTGTGTTTCGTTGCTTTAGAAAGCTCCAAATTCACCGTTTACACGAATTTCAAATCCAGTTTTAAAAACCCCAGCCCGAATCGGAAAACCTTCTGCTTTGGGAAGAGGATTAAACCCACAAGAACCTCAAGCCAAAGAAGTGTTATATAGGTGTACACTAATGTTTTCAAACGGTGCATAACATAAAAGTTACTAACTTCAATAATGATATTTTGTCGTCGTAGCTATATCAATGTTATACATCGTGCTGTCATTATGAATACAGTCAACGCATGCAGCACATGTCGCGTGTTATATCCCCAACGTCGACGCCCCCCCCCAGGGATTTAGAAGACATTTCGTATCACTCAACGCAAAACACGCACGCAGACAAAACGTGATGCTTTCTCAAATTTGTAACATATTCCACCGATTCGTGAGCCCATATGATACCTCAAACATGATGTGGTGAACATGCAACCTAAAATACAGTTCATCCGTAAGTGCAAACTATGCATTATGACCCTGAACAAATATTATATTGTATAGAATCCACAAACGTCCATCTCAGATAGATCAGTGGTATAGCACACGGGGCTCTAATTCGGAAGGTCGCCGGTCGGGTATCATGCAGCTATACCGGTGTAATCCTGACTCAAGTTTGTTCTCAGTAAAATATTAATACTGGGCTCGTCGAGTCATACTAAGTCCTCGGACATTCCTTCTAGTATATTCCAATACCACAATACTTAGTCACATGGATAAGAAGAAGGTTTCTTACGACCCGATTCCTCCAAACTTTGAAGATTTGATAATCTCTCAGACGCCGCATTTGTTTGGAGCAAATCTTTGTTAATCTCGAGACTAAAAGTTTGGTGAAACCGGGCATGAACAAAGTACAAACGTTCTTCCATCACCTCTGCCCGATGAAGGTCAGAGTAACGCGAGTAGACCTCTTCTCGTCGAGGTGGGTGAAATCGTGATCCTCACCCACAGCCTCCTAGTCTCACAGCTACATCCACAGCCTCCTAGTCTCACATCACATCCACATCCACACAGTCGAGATATGAAGTACGTCCATTCACACGTGTGTAATTAATTGTGTACCAGGTGTGGGGATCGACTCGTATAGGAAATCAGGTGATAAATTACAGGGTAATTAAATAAGGCGTTGAGATGTAAAAAATGAATACAGAACAAACCGGTTTTGAAATGATGTCATATTTTGTAGTAGGTAGTCTCTCCGAGCAATGGAAAGAACACGCTACATACGATAATTGTAATAATAACAACAATCACCCTAATGAATTATACTGCTATTAATGAAATTAGTTCAGTTTGTTATTCATTAATAAATAAACCCCAACGATATTTTATTGTATATAAAATTATATATTTAAATAGTAAATGTTTGCTACACATTGGGTAGATTGTTATGCTAAGGTGTATGAAAGAATTTCGGAAAGTATGAACAAGAATAAGGGAGGGTGTATGAACATCTGTAGACATGTTGGTTTGAGACTGGAGGCCACAAGAGCAATAATTACCTTTTATTAGCGAATAAAAACCTCGAAAAAAAGAAATTGGATATTAGAATGAAAGTGTAAATGGATACATTAAAAATGTAAATGTAAAAAATGTAGAAGTTATTCGTTGTGATGTTACTTTCATAAATAAACCGATAAAGATGGCTCAGTGCCAGCACACAAGGCTCTAGTTCGATAGATCGCCGGTTCGATACCCGCTACAGACAATCCTTACTGCAGGGATTGTCTTAATAACATCCCTAGGATATTCCTTCCCAAATATTCCAAATACCGGTACCACAATATACAGTACCTACAGCTAGTCCACCAATTGTTCCAAGGCATGGTGGACAATAAAGAACTGCATTAAATAAATTGAATATATAAATTGATTGTTTTAAAATATAAATTCAACAGAGTAATAGACTTTATATTAATTAATCAGTTGGTTATTCAACGATGTAATTTTCTATTTGTTACTCAATAAAATGTGAGGTTCGAGAAATAATATACACCACAAATCATTAATTCATGAGCACGTCGTATAATCTCATGTTGTGTCTTATAACCATGAAGTCGTGATATACAATAATTCGATTCCCATGGCACAACCAGGCAGCTGTCTTGTTGAGTTCTAATAACTTAGGTAGCCGTAAGAATGCATTATAATCTCATTGCAGACAATAATATAATTATAAGATAGACTATCTTGTTTTCTTCTTACGTCACTAGGTGAATCGGATAACATTATTCAACATTATGTTGTGGGTTTCATTGGTTACTCGTGCCTGCGCTAAAACCCCGCTGGTGAATGAGAGGAATAATATGTAAAACAAAATAAAAACAATAACGGACGAATATTTTGTGAAAACAGAACGTTACATAATAACTAGGCCTATTAAAATGTATAAAATTATTGTTTTTGAGTTGTATCTGTATAAAATAAACACAAAATAAATCAAATAAAAAAAATAACTGACAAAATGCAATTTTGTATTTAATTTAAGATTTCCTCTATCGAATGTGGACATAATACCCAAATATCATAATGTCATAATGCATAATATCGCCGCCCTGCTATAAGCCTATTAGACTAATTTGATAATCGAGAAAAGTATCCGAAGACTATTCAATGCTCAATGCCTTATTCAACTTGTGACTGATGGACACGTCTGTGAAAACTGTCCGATATGGGACTCGAACCCGTGGCCGTGAATTAGGGTACTGTCTGCGTGTGACCACCGGGCCACTTCTACCGCTTTAGATTGTTAATTAATGTTTCCAGGGAAATTTCTAGAACGTTGTTTATAATATCACACTATACACTTATGAGTAGAACCTTGATAGTTGATAGTCAAGTGGAAACGGAAGTGGGATATCTGAGATTCACTTCGAGATATATTATTATTGTTTACATTTGAATATCTTAAAGCATTGCAAATGTTGTTTTGTTACATTTTCTGTAATCATCAGATTATAACTAATTGGGTTTGTTACGCCCATCAAAATGTTATGGTGATTTAATAGGTTTTTATAGAGGTTTGATTTTTTAAGTGAACCACGAATAACCATTTAAAATAGATTTCGTGCTAAGAAGGCATTTTAACCAATCGTACATATTTGTGTTGATGAAATTAGTTAATTTATTAATCAAAATACATATTTTGTTTTGTGTTCACATAAAATGTTACAATCATCATATTCTAACCAAATTACTTCATTCATTATATTGTAGTTATTCGTAAATGTATAATATGCAAGTAAATAGGCAAGTGTCACACTTACATAAAAGTGTAAACCCACTTACTTTGAAATTCAGAAGCCCTTCTATATTAGGTAACTCAAGCTTAACTATACTCTAAAATAAAAACATTGTATGCCACAAATCAACTGGACGATTGTAAGATGGCCTTTTCGATTGGTTACTTGTATTCATGTTTTGATATAATCTATATTCTGTTTGGGTTCCACAACTATCTATTAGCATATTTCGTGTTTGACACTCACACATTTTGTATCAAATAAATTGCTTTCTACACATCTTCTTTCTAGTCCTCCCCCTCCCCCCCCCCCCCCCCCCCCCGCCGGCAAGTTTTCACCACATCTTTACATCAATCAAGTCACGCATCATTTCCCAATGTCAGTTCTACTCTGACGATGAATCAGAAGTTTCACAAAAAAAATCTCCTACTTTGCTTTTTCGTCCATTCAAAGTTCATTTGAATAAAATGGGGGAATTTTTAACACCATCAACGTGCTATCGAAACGTATAGATTTTAGAACCAGATAAATAAACGAAACGTATCTACATGTGACTAATACCGTTGGAGTTATATAATGTAGGAACCGTAAAATATCTTCGGTCGTACACACTTGGCGATTTTTTGTTTTTACAATGATCTGGTGATTTTCACTACACTCAAGATCATTAATTATTGGTCATCAATTTTCATCCCAAATCTTCGCAACTTCAGGAGGATGTTAACAGATGTACAAACATTGTTCTTTCTAAAGCATTTCAAACAAATGTTACACTTCACATATAAATTATGAAAATGATTTCGAATGATCACTTTTAGACACATTTCAAGCAAAATGTGTAAACACGGAATCAATGTGAAGAACAAGTACTTATCCTGATAGAACAAAGTACACTTACTAATGGTCCAAATAACAACCACTTGGCTTCACGGCGATAATTCCATATAACACCTCAATGTAAGCTGGTGTAATTATTATGCTCGGCCCTGAGTTTCACTCATATAGGGTTGTACAACATAAAGAAAAAAACTTCAAAATGAGTAATGACAATGTAGGAGGAAAATGCATTAGGTGTATGTTCAACATATAGAACGGCAAAATGTGACCCTGTACTCAAACCTCTGACAACAAGAGAAAGGCTTCCCATCATGTTACTGGTACTCCAAACAGACAAGGAAGGGATACATACACAGTATAGAACAATATATTATAATATTTTTAATACATCATTTATTATCGAAAAACGATTTGTTTAGTATACATTAATCTGAAATGTCAAAAGCGCTATCATTGACATCGTAAATGAGACGTTTTCACCCAATATGCACTGTTATACCAAGTGTCATTAACGTTTTCAGCATTCAGTTCAGATGAGTGCTTAGATTCAGGGTATTCCAAAGAGCTCATTCCTAATTTTCTTCTCGGTCAACCTCTTTGCTAATGCTTCCTGTTCTTTCATCCTTCCTTGGAGTTAGCAAGAGTTACAACGTCATTTCATTACAAACACGGTTTGTTGGGTTAACATTTCAAGAAAACACTAACTCTGAAATGGAGAAAATGACTAGCGTCCCTTCCTTCTCTTCACTGGCAGGCACGCAATTTATCCCACAGGACTCCCGTTGCGTTCCTTGTCAAACGCACGCATCCACTTTCTGTCTCTACCCGTCCGATTTCAATTAAACTTTACGAGCGTTTTACCAACTGGAAAATTAAAAGATAAAATGTTGACCGCCATGTGCCTTAATTGCTCTAATTAAATTGTTTTACACAAAATACATTAGCGTTCGGGGTTCATAGCCAGTTTGTAACAATTAATATTATATATAGGTTAATTGGAAATGCACATTTCTATTTCTGGGCGAACTTCATTGATCATAATAACGAAATGTGATTGCTAATTAATTAGTTTGACTGACGAGTATACCTGTCGAGGTGGCCCAGGGTTAGCACGTGATCGCGATCCTCTCATTCAGAAGGTCATGGGTTGGATTCCCGTTAGCGGCAAACCAATCATGACTAAAGGGGTTCCTCAGTCAAAAGACGAATGGCTGAGTCCTACAAAGAATCATAGACACTACCTCTTATAAGAACCTAGTAATTGGACTTTCACTGTTCCTTCTCAAGGAACACTGTAGAGTCCAATTACTAGGTTCTTATAACGTTTTACCTGTTCTACTATGTTTCCGTTTTAATTACACTACCTCTTGTTGCATCCGTAGCAAGTGCAAGATAATAAAATAAAAAAGAGGAGTATGCACATAAAAAGAGGTAAGCGAATAGAAATAAGAGATAAAGTGTTTTACGCTGGATTTCCTTCTTTCTCAATTCACTTAGTATAAAATACTAATAAAGCAAACCCCGTGATACTGTAGCTATAATGAATGTGTGATTATTAGTCATCATCATTTTCCTTGAAGCATTGTGAAGTATAGCAATTTGTTGTGCAATCCCTCATGACCCCATGATGAATGTACATATTCGTCCATCCGCAGAACTTCCGTCACTGCCCATGATTGGGAAAGGGGTTTCACATCCCTAACCTAATTTCACAACCATATTGATTGTGTCTTCGTTCTTTATTTGCCCCATTTGACAAAATACTGTTTCCTTCATTTTACTTTACTGTACATTGATTTTTCTTCATTACACCTTTTTTCAATTTTGTTGTTGCAAACATTTTGGTTGATATTTTCTCATGTTGATCCTGAGAAGGGGCAGACAAATACGAATAACACGTTGGGTCTGTGAATAGGTGCGAGGTTGACAAACGAACACTGAATTGATGTCAGCATATTATGAGTGGGTTGGCTGGAGTTACTCGTTCGCTGCCATAGCGGGATACAATGTTGACGGAGTGGATTGTTTTCCGCTTTTAATTTACAAACAATCCTATATTTGTGTACTTGTGTTACCTCTTTTGGATGCGCATGGCTGGTATGATGTTTTAAACGTTTTTTTTAATTCCAAGTTGAAACGTGTACGTAGAACAGAAAAAGGTAGAATTTAATACATTTCTTGCAAGTATAATTATTAATTTTTTTTTTTTTTTATCTGCTCCCTTTGTCCAACAATGAAGTCGGATAGGGGATAGGAAATTAATCCCATCATATTCTGGGCCCCTAGGTACATCGAAGCCGGCTGGCCATGCCTGACGCTTCTCTCATGTTAACTTCCTCTGGCTCCTCCTCTTCAATTGTAAATGTATATGAGTAGAAAACATTGCAATGAAAAATATACAGTAAGACCAAAATTTTACTTAACCTGATTTCATTTCAAAGAAGAATTTTTTGAAAAACTTCAAATTTGTTTATAATATACAGCTTTACAAAGTTATCCGAATGGGTTTCTACTTTATCTATACGCATTCCCGTTTTGAAAGGCACAGATTTAAATCATTCCCTTTTGTGTGGCTATACCATGAATTATTTCCACCATGCACGCAGGAATAGGAAGCGAGGTGTATGTTTATTCTCGACACACATCTTCTATGCCAGTCATTAATCACCCAGTGGCCTGTACCATCAGACAATACCGAACAGTACAGTACTCTCAATAATAAAGCCAGTAATTTGTCGAGGTCGACGATTTAAGTAGCTCCCAGTGTTCTGATGGAGCCTAATTGGTGGGCCCTACACGTACTCGTATCTCCCTAGTCTACAATCAGCTCTCAGCGGAAGGGCGGGCTACAGAAGTTAGTTAATTTATTGGAGAACCGGAAACTAAAAGCGTGATTAGTGGACCCTCGATTTCCGGTAATAAAAGCGGAATAATATATACCGGTAACCGGGGATTTCAAATATAGCGTGCGTACACATACCGGCCGGTATCGCACTGAAAGTTATCTGCAAGCGAGCGAGGCCTTGATACATTATTTATCGATGAAAGCAAACTACGCCCTGCTTCTCTGGGGGTTGGGGTAGCCTAACTAACGCTAACTAATAGGTTGAATAAACATGAGGTGACCACATAAAGCTTGCGGTAAACAAATTAAGATTGTATCAGGCAACCAGGAAAACGAGGAGTGTTGCATATATATACGCATGAAACGCTTTACGCACATGATGAGAGATTACGAGTGGGCTCATGTTTACGCAACGAGGTTAATAGAGATGTCGGGTCAAATATAGGTGATGGTATCTTTCAGTTTTATCCGCATTGCCATTACGAAACTAGTATACTAAAGAGTGCTTTGGCTTTGTATATATTATAATTTTGTATACGCTGTTATCATTGTTGAACAAATAAATATTTTAAATGTGTTAATATACTGCATACTATTCTAGTTGCAGCAAGCTGACATTTTAAGGGAATTGTTGTACAAAGGTACAAAACCATTTCTCTCTTTACATTTGAAAACTACTGCACTGTTTGTAGAACTCAATATAAACATTCGTCTTGGATTGCGGGTGGTTATAAGAGAATATTTTAGAATCGATGACCACCCAAATAAGTTTAACCTGCTACCACTTAGCCAATATATCGTTTACATACCATAAATGGTACGGTCACTAGCTGGTAGTGTATCAACTATTAAACGCAATGAGCCTAAACATGGGTATGTAACATTTAATAGCCACGCGCGCAAGACTTTATTTATATTTGAGCAATTAAAAATACTGCTCTTTGAGTCAATACGCCTACACAGAATGTGGTTGATAACTACACAGCACACGTGGAGTACATATTAAGGAAACAAGTAAACAAACACCTCATCAATGGATCGCTTACCTTTGTAATCACACTTCAATTTATAAATTTAAATAAGTATGAATATAAAAATAAAAAAGTATAAATGACACTTCAAGTTCTAAAGTGTAAACAACACACGAAAAAAGGTCGGCGCGTGTCTGAAGATAAATGTTTGTGTTTTGAAGTAATACTTATCTGAGTATGTGCTGTTGTCATTATGGCTATGTTGTTTCCTACCTTCTGTCAATTAGTTCAATGTGCAATTTGAAAAATAATACTATCGTATCTAAACTTGTTATGATAATAATATGTCTGCATGATTTACAAACACGAGCACGAATAAAATTTAGAACTGAAAAGTGAGTAACCAAAAATGTTAGATCACGTCGATATGTTGCTGTGTTAGAAAATCCCTGACGAAGCCCGTAAACTCAGTTATACTCTCCCAGCGGAAATTTAAAGCATCTCATACATTGTCGACTATGGAAAATTTTTGTAATATACGAGCTCCTGAGTATAAGCTTCACAAAGTAACGGTTATTAAGATAAGACCATTCTTAAAGTTACTTTTTTTCAAATTGAGAATGATAAATAACAATCGTGAAGCCGATAAAAGTTCACTTATGTAAGAGAGTAAAGAAACTGAAAGCTGAGTTATGTTGGAACATGATCCGTTTCTTTACATTAAGCTTTACATAATTGATAACGAAGAGATTATGCGGCATGAAGCAAACCTCAAGAAATATTTTGCACACGTTACATGTTTCAAGCAGTTTGTTTTGTACTTACATGGATTGCATTCATGTAGTTCAATATTGAAATAGCATCTAAATAGATTTCGCAATGATAATAATGTGGTAGAAAAAATATAAGAACAGTAACAACAGAACAACAGGAACAGTTATTTACATTTCATATTACCTACAGCTACACAAATATCATATTTTCCGTGAAGTTTTTCTATAAATAAAATCATAATATAAAATAACAAAAATAAAATAAAAAATAAGTTTTCTACTTATGTATGTCGTGTGGCACATCGTACAGTATTACATTGTTAAAAGTGTTTCTACTGTGAATAGAAAGGTTTCATAAAGTGTGTGTTGTTGCTGTAACGGTTTATGTGGTTTTGTTTGAGCACATGCAGACAATGCGTCCGTCAGTCGTCAGACAGTGCTCATGCGTGACGATGCTGGAGCACCACAGGGGATAAAAGATAAAGGCACGCATCGCACTTGACGCACGCCACGCACTGCCTGCTCGATGTATGCGATCATGCGTTGGCCTCAAAGTCTTCTTGATCTCCCAAGTTAGGTCGTCACAAGGGATACGAAACCATAATTTTGTATCCCACCACAAAAACATGCTTTACTTTTTAAATATACGCAATTTATCATGTAAAAACATTACAAATATTAAAAGTCTTCAGATATTGTGAGTCTGCCTGTTTAGGCTACAGTATATTCCGACAGATAACTTAATTGGTCTCCCATTTGAAAAACATGTAGTTGTTAACAATGTGGAACGGACTGCGATGATCTGACTTGGGAGTTCGACGAGCCTCCGCTAGGCGGAAATCAAGTAGCCGCGGTAAACTCAGTGATAAGCGAAGCTCGCCCGCTGATAAAGTGATTATATCACTGTTCTAGATGGCGATAGACGAGTGAATTTTGTAACCCGGAAGGTTAATATTTATTATATACCAAGACAACCTGGCATTACACAAATCTGGTTCACTTAATCTTTTTATTTTTTTGCGTTTAAACTGGTATATATAAGTGTTCATAATCATTTCAATCTGCTACGTAATCATCATTTTTCGGTGTCTAACAGCAGCAAATGAATGCATGCATGCATGAAACAAACTCTGTTGACTTGGATTTAGTAGTTATACAATTTGACAAGAATCTCCACAAGTTATGTCAATCCATCGAACCAATGTGTCAACAATTCACCTTTCTCATATACATCAACATCAAGCACTTTGTTCAATGCAAAGTGCAAATCAAGCCAATGATCTGAGCATGGTTCAGGATAATGATGCCAAAGAAAGCAGAAGGCACGTAGCCTGCTCCTGGAGAAGGTAGCAAGCGAGGCAGTAGTGCTCCAACTTCCAGTGGTCGATATACCGAGTCCGACCTCTCGAACCAACAGACCATGTGATAAATATCTTAGAGCCCTGCCTGGTTTCAGCCCTGCCCATCCAGGGTATTCCCGTCGGAGAAGGTTGATCTATCCCACCATCCAATGACTTAAATTGTATTTTTTCAAGTAATCAATCAGGGGATTGGTTTGAAACTCTCCATTCCAATCTTTTCATTTCTACATAATACCCATACCAGCCTGGATTATTTGTGGAACGTATATCCAAATTTTGGGCTGCCTCTACTATTTTCTACTTCCTCTTTCCCATGTTGAATGTCTTTCACCTCTTCTTCTTTCGACATTGTCCACGCCTCCACGGTCACATGCATACATTATGTACTTTACATAGATTTCGTTTTAACAATAATGCACTTTTATTATAACGCTGTGGAAATGTAAGCAGGACAATAGATGCCTTGGCCTCAGACCCACAAATAGGATGATAAGAGACATCAGCAACAATTCTGCGGGGAAATATTATATCAAATGATATCTTCTTCATTATTGTTATTGTAAAGTTTGTTTTTGTGGTGTCATACAATACACTTATTTGAGTAGGCCTATGGATGCGTATACATGTAAGTACATGTGAATTTTGGCACTATTGGTACTTGTCGCGAAACAACGTTGCAGATACTTTCGTCATAGCAGAGTGGTTCGTGGCCAACTAAAGAGCTCCAATTTCCAATACCGATCGCTGATTGGTCAAGAGTTACTTGTCTATGACGAACGCATCTGTAAGGTAGTATCGCGACAAGTATATCCATGGGCAGCAATCCACTGCCGTATCCATCCCTCCCTCTTCCTGAGAGCGTGTGTCTGTGACAGCGAATCTTGTTATAAGAACAAACACATTTCTCTCTCTCTCTTCACATAACTCTTCTCATATCTTTTTCTGACAACCGTGATTTACACTTAACTTTTTCTCTCGTTGGAGTTAAAAGCTACTTTTTATTTGCACATCATTGCCAAGGATGGTCTTGTTCTGAAATCACTTTCTTTTGATGGATCTTGAAAATTTCCTTTGTGCTAGAATAGATCTTTTTCTACTCGAGTTTTCGTAGTTGCTAGGTAATAAATAACGAGAATAACGTTCTTAATGAGCTCTAGTCCACTACTTTGCTGCTTTTTACTTTTTGAAACCAGCACATTAAGATACAAAACGCCCGTTTATCATTTTTTTCTTACCACAACTCAAGAAAAGTGATCGCATAAGCTGAATGCAGGACATCAACAACCACCATTTCTAGGGGAATGTATTTCATAAACGAGTGGATGATTTCTTGCCCCAATGTTGGCACTTCCCTTCCCTTGTGCTTTTAGTACTTATGCCTGCTATGCACACCCAACGATTCCACAAATAGGTTTTGAGATTATAGTGGCTTTCACTTCATCACGAAGACATAGTTTTCTAGCATCCTCAAGATTAGGGGTAACTTAAGGGGTAGACAATAGATATATCGCTAGTGTGTGTTCTGGCTCAATCGACTTATGTATGACTGAGGAAAAACTCGGAGAAAGCTTTCAGGTGCTTTCAGTCAAGATTGCCGGCCGGTGACCGGTATCGAAACATCACCATCGTCCTACGATCCCTCACTCACACACGTCCGCACGCACAGTAACAAACAAACAACAATACAAAGAAACCGTGGTGTCATTCTGTGAGTTATTAACTCTATCTTCCTGCATCTCCCTGTGCCTTCATAGAAACCCAACATTCGACTTTTATCGGTTTTTGGTATCTCGATGAGAATAAATAATCGATTCGCATCAGTGCGCTCTTCCTTGGCCCGCCCGTCACGGTCTCTACCTCCCCCCCCCCCCCTCCCCACCCCCCGCCATGACACTCGCATAGAAGAACATCAGCAATAAAACGCTACACCAAGATTTCTTTATTTATGAGTTTCTAGGCGAGAGCCTCAAAGAACTTGCTGCATAATTTCTATGCTTGTTTACCCAAATTTTATTGTTAAGATTACATTTTTTATTAATGTTTACGACCAGAAAATACAAATGAGGGGCTTAATGTTGTAATTCGTGCCTGTGCGCTTGTAATTAGAATTCAACTCTAAAAATAAATTTCCCTATCTCTTCGAAAATTATTTTCTGTTTTCACAAAGGATGTTCTATTCTTTTCTTCCTTATCCAAAACAACATCTGCTAGTATCAAAGTTTGACCACACTTTTCAACCAAATGAAATATTCATATTTAATACAGGTTCATACATTATTTATCCCGCAAATGGTACGGGCGACTAAATCATAGTTTCCAATTGAATTTTCATTAAATTTTCATCATGAATTTATTTCTATATTTGCTGATATTTTGAATTCGCTTTCTTTTCATTTTTACGAAATTTCAGTTATTTTTCAGTTATTGATTTCTGTATTCGAGATATTTTGAATTTGCTTATTTTCTTATTTCTTCGACTTGGATGGACATCAAGCAAATTGTCCTTGTAAATGTAAACACGTATAATGTTTTTATTTGTTATGGTATGCTTTAATATACGAACCCTTGAAAAGAAAATTGTGATGCAAATATTTCCGAATCAAAAGACATGATTTGATTATTGTGATATTATTTTGAATGGTTTCCTTGTCATACTTTGTGCTCGGTTGCGACTGTAGGCGCAAACAAGGAAGCAAAAATTAAAAGATAATTTACATGAAAATTGTCCTTAATTCAAATGATATTGTCTCGTCTGAAAGTATTGAATCTAGGTTTACATGTTACGGCCTACTATTCAAACTACAGTGAAAAAGACATCCAACAATGCATTCCACCAAGCACAATGATACAATGGCACGCTTAATAGCCACGGAGGAAACGCTATCAACTTCTAAAATGATTAGACTATATTCCTACATTTGTATCCCACACTAACTTAATTCGTTTTAGATTGTTTTATCTTAATTCTTTCCTACTACTATAGTCATTATGTAATTAAAAAATCTTTAGTCAATGTTTCTTTTGTTACAAAACCAAACTTCCTTCGTTTTTTATTTTCATATATAAATTTCCATATAAATTAACGTTGGTAAATCATAGCATAGGGTGTCCCAGAACGTTTCGCATGAGGGGAGAATGGGTTGTTATCTTATTCTCTCTGTGAGCATAACTACGGTCATTATACATACATTAAACATACCTACCCGAAATGTGTATAATGCTACTTCCCGTAAGACATCGAGCCACGCTATCGGTCACCAATCAGAATCTTCCTCTCTCTCTCTGGGCTCGGATGTTGCTTCATTGTTACCTGCGGCCATTGGCAAAGTTCACGTTTATTCGACAAGAAGAAGAAGAAGAGAAATAATAAACCAACTCCATCTTCTTCTTTTACACAAGGCCCGAGGGGATAACTGCCTTCATAGTCCCAGTCCTACTTCAATGCAAATTACACCATGATTATAATCACGATTTAAGATTTAGTCTCGTCTGAGATTTAGGTAGGCTAGTCCATTACTTCAGAACCTAAATTTGAAATCGTATACGGGCAAAACGGAGCTGTAATAAATCAAATAAAATTATACCTTTGGGATGTTATGTAATAGCTCGGGTAATGGATTAAGAATAATATTTGTCTTTTCTTACACATGCCCACGCACAGGTTGTGTCTAATCTAGGGATCGGCTACATGCGTGTCTTACCTGAACAATGGCACTTGTTTTTACACGTTTAATTCGTACAGATCTTATCAGAGTTGTACATAGAGAGTAATTATATTTAAGTGAAAAACTCACATTGTTTTTTGACAGTAAATTCTAATTTCCTATAAGAATAAAGTCATTACCCTAAATACAAATCGTATAATACATAAGTTCACAAGTGTAACTGTAACAGATATAATCATCGTCGGTTTATCAGAACAGTAAAACGAGATGTAATGTAACTTTAATGATAGCGTTTTTCATCTTTTGTCGTCGTATTTTTTCATGCTCTAGTTTTAAATATGTAAATTCAGGAGACTACGTTTTATTTTGCATTCTTATAAAACCTTGTGTTAGAATATATATTACATATTTTGCATATTTTTGTAGGTTTTATTAAATATTTGAGCACGGTCTGTATATTGTTAGCGGGCCGACAGGAGATGAGGAGGGATCACACGATGGTCTTTGTTCCGAAGCAACGAATCAAAATGTGGCGGCTCCTGCTAGACAGTACAGAGGCACGCGTGACTACCCACGCACGCGAGCTAATGGGGATTTATTTTTTTAGCGCGTGCATACATGAATATTATATCGAGATGATATCAGTACTGTGTATTCTTTTTATATTATCGCGATTAAAATTAAAAGTATTTTACACAAATATGATTCTGCAATTTCGTATGAATGTAAGCCACTGCATCAGAGAAACAAAGACACATCTTGAAAGATTGTATTTGTGCGTATTAATTAATTGGGTACTTCTATTAAGATTCGTTTTATTTACTTCCTATCTTGTTCATTATTCAATAATCCACGACCACCCCACCTGAAAACGTATATTAAAAAACTTAATTTGGCCAAATTCAGAACGTACAAGACACGTTTTAATACAAAACCGATATTATTTTTTAAACAATAATGTAATCGTTCTATACTAAATCATTAGCCCAGTCTTCCACTTTTTATAAACCATTGTTTTATTTCTAGAACAGACTTCGGGATCATTACGATAGCTTCAACTCATATAACCTTTCTAAAAGATCTCACAACACAACGACAACCTTGGAAATGTACGTGTCTCTATAAATACTCATTACGTATTACAGTTCACACTATTCTCGATTGATTTCAACGTCAAGCTAATTATAATTGCAAGTACTCCGCATGTCGTAGACCTCTGCGGAGGTGTGACTCGACTAGTGAAGTAAACTAGTCCAAGGAGAGGGAAGAGAAAGAGATAACGATAGAGTTATCTACTTGATCGCACTCGTGGGGAACCGACGTGTTAGATCGTGCGTGACGTTTGGTTTTCATGCCTCTTTTTGCCAATATACCTATATAATAACTCTGATGTACGGTGATCGATGCTTATACATTCAAATGTATCGATTCTAATTTAATGCTGTTGATCATTATGAGTATTCTACATGAGTATACACTGTGTGTTATATATAATATCCCCTCACCCCCCATACAGTCTGTGGTATGGGTTATGGCGGAGGCCATGGCATCTAAGACATCTTTATAATTATATATTGATTTGTACATTGACAAGGCCGGGGAATATGGCCGAGAACATGTTTTATATTTGAGGTCAATTCAGCGTTTTTTTTTTTTTTTATTTAGTAAATTAACTGTCATAAGAATGGCAATAATGTTTCAAATCCTTTTGAAAAAACCTACTCTGGGAAATGTTGGTGTTTTTCTTGACGCTTGCTCGGTTGATCAAGCGAACGAGCGATCTCTAGCGGTTGGGTCACACACTGTCTTGGTGAATTAATTAATTGTCCATTGAGGGTGAAATTATTGCTCGCATCGCATTGGACTCACGCAGGCTACGGTGAAAAACCATTGAAGATGAAAGAGAAAGGGGTAAATATTCACGATTATCGAAATGTATGGTATTTCTTTTTGTGAATTTGTTTATAAATGGGAGTTGGAAACAATTTAATGCTGCACTTCAAGCGAATTATCTGAACAAAGAAAATAATACAATCATATAAAGAGGTGATAAAAATATAGCATGATCAAATAACGTAATTCACAGATGCCATTCCTTCGGCAGTCCACATACAAAATAATTATGAAATCTAATATTTCTGTATACTGTTTCAGTTTGTTGGCCCAGTGTAGGAGTTAGTATACTTCAGTAAAATAGATATTTGTACTTTGTTAGCAAGATCAAACAAAACACACGTTTCTATAATATGGTTTCTACCTCAATTATACTTAATTCAATTCACAGTTGATAAATTTTAAACAACCTACTTTTTCTGAACAGAACGCAGTAGAAGAAAGAAAGAGTCCTATACATTAATTGGGTACTTCCCCCTCACCACTTACACACTCATTTTATTTTTGTATAAACCCTTAATCAATGTTTTGGGACCTTGCCACATTCTTTAATATTTTACTACAGCCTTCTTTCATATTACATGAATGACACATTTTATCGCATATTCCATCAAAACTTGGCACAAATTCGTTCAGAGAGTTGAGTAAGAATTGGGGCATCGTTTCCTGCTTCGTGCCCTGAGTATATCAGCGTTCAGCAATGAAGGCTGAGCTCTTTTTCTTATCAGCGTCGATGTAAGATAGCCTCAACTCAAGTTATAATCAGTCATACATATCGACGAAGCTCAGCAAAACTTAGCCTTGGCATTCGGCCCAAATAACCAGAGAGATCTTCTGCCAAACCTGATGATGCGATTTATTTATCCAACTAATAGACCTTTAACATTTAGATCGAACAGTGCTTTCTATTGGACGTAGGCATACCGCACCTTTATTACATAAACATAGATAAACAAATCTAAACATAGCATTCAGGGGTGGACTACTTACTTGTGAGCAGCGATTCTCGATAACCCATATTAACACTGCTTCAGGTGTGAAGTGATTTCAACTATAATTTATGGAATAATTTAGAAAACATAACACAATACATTAAGTGGATCGTAAATCGTCGAAATATAACATGTACATCATCACTGTTATAGCTTTTTTTAAGATGTGCATGTTGTAAACCTCATTCTACACTAGCAATTAATCAAACGTGTCTGAGAACACGTGATTCTTCTACACTACAACAATATAACACTATTTTTTTTTTATAGATGTTTTGTTAGACTGGTTACTCCGCTCAGATCGTTAGTAGTGTGTAATCAAAAGAGAAGATTCTGATATGAAATATGTAAAGTAGATTACTAAAGGGCGCGACCGGTTTGCCCGGGTATACCATTATTACCGATACCCACGCTTAATTTCAACGTTACGTTACACGTTGCGAAGAAAGAAATGGTTAGGTTAGGTTATAAAATGTTACGTTTTTAGAATAAGAGTCTTTGGAGACCCCTGGGTTGTCTTTTGAATTCCTCTTCTCAATGAGTAAGTATATATTATGATTTCTTAGATTTTGTTGGTTGCAAAATGTATAGTGCAAAAACATTTTGACGGTAAACTACACGTCGTCGAAACGTTGACATTTATTTTGTGAAAATAAACGTTGGATTGGGTTTACCGTTAAAATGTTTTCGTACTATATATATATTCTGTTACACTGGCTCGGTTGTGACCCCGATAATGCGGTCGAGACCACTCGTCACCCGATCCAATTTACAAGCTAAAACCGACGATCGGACGATCTTGGTTTCAGCTCCAAATAATAGCTCAATTTTGAAACTACACTAAATTGAGTAGTGCAATCTGTTTTGAGATAGTTTGCAAGTCTCCACTATGGGTACTCTCTAATAATACAATGACGCAATTAATAATGGTCCATTGTCTAAGTTCATCCATGAATAGAATACTATACGTATTGTTGACATCGAGTTCAGTTCAGCCTTGATTGAAAAGGCGTCTCTCTTATAAATAGATTCGTAAAGTTATATACAATCTAGGCTAAATAAACGCGCCAAAACATGTCAGATCTTGCAGCCTCGACACAACAGTTCGCGTTGTTTCCGAGAAACAGAGACAGACTTCTACGAATCAAAGAGACGCTCTGTCTGTCACATAACGTTTATCGCGAGATAAGCGTCTTCGATAGCGAACAATCGACGGTATGTCTTGCACGCGACGAGCCTTGCGTCATTGTTGCACGGAACAGATCGTACGATACGTTATTTATTACTCATGTATTCATTGCCCTTGGGATTGTCATCGAGCGCGGTTTTATACAGAACTTTTTACTATTGCTTCCCTTTGTGCAACAGATTGGCTACGTGGGATGAATCAGAAAATAGTTTTTCCGTTTCTCACGAAACCTATTGCATATAATAATGCCATCAGGTGTTGGGTTGGCTTTAATTCATTGAAAGTGATACATCTTTTCATGACTGTACACATTTTACTCAAGACTTGTACCAAATTTCATCACATCTTTCGAAATAGTCTATATTTAGACAACACCATTCTCATTATCAGTACAGAAGGTTATGGTCGAATATACGGATGTATATTAGCGCAATATACACTGCTAAGGCGATTATGTTGAAACTGTATTTATAATCGTATAATAAGTTAAAAGTTTAGATAACATATTAATTATATTATTCGCAATACGAAAGCACCGTGTACTTGATGAGTCAATGATATACGTAATTAGCCCATAAAGAGTTCATATACATGTACTGTATACAGTGTATTCGTTGGTTTGCTCGTTACCTGAGCATAATTTTACTGTGAAATAGTGTTCAATGTGACGCAATATTATATAGGCTACGAATAGCAATTAAAACAAGGCCCTATAACTCACGATTATTAATCCCTAAGGCTTTTGTAATGTATAATTTTTCCATACACTGTATCTATCTATACGAAATTGTCCGCGATATTTCTACATTTCTTTTAGAGGTGTTAGAGGAAAATTTAAAATGAATTTATTGACCATTATTATTCTACCACAAACTCGTGAATATTTTAAAAGGTTTCTGAATAAGTAAACAAGCCAGGGTAACATGCAAATGTGTGGCAGCTGGGCTGGCTATGTGTCCAGTTTCCTTTTCCATGCACGAATGTCGTTTGCCAACTTTTGCGATTGTCCGGACTGGACGGTTCAATGTATAAACCATGCTGGAGGGATGTTTTTTTGTTGTACGCGCTTTTCACTTTCGAATGCTTTTAGAATTGTGTTTGGATTTTGTAGGGTCAACTGCAAAGCGTCGTTTTACCAAAAAATAAAATGAAAATAGGTGAAAAACTTACCTTTTAAATTTTTATGCGGCGTATTGTTATCTGAACTAAAAATAATGATATTACAAATTACAATATTCGTGACGATCCCGAAAACAAAACAATGGTATTAGGCCTACTTACAGTCCGAACTGTAGTACACGGCAGTAGGGTTGGGCAAGTTTTATACCAAACTATTCCAGTCAACCCAGTCCAGTCCAGTATTGGAACCCCATCTCTGTTTGTTTTTTTCGATAACTACAAATCATGAGAACTATTATTATTAGGAATAATTTTCTACCTAAATTAAAGGCAATTTGTTTTTTTATGAAAACTATACAATTTCGTTTTTTCTTTATAGTCTCGCCATAGCCATATTGGATCTTGTTTATTGCGAGCATTGGTTTTGAGACGGGAATGCTTGTTACCAGAAAAGCGTTGACCTTCTATGGCCCTCTTGATGTGCCTGACTGTAGGAATGAAATGATTGTGGTAGTCATAACAGAACCCGAGATCGGATCCTGATTCTCTTCAATTAGCCCTGGTTCACCTTATCTCATTTCCCTACTAAGAGAAATTATGTAAGAAGCACACTAACCGGTACTAGTCATAAAACTGTTTCTCATCTTACAGTCATAAAGACTTTCACCATACGAGAACAGATAAACTTTATAACGTTGTATGATTATAATTTTCCCTTTATATAAATTATGTGTTACACGAAACCCCCTAGCAACCAGCCTCAATTTTATTTGAGTCATACTCTCGTACAAAATATGTATTTTTTAGATGTTATCATATAAGATATGATTATGGCTTCTATGCACTTCTTGTAACGTTCAAAATACACAAGGTTATCTATGTCTCCAGAAAGTTCTCTATTTTTCAGAATATTATCAGCCACTTATCTCTACATATTGAAAACTATTCATAGCGAAGAAAGCAGCTAGCAACTAACTAATTGTTTCAATGTAAACTGATGGTAAGTATAGTTCGTAAATATTAACAATTTGAGAACTTCGAACTGATAACATACTGAACTTCTTCGAAATTTGCGTGGTCTTCAATTATATCCCCATCGACCGTTACTCAACTGAAGACAATATTTTCCCCCACGTCGACTCGGTCAATCACCCATACCCAGTATTATAGCCTTGACCTTGACCTGGTAATCTGATTAGTCAGAAACGCGTTGGGTTGCGCTGGGCGTTAGTACTAATTACTATACTTTTGGTTTAACCTTGCACGATGAGGGATGATGAAGGGCTCAGACTCAGAAAGGGTTTCTAAAACCCGGTTTTAGGGCTGATTTGTGATACGGGATGGGGGAAACTTAATTCACGTGACTAAAATACTGGTATTTTTATTTCATTTAATTAAAGATGTACAGATGCCTTACAAAGCTAAAAATTCGATGGTCATTTATTTCATAGGGTGTTAGTAAATTTCGCCATTCTAAGTATAACGGTTTTTATTTCAAAAGTAGTCCTGGACAAGCTCACGAAAGCAAAGATCATTAAAAATTTCGTCCATTTCTAATTACTATGGAAAGATCTAGCAAGAACAACCGGTTTCCACTATTAACATATCGGCTGGCAGGACGTATAAAGGCTATTCATGAATTGACTATCTAGTCTATGCATTGGCACATACGCCTGCTCCGTTTAATTACAAATGATAATTTGTTTCCTCGGCAAGTAATAAAGTTAATTATTCCCGGGGATATCTGTAACGGTTATCTTTCACATGATGTCATCAATTGGCTAGGCTAGGTCAGTTAAGTAGACCACGTGACACGAAACTCTCATTCATTTAATCTCACAATAGAAACAAAGGGCAATATTTTCTAATTCCTGTCTGTTTGACTGGCCAACACAAACGCCACGTTAAAAATGCAGCTGCTTTTCAAAGCGTAACTTGGGACAAAAGTGAAGAGTGGATAACAAAGAGGTCATTAAAGATGGAATTATTCATTGAAGGAAATTATTACGGGAAGAGGAGAGACATTACTCAAAGAGATAAAACTAAGTACAAAGGGAATACGAAATAATTTTACACAACAGGGAGTTTAAGAATGGAAAACAAGATTTTATTAAAATAAATCAACACTTTTGAAACATTTATCTACAAACACATCTCATCAGTCATCATTTTTAGAAAGGAGTGGAAAATTTCACCGACTATTTCTTAATAGTACAAACAGGATTTTGTTTTTATCTCCGTATTTTCTCAACGTCATCTTAGATAACTGTTGATCAAATAGTTTCGCCCTCCACTGAGTCACAGAACAAACGGCTCCAACGCATCCGAAGATAAACACAAATTATTCCCTTGTGGATTCTGTATAATTCTGTACAAACATACGCTTTTTCTCTACCCGTTGGTCAACAGTATACGGCCTTGGTCACCAACAAAACATAATATGAGAATTATGGGGGAAGTAAAACGTATAATATACAATTTCGAATACATCGATAAACAGTAAACACAGACACACACAAAAATGTTATTTCATACAAAAAAAAAAAAAACGGTCGACTAAATTCAAACTGGAAAAAAACAAAATAATATATCTTTACGGAGCCATTATTTTGAATCTTGAATGCAATATATCCTACAGCTAGACGGAACTTCAACGTTGAGCAGCATCATTTTCAACCCATCTTGCAAAGCATTCTTGCAATAAAACCCCAGAACATGATTAATTAATCAAACTTCATGAAATTACCGAGAAACTACCTACCTTATTTTTGTATGATGCTATAAACTTAACCTCCAATATTAAATGACTAAAGATCCTCAATTATGATCAAAGTTCCTTCTCCCCGATCCCCCCCTCCCCCCCCCCCCCCCCACACACACATCAACGACTTTCAGTTAAAAACCACATACTTCGCATGGCAACGCATGGCTGACTAATTTTGGAACACCCGAACGAACACATGGCTGTCAATGCCATCTGTAATGCGCAATCCGAATTAAAATTTTAACCGTTTTTTTATCGGTCCAATTTAGAGCAAATTAATTATAGGTGCTCTCGAAAAGGACATAGGGTAAAATGTATATATTATAGTATGCGTGTATGAGCCCTTATATTAATTGTGGAATAATTGGATTGTATGGGCCTGATTCGTTAAACGTATCGTGACATAGTTCAGTCAAAAGTACAACAGGAGCAGATAGTCACTTCGTTTGAAATAGGTATATGTGTCATGTGTCTGGCGTGACAATCGATTTTTTTTATTTTGTGAGTCAACATTTGCATTCGAACTGTCATACTTGGTAAATAATTATTGCACTCTGTTTCAAGGCCACGTGGAAGCCAAGACAATTGAATAATTATAATACATAGTTGCACAATCTAAAAGTGAGTCATTCATTGATATCGACATTGAATTTAAATAAGGTAAACGTTGTGGTGATAAATAATTGATCAACAGCTGTTGATGTTCCATTTCCGCGTTAATATATTACAAAGCAAAAAATGTATTTTTAAACTAGACGTTTCGGAAACTGGTAGCTTCCCTTCGTCATTCGAGTGGACTGAACCGACTTCTCATCGTTGACGGTTTGGCCACTGCCCCGTTATCTGCTATGTTTCCATGAAACTGGAGTGATCAAAGTGAATTCATCTTTTCGAAACGTCACCCGTTAATTCCCCATCAATGATGTAATAAATTTCATTCCAGGCTCGATCGAGAAACAATTCAGTGAATGAATTAAGTCGCTGCCCAAAAAATGCGCCTCCCCATTGTATGAGCGGCATCCGAACAATAAGTTCTCCATCCCATTTACCTCTGTTGTATAATATACCTGCCCCAAAACAACCTTACAGAAGCTTTCTTCATAGATGAGAGCGATTCGTAGCCAATCGGCGGGCGCCAATTTCAAAAATCTCGTCCATGACAAATATATCTGTAAGATTGATGTCAGGCCACAAATATAGTCGCCGTGTAACAACTTCGGTAATGCTTTCGTCATCAAACAATGACGTGTTTACGGTCTCGGCGAACCCGAGCAGGTATTTGAATTAGCCACGGCTGCCGGTTGGCTGCCGCTCACCCACCCGTGACGGAAGCATTACCGAAGTTGTTGTACGACGAATATAAAGTCCTCGTACAACAACTTCGGTAAAGCTTTCGTCATCAAACAATGACGTGTTTACGGTCTGAGCCAACCCGAGCAAGTGTTTGAATAAGCCTCGGCCGCCGGTTGGCTGCCGCTCACCCACCCGTGACGGAAGCAATACCGAAGTTGTTGTACGGCGAATATAAAGTCCTCGTACAACAACTACGGTAAAGCTTTCGTCATCAAACAATGACGTGTTTACGGTCTCGGCCAACCCGAGCAGGTATTTGAATTAGCCTCGGCCGCTGGTTGGCAGCCGCTCACCCACCCGTGACGCAAGCAATACCGAAGTTGTTGTACGACGACTATACCAAGAGGGTCGACGTTACTTCAGCATTATGACGTTAGGCTTATTCTTGTTGTCGCGCTGACCACCCTGCGGCTTCTTCTTCTTGCCTTTGCCCTTGTTAGAAGCGTCGCCGGCCCACATGTCCAGCGAGGTGATGGTGTACTTGATGTCGATCCTGGAACATACAGGGGGGTGATTAGCAGGCGGGGGACTGGTCCCCGCAACGAGGGCCCGTGACGTCGTGGCCAAAATATAGTCAATCATCTCATAAAATTATCAACCGTGTCGGACAATGCTTCCTAACTAGAGATTACACTCATCCTTGATTTTTAGAATTAATGTACATGAACATGACTATGTGCTGGTGTTATATTTTGTAATGTACATTTTCTCTATTTCTCTCATAAACTAGAATGTTATCTATGGGTGTTTGGGGATGTTGTGACAAGTCAATAAATAAAAAATAAATAAATAAATAAATTCACATTTAGAGTCTACCCACTCAGTAATTAAACTGATTTGCAGTGGGGGACTTTAATTAAGAAGAAATCTGTATTCGTACATCTCCCATAATTTACATATTTGTTTTTGTTTTTTAGACTGGTACGCGAGTTGAAATAGTAACCATTAATTGAAAACCGATAACATTCATGATAGTATGAAACAATTTTGATTTTACATTCTCGATCAACGTTTATTATCAAACAAATAGTCTAATTTATAAGCAGCTAATTGTGTTGAAGAGGCGATAAATTTATGTTAGAATAGGAGTGACTGACGTGACTATCCCTAATCCCGAAGATGTGTTGATTGTTGTTGTTGTGTTGTTATTATTAGACAGGGTCAACAGCCAACAGCACACGTGTCTTGTTTTGCTATCCTACAGGTCGGTCACTCGTCGCTCAGACTCTTGAGTCTGAGTCACCTTCTGTTCTCTCTCGCTAACAGAGCTTCAAAGATTTCAACTGTGTTCTCGAATAAAAATGTCCACTTACGAAACGTGAAAAGATTGTGAGCTTGGTCCTCGGCGAAACCTGTTTGTGAAACTGTTTCGTGGTGATTGACCGATGAAGATGAGGGACGTTATCAAAGTGTCACGATTAATCTAGTAAAACCGGAAACGGTTAAAACTGAACCGTTGAGATAAATATCAACATAATAGCAACTATATAATAAAAAGATAAATCCACAATATTGCGGGGTATGGACTTAAAAATCGACTTGCTCGCCAAAGCTTTTGTTTCTTCTTATGAAAAATAGTATGTAATAAAATAATCCCATACTATGCATCTGGGCCTACAATCAATGAACTAACATTACAATTATAAAATATAGATTATCATAGCTGACGTATTGGAAAATTGGTCTACAATCTGCAAGCCAGATTCTCATCCTGACTACTCATGTGGCATTCTGTCATCTTCATAACATATTATATCAACTACGCATGGTCTCGATTAGCTTCGTTGCCAAAATATGAGACGTATAAAGCTAAACTAAAATCATCATCATGAATTATCATCTGTTCTTAACAAGACGTGGTTATATAACAAATTATGTTTAATTGAGGTATTGTGTTAAAGTGGGTGGCCAGGCATAAAATGCAATCAATTTATAGAGCTAACATCTAACCAATATTTAAACGTAAACATCAATAAAAATAATAACCCCAATTAGAAATTTCTATTAACAAGTAGACAGTTTGTATGCATTAGATCTTAATTGAAACAGTTTTTGTGGGTGAGTTTTTGATCCGGAACTGTATAATATTATGAAGGAAATCATTAGAATATTCTAGTATACGTAAAAGTGGGTTCGTTACATCAGTTTATAATTTAAAGTGGTTTTATAAACCGTTTATCCTCACCATTATCTCGTTGGTTACATTAATGGTTAACAGGGACAGTTGGCTCACACGGGAAGAGTACATGTGAGCGCGCTAAATTGGACGCAGATAACCCAATTATATACGAAAACCCAGTTGACCTATTTCAAAGAAATTCTTCGCCTTGATTTCAACCATGCACGCAAAATGTTCGAACCAGCAAGGGGAAAAAATAAAAATAAAAAGTTGTTAACTGCGAAAAACGAATAAAACCACACGACGAATTCGTTCTAAAAGAATTTTGGCAGCGGATTCGGGAAGCGACTGAAAGTGTGTCTCATAAATTGCGAAGCGCGCGGGTTAAAATCCGATCAATTATTCGGGTGTTAAAATAAACATGCAGTAAGTAAGCTTTACATGGATGTGCATCGTTTTTCAATTTACATCGAGTTATTTACGATTCAGTGGAAAACACGTTGTATTTTCTGGAAACAGCAGTTCAGGAATGTTTGTTAGGGAATCATCGACTGAGTGCTAAGCTGGCCCAATCAACTCCCGACACAATGTGGGAGAAAGTGTTGCAGTGGCGCTTGGCAGGACAGATTACTAATGCGATAATGTCGACAAGTTTTTATGATATTATGACAAGCAACTTCTTTCACCACAGATTAGAGATCTCAACACTTCTTGTTGCGGCATCAGGGTGGACTAGGAGCCCATCTTTCAACCAATCACGTGCATTATATTATTGCTATAGCACGTACTATAAATACAACTTCTTAGTAAAACAGTAATAAAAATGTGATCTACCTTTGAAAAAAGTCGAAATATTATACGATCCAAAATTTGTATTCGGAACAGTGTATGATATTAAAGCTTATAGTGTTGGGTTCCCGTGTGTATTTGACTTATTCCCCACGACCCAACCCCGAAGTATAGAAACAAAATATATTTGTTTACGACCGAACCTGCGTGTTTGTTTTGTTAACACATTCATTTGTATACATGCGGGGAGAGCGTGGTATGACCCCCCCCCCTACCCCCCTGAGCCCACAACCGTATGGTAAAATGTGTTCCTGTGTTTTATACTCAGTACAGAAAAACAGCGCAATGGGTGCATTGAGGGAATACTGGGCTCGTACATTCAAATGTGTCTGCCATGTTGCCATATGCCATAAAGCATCAAAGTTTCGCTTTCTGTGACTGCGGCTTTGTCATTCCTTATAGTTCCCGTCTATGTGTGGGATGTTTGTCTGAATCACATGCGTGCGCAGTATCGGAAATAAGACAGTACGTATTTCGTATCGAAAATATCTCTTATCATAAAGAGTTTTGTATTTTTTACAAAAATATATTTTATGTTTTATGTTTGTATTTATGTTTTTGATGATTTAACTACTGTCCATTAAAATTCATTCATTTTCCAAAAAAATATTTTTCATGTGTAATCCGTCGGCATATAATCAGTATAAAATTTTACTAAACCATTAAAAGCAATTGGCTATAATGTTATATTATCGTGTGGTTGTTCACTTCCAGTGGCGTATCCAGGATTTTGGAAAGAGGGGGTTTTAACTCATATTATAGGGAGTGGAACCAAAAATAAACGGGGGTCCGGGGGGTTTTCCCCCCGGAAAAATTTTCTCGTCAAGGTAATTTTGCTGCAAATTTGTGCGTTTTACAGCGGCCAACTGAACTAAAATTAATACATTTCTGGAAACGATTTTCTCCTTAAGAAACGAAAAAAAGCTTCAAAGAACAACAATTAAACTGAAGTGTTTATACACAGAAATAGAATTATAGAGCGATGTGTGTATTTTTAACAAAAACTAATGTCTTTGGAATTTCAAACAAAAATACTGTACATTTATATTTTAATTTTTTTCAATCCGATGCAATTTCCACTTTTCCTTTGCGAAAGGGGGGGGTTTTGTCCCCCCCCTCCCCCCTTGGATACGCCACTGTTCACTTCTCATAATGTTACGACTTGGCGAACTAGTTACGACGGTCGTCAATAGTCATCTATATACCCACAAAACACAACTGTACAGCCAAGTTAATGTTGACAGGTTGACAGGCTTATAGTGTACATTACACAAAGTTAATAGCCCTGTACATGAAATACATTATTCAAGTAAGACTCTGGTATACCGTATACTTGCAAAGGGAATCAACATTTCTAAACATGGAGTAAACATCCACAAGAACTAAAATACCTATAAGAACGACATTTTGGCAATTCCGTAATCCGTGTTTCCGAAAGTAAAACTGAAAATGCCACGCCCTCAGTATGGTGATACAATAACTAACTACATACGTATCAATATAGAATTATTCTACAAGTGAGATTGTACAATATTTTGAAAATAAGAAATCACGTTCTCCGGCCATTTGTTTGCACGAAACAGTCAATATTTGATATGACACTCAAGGCCACGGGGTATATCTTTGTCACTAACCGAACTTGCCTGTTTATTCTGTATTTATCTCTATTTGAACAGTGATGGGGTGATGCGGGCTAAGGCTGACGACGACAACAGCTGTCGTTGAACGTGTAATAAGACTGTTGACACACACAGAACCCATTAACCCAGCAAAACACACAGACTGCTAATTTGTATTTAGGGGCGCTTCATTCACAGTTCACACGGTTGTTCTGTTGGAAAGCAGCGCAGAAATGGGCAAACTGTGAAATACTGAATGTTAAAACCGGACTGGTTAAAGTACATAAAAACATGGAAAAAAACTGTGCGTGTGTTGTGAGCCAACACTAAAGTGAAGATGTTGTGTGGATGTGTAGCAAGAACGGTAACTTCCTTCGAAATTTTGAAGAACTTGTGAGGACAATCTGAACAACTTTAGTAATAACCCATGAATGTTTATTTAAATTATATTTTTATTTTGTATAGTTTTGGTTACCTATTAATAAAAATCGATCACAAAAATGGAATCAAATACATTTTGAAGTATAGCCTACCTCAACCTTGCACAATTTAATCGACTGAAAGATTAGGACAACCACTATAACATATTGAACATTCATTAAATAATCTATATATTTTAGTGGAGTCACAAAAATATCGCATTTGTCAACATGTTCATTGTTCATACGACAACATTCATACCCGCGAAGCCAGGATTATGAACGAGGAACAGAGGAACCAGACCAACGCCTAATGGAGCACGGCCACTACGCCGTCGGATGATATCCATATAGAAAGTGCAACTCATTACCCACCACAGAGACAGAGATATCTTACAATTATAGAAACAAGCTGTACATTTTAGCCGGTCAGTTCATACATAACTAATTAGGTAGTTGTTGTTCACCGGCTGAACCAGCTGAAACTGGATAGTCAGCTTATAGTCGGGTAGTTGCGCAGACTACAATGCCTGGTCGAACCCACGGCCCTGAGCTTTGAGACCTCTACCTCCAGCCAGCCAACCAACCGGTTACACCAGCCTCCCGTATACCCGTGCAAGACAACCCGGCAGAATAAAACACTTAATTTAATGGGAAATTATACACGGGTTTGCAGTAAGTGAGTCTACAATTACAATTTTAAATCTTCGTTTATGGTTAGAAAATGGTAGTAAACGTTTTGTAATGACTACTACCGTGTACGGTTTATACTTTATAGTCTCAGTAGATGGCTCAGTGGCAGTACACGAGAATCTATTCTGACTTCTGAGAGGTCGCCGGTTCGAGACTCACCACAGGTAATCCTGACTGAAGGAGCTTTCAAGGTTTTATTCAGTCATAAGACGAATGCACTCGCGCAGTCCTTCATAGCTGTCCAAACACCCCAATACTATTGTAACATTTTAACATGAGATGTTACATTTTATTCCGGGTCAAACAGCTTCTGCTTGTGTTACATATCTTATTATTAAGGGAGTCGTACCAGGTACAGCTTATGTACACAACCAGCATTCCCAAGAAACAACTAATATTAATATTTCTTAGTAAAATAGAGCATGTGCATGTTTATACATACATAACACTTGCAGAACCTAAATGTATGCGAAAGTCGTGGGTATTTGATGCAGTGCGACCAAATACGAAACGTGTAAATTTGATATTTCGAAAACGTGTGGACTGATTTCGATAATTGCTCCATATTACCCTGCACTGTCACATAGAATGGATATGTCAATGCCACACCAATAGTCAAGTTAGTGTCGACCTGTCTAGCTCAATGTGACATACATATCAGCATCACATTATAGATGTGCTGTACCACTCATTCGCTAAATTAAACTACTTGTCATCAGCTGTTCGTTAAACTGGACAGGAACGTTAAAGTAATTAATAATTAGGTTGCATCTAAATAATTAATACAAAAGATAAAACTGATTACGGGTATTGAATCGGAGAACAAGACGGCGGAGGGGAAGGGGGGGTATTCGAATTATAGTTAAATTATAAAATAAGGGTGTTCTACAACTACACTAATGCCCCCCTCCCCTCCCCCACAGAAAATCAATTTTCTTTATAATATAAATATACTATGTAGTATATTACTACGACCAGTGAAAATTACAAAAGAAGACAAAAACGAATGAGACTGGAGCCTTGAATGGTGGGATCTTGGCTTGGACACAAGGTTACCTAATCCCAAAGATGGAAATTATTGTTATTTGGTTGAGGAATGTGTTTTGAAGTCTACTTGCTGACGGAGTAATACCTACCTAGGGACAGGTTCCCATAGTAAACTAAAATAGCAAGTCATCGCATTAATTTCACTTGACTGAGTCCGGCCCTGCCAGGGAGTCAGGGCCGGACCGCGGGTATGGGGCGCTCTAGGCGATCGCCCAGGGCGCCGAGATTTAGAGTGCTTTATTCCACAAGCACTGGTCAGGATTCATAACAACCTGTCAATTGTCTCAACTTTAGAACTTTATCCTAATACCAAATGTTTCTCATCAACTTGTTTGTGTCATTGACGACTTTTAGAAGGAAATATTACAAATAAGAAAAACAGGTACAAACGCAAAACTCCAAAATATTACTCACAAACTAGAAGGGCTTTATTTAAATAAAGATTCCCCAAAATGTATTAATTTGTATCAATTCTAATCAAGCAATATAAATGGGGGGGGGGGGGGGGGTCACAGAGTCAATGGCCGCCCTGCAGCGAGGGTATCGACATGTATTATTGCACACTGACCAGCTTCAGTGCACATTCCGTATTATCAATAATTCCTTCACATAAATTAATTCGTCCGGGATTAGAATCCGACTAATGCACAGAACATCATATTCCATTCCCGGGAGCGATGCCTGCCTACCTAATATACACTGCCAACCTTACACCGATTACTTCATAGTTCATACACTTGTGAGTTGTGAATTGATTACCAACAGCACGAACCTAATTATTACCCTTCACTCCACGTCTGTCCGTCCTACCGCTGTTGAGTCAGCAAGCAGTATAGCCAACCCGCGAGCGACAAAAAGAGAACAAAGAAACTAAACGAGTAGAGTAGAGGAATCGCGAGTGGAAAATCCCCAAGAGTGTGTTTGTGTGCTGATCGAAATGGACTGACTGGTCTCATATTGGTCGCCCGGGCCTGGGGCAGCTGACACTGTCTCAGTTTGTTATGTAATTAGATGAGGAGAGTACGGATAAGTTACAGATTGTGATAACGAGAACAATGCAATGTTTATTTAACTTGTACATTGTTGATGTCGGATTCTGTCGAGTCATCATTCCGGTATAACTTCGTGAACGGAAGGAAGATGGTAAATGTAAATATAAAAATATTATAACGTCGATTTGTTTTTTGTAAGCAATTTTTGAGTGTGGGAATGTTTAACCATACGGAATCTTGTACGTTAGTCACTCATAACCCTCACACATAGTCAAAACACATATTATATACGTGCACTCGGCAACATATTATGGATGGAATTTCAATATATGAACTCTATTAAAAAAAAAACTAGTAGCAGATTAATATTGGAATATTTGCAACAGATATTTCAGGACATGAGTGGTTATAGATATTATGTGGATATGGGGAAAATGGGAAAAATTATAATTTGATGACATGAAAACATTGAATAAAAATAGTAATAATAATGCATTGAGATGTGATAGACCTGGGTGATCTGGGTTCGTGTTGGGAAACATATTATAATTGTTTCTTAAAAATAATACTAACAATACAATGAAATTGTTATTTTGTTTGTTTCTATTTTGTATCTCCCTACTCTCAGCACACACTATCATAATAATATATAAACAATATGTACATATTTATGCTCACAACACCCAGTCACACGATGTTTGGCAATTATGATCAACCTTTGTCTTAACGGTTGGTTGAAGGGGGGGGGGGGGAGTTACTTGAACCAACCACACAATACTCTTACTATTTTACGTCGTATCCAATATTTGCCATTAAAGCTTGAATTGGCTGGTTTAATTGGTTACAATATCCGTTACACCGCAGCATAAGAGCTAATGGATGTAGTGGCGAATTACCCCCCCCCCCCCCCCCCCCTACACCACAAGAAGTGCAGCACCAGTACCAGATCGTGATGAGCTAATTGGGAGCTACACTTCAGGGACACGTGTATCAACCAACCTCCATCCATCCATCCGGACTACTCAGTCATTTTCTAGTCAATTGGCCTCAGGTTTAGCTCAGACTATAACTTGTTCGTGGAAAGAAATAAAATCAGGGTTCTCCAACGTTTACAACTTCCAGGTAAAAAAAAAACAAAAAGCATTGCATGTGGACTAGCTCGACCAGCTCGACTTGTTTCGTTTCTTCAATTAGCGATGAATTGCTTTGTCTCATTATGCACGAGACGATGAGTCGTTAAGTCAATTCGTTCAGTGCAGGTTGCAACTGTTTCACACTAGGTGGAGGAAGTGGATCGAGTTCACTGTTCACTTGTTGCACCGTTTCATCATCATTTTTGTAACCCAGCTTCCAGATTGGGTTTTTATGAAGCTATAACTATTTTACTAGCCATTGTTTTGTGCAAAGGAAATAACGTTCCGGGACGTAATATTTGAAAACAGTTGTATGATGCAAAATTATACTCAGTTTTGTTAGTGAGCTGAAATTCGCCAGCGAGGTCATTGACTCATATGAAAAAAGATCTAAAAAAAATTATGGATAATGTTATAGTTTTGACTACTTTACCTGAACTAATAGTCTAAACAAACACGAAAATGTGCGGAGATAAAAATCATTTTTTATATCACATTTGAACGCACTCGATTACGACAGTTTTGCATGTTTTTGCGCGCGCAATGAGATCGCAAATTACTCCACCGCCAAATGGTTTTTGTGCCCGCGAAGCAGCTGTATGCCACTCACTCACTTGGCGATAAAATCATGAGCAGAGCGCGTCTGTCAGCAGAAATGTTGCAAGAGAAAACAACTTTTTGCTTCTTGTTTTCGTCCGTTCTGTTGCCAGAGTGTGCATGACAGTACACTACAACGTGCGCTAGGAAGCAAAAGTCACTTTTCAGGAAAGTTACGAACGTAACTCATCATTATAAGTAACAATAATTACATGATTATTTTCTACTGACACAGCTAAAACCAGCATCATGTGGTCGCTCTGTTACAGAAATCGCAATAAAGACTCGAAGTTCGAGCCTAAATTTAGATCCTACAGCTCCCGTACTGGTCCTAAGGGCTGGGAGACAGTAATGATAATAAGAATTAGAAAAAAAAATTAAATAAACTTCAATTTTTTTATGTTCACATTTTAAAACAGTGGAGTAATCGTAAGTGATATTTTCCCAGTTCAATTCTCCAAAGCTTAATTTATGTGAGGGGAATGACAGCTTTTGCATTGTTGTGATATGTAAAGGGGGGGGGGGGGGCTTGTTAAGTTTTCAAAATTTGTGTACAATATGGGTAGCTCCTGTAAACTACAACACACCATGATACAAATAAATTACATGATTATAGTGAATCATTATCAGTCAGTCACATATCGTACATGAGCTGGGAAGTATGATTTCACGTGTCTAAATTCATACCGGATATGAAGTCATTATGTGATGTGACTACTGAGCAGCAATCATAAATAATACTAGTTTGCCTCAACCAAGGATCGACCCAGAAAGTTGGTCTCTGTTCGTATCTCTGCGGTATAATCAAATTCTATCATCCTTGGGAATGGGAGGTGTGTTCGATCAGAGTGGGCTACGTGATGTTAGCCACAGGTTATATCCCACTCTCTATACGTCTTACTTCGCAATCGTCAATAAATCACAACTATTCCTACATTAATCTCGTTTAGCCACAGGACTCAATTCAATCCAAACTCAAATAAACATTTTTTATTCCGTACATCAAAGAACATAATATTAAGATCAGTACATTGTACCAGTATATATACGATGAATATATTTTTTTATATAGTGAAGTTTCACACACAGTTACAATAGATCTAAAACTATTGAGTCAATGTTGGTATTATTGACATGCCTGGTTTTATTTCTGTGCGAGTGCGTGAACCTCCAACTTGTGACGTACTACCACATTTCTCGAGAAACGAAATTATAAATAATATTCCATCACTGCGTGCCACCGTATTATACCTATATTGCATTGCATGCCATGAATCCATAATGCTCACGTGAAAAGGTACAAAGGAGCTTACTTACATCAATCTTGAACAGTGATAATATATTCCTAGATCTAAACTCGAGTCATTGTGGTAAAACTTTTCTGTAGTTACGCCATCGTTATCATTCACAATAGTTTGAAAGAAAAGCGAAACCGTGAAATTTGTGTGTAGTGTATATAATACATATACACGTTGGGCTATCTACGATCGTAACTCATAACATTAACGAACGTGGTCAGCAAGCTGGAGTGATGTAATACCGCAGTAAGGTTACGCCTTTCCTTTGTTCGTTTCAGTTCGGTCAACGGCCGCGCGTGTACAACTTTGGCCACCCCTGGATCAGTGAATCAAGTACAGTCATGGCTAATTGCTGCATTACACTACCCCGAACAAGTAGTAAGTAGACCCCAGGCTGTAATTACAGTCTTCATCGTTTTACAGTTTACCAAGTTGAGGTAAATGATACGGAACAACGTTCACACGCACACGCACACGCACAGCACACGAACACCCACACGCACACGCACACGCACAACATGTGGGTTAGGGTACAATAAACTTGTACTCTTGTGATGTACATTCACGTCTATACCCTGACGCGTACAATGATACAGTTATAATTTCACAGCGAGTTGTATTCTTTGATTACACACCTGTTTAATTTCCGGGAATGAACGTCATGGAAAAACACTGAACATAATGTGATAATAATATTACTCTCGTTCTTCTACAACCCTATACCACTTTATGTGATCACTTATTTCGGTTTAAGTTTTATGTAGGATAGTGCCAGAAAAAAAAGCGAAACGATAATGTGAACTTCTTTCGGTTTGATTTTTGTGTAGAATTATTTGGACAGTGCCAAAAATAAAAAATAAAAAATAAAAATTATAAAAATAACATTTTTACACTACAAGAAGAATAAAACCACAAAGTGAAACTAATCATATTAATTTAGAAACACAATCGTGAAGTTATTAAAAATAGTACTCAAATATACTTCGTGTGTTATAGTTTCCGCCAAAGATTATATACTTACTGAATTTACATGTGAAGATCAGTCAGAATTAAAAAATGTAGGCTTTAATTTCGACTGGCCCAGAAATAATCCTTAATTCTGACGCACATAATGAAAATTAATAACAGGTTTGGTAAATTACAAGTGGCTCACACGAAGTCTAATGTGTCTTAAAAACAAGAAATCTCACCGAAGCGGGTCAAGTATATATTTTTGTTCGAAAATCAAAATCACAGGTTTCTTTATTCGTTAGTTACTTTTTATGTCTCGAATTTCTTTAGCGACTAGTTTTTTTTTAATTGCCTTACGAACGATCGCATCCGACCATTAGACAGTGTGACCTACAGCTGATCTGAGAAGCTTAATTATTTATAATTCGCACTTTTAATTTGAGATACATTATAGAACCGCTCGTTGGTCGCATTATACAGTCCAACAAGTTTTTACAGAACAAGTTTTCTTCTCCATACCACATAACGAGTGTATAAAAAGTGTCGATCAACTCTTCATCGTTTCCCTGTCTAATCGCTCTGCTTCTGTTCACTTTGATTGGGTTTTAAATGCGTCGACCGTTTACGATAGTCGTTGCAACATCCATCTGATGAGTCTGCAGTTTCTACATTAGTGAATGATGTCTTCCTTCTAATTACACATTTTAGATTCGAGAAAGTCATCGTACGCTATTCTCACAGACACATCACCTCACGGAAGCCATTCAGCTTGTTTGGTTTAACAATGAAAATGTTTGGTTCGTTATTTATTTAAAATGTCTATCCTACAGAATTACGAAACTGATTATTTTAGAAAGGGGGACAATAAAGTGACAAAATAAAAAAAATATAAATTTTTCGAAGGAAACCTGCCCTGAATCATTATTTTTAGTTTTTAGTAACTTGTGGAGTAGTTGGAGTAGTTGGGAAGGAATGCCCGAGAGTTGAGCGCAGCATTCGCCTTGTGACTGAGGAAAACCTCGTAAAAAAACTTACGTCTGGATTGCCGGTACCGAGTAGCTTACTTCTGTTGAAAAGTACGACGGACAGTGGCGAATACAAGGAGGGTTCAGCCCCCCTCCGACTTCCCAGTTTGGGTTATTGTGTACAATGAATATGTGGTAAATATTAAATATAACATTCATAAACGTATTCAATAGTATACAATAAATTGGCAAAGTCGGTAATCGAAATTTGCGCTTATAGTGCAACAAAAAAAACAAAATATCCTCAAACAATCTGATGAAATTATCCCATTCATCAGACAACAGATACTGCTCTGAAAACGCTTAAAACCACAAACATATATATTTGTGGTATGGTTTTGCCTACGGTGCTATTGTGGGGACTTTCCCCCACCGTGGTGCCAGTTTTCTACCTATATTTATCTCGATAATTCCAAAAGCTCTTCCACCCCCCCCCCCCCCCCGGACTATATTCGTGACTACGCCACTGACCACATACAATCATGGGTAAGAATCATCAGCATCATCATCATTAACCAAAATCTGTGCAGGAGCATATTGCTATAATGTGAAATTACTTTTTATCACCGGGCACATTTTAGTACGGTTTCATTTCAGATTCACCGGTAAAAAGTAACCGCAAAGAAGAACAGGCTAGGCCATCTTCACCTGGGGGAAAAAACTCCGGTGTCTCTTGCTCGAAGGTTCTTTTCACCTTGACCATGAACAGCTTCAAGGTTTCCACGGCGACTCGAGAGCGCTCAGAGCGTCTCCCGAATCAAACGAATAATTAATTGTTTTAAGTATAGCTCATTACAGCCACTGAAAGCGGACTGTGGTGAGTCCGTGGGCTGAGGTATAATGCATTAGCCCTAGGGACAAGAGGACGAGCCCTTATACATATTCACCACTGTATAATTAGCAAGATCGTGGTCTAAATGCAAAAAAATTGTAAGCTTTGTTTAATTTTCAGCAATAAGTACAAATTAGTAAAATTAGCATAGAAATATGTTACAAGAACCCGGTAAAAGCAATTTGGTGCGAAAATTATGAAGGCATTTGGGCTTTTATAATTATATCAAAATGTAGTACAAAGTAAAAACAGACTTTTTTCAGAGAATGAATGAACAAGGGAAAAATAAATAGAACAATAGATTCTTAACTAATCAAGTTTTGCAACGCGGACAATATATAGACAAATAAATCATCATTTACATGATCATACTAATACCATAATTAATATACACGAATGCAACAATGCATACATGAAATGAAAGTAAATTCCATAAATTATGAACAAACATTTAAGCTGAATCGGGAATTGAACTTTAATTGGTTTTAATTGTAATGAAGAATACACAAAAGGAATATTTTTATTTGTGTTACCATCAAAATTATTATTTAGGTAAAAACAATGATTCTGAAGTGGATCAAGAGTTGTTATTACAACGGACGCAAGAAAACAGAGTTATACCTTGAGAAGTTGAACGAAATGAAAGCTAATTTCAGCATTGTCTTGCAAAAACTAGGCCCAACGAACGACATTTCGGTGTATTTTTACCACACCTGTTTTGTTTGCACGGGATCTATTGCAAGTTGCACCGAGAAAGTGTTGTCATTTGGAATTGTTGTGGATAAAACAGTTTCCATGCAATTGCTCTCCTTGTGAACTGTGACGACTACCAAGCCGGTGCAATAAAGTGGAACCTTACCAACATACGAGTATTTCAATATCCTAGTTTTGATGATGGGGGCGGAGTGGGGAGGCCCTTGTATTTTGTTATTTTAAAAATTGTTATTTTACAATATTTTTAAAAAACTTCTCACATCCTAAACAACAAGGTTCGGGTCTAGTACGTACGAGGGGGGGGGGGGGGTGGGGAGATGGTAGAAGGTATGTCTATCTAGGATGTCGCGTTCAGATCGTGGATTTCAGTTTCAGACTTTTGAAGGGGTCAGTATTTCTAATCGGTATATTTTAATCGATTAATATAAAAACATTTCGATTGAAAAATTGTAGGTCTATAAGTTATGTGAAAACAGATTTTCCATAAACTTGCTTCCTTTCCCCCTATTCAAATAAAAAGTATTAAGAAAAACTAAAAAAGATGTGTCACAATCCAGCTGGCAGTTACTCATCTAGATACAATTTTCAGCACGGTACACATTTTGTAGGAGTTTGGTGGGGCCCACGCCCCCTGACCCCACCGCAGAACCGCCACTGCCCATACAGCAAATTTTCATTATAATCTGGACCAAACATTAACGAAACATAATATTTTCACAATCACTAATAAATTAGTAGCCTGATAATAATAATATAACAGTACACATTCGCAGGAGGTTGCTCCTTACATGATTCCTCTCATTGTCTCGTTGCATAAATATAATTCATGCCACCAACTTATCCCCCTAGACACCCATCCAACTGACCGGACACGCCAACGGATTAGACTGGACCAGGCCCAACACAGTTCTCGAACACGCGTGTTTTACATTTCACGTACGGCCAGTTAATTAAAAGTAGCAACACCCGTCCCCCGTATTTCCGCGCCATTTTAATGGACTCGTCCACTCGACGACCAGCAGGGAGGTGAAATCAACAAAATCATCATTCATCAACATCCGAATGATTTACTTCGAAATAGCGCGCGAATACCGCGAGTGTGCGCGGACATTTATAGGTCAGCGCGATCTACCAACATTAAAAGTTTTATGTCCGAAATAAATAAGAGTGTCGAATAATAAAAGAGAAAAACAGATGTGACGTCATAGATTCTTGGTAGACGTGCTGTGTGGTGTGGCGGCAGTTCAGTTGGCGAATACCGAATTGCGTTTCTTGGCGAATAAACAAATATCTTCAATGGGGCGCATCTAAGAGCGCGTAAAAATAACCGGGGGGTGGGGGCAGTACTACCACCACACCGCCACTGTTCTGTGAAGTGCAGCCAACATAGCAACAAGTGAGAGTGGAATCTTAAATACCGTACTTAATTACAACATGCGATGCCAGCACGCTATGGGTCGTACAATGAGCAATAAGGCACCAACACCAGAGACCCTCCACCTAAACTCGTTCCACAGCAACCTTGTGGATGCTGACGTCATTATACATGAGTGAGGCATTAGCCAACCGATTGCCAGTATTTGAAAAAGCCACCCGCTGACTGACTCTGACGTACTCGATAATCTATGACATGACGTCAGCATTACGAACTTGCTGTGCAACCACTTTATCTCTACACTCTTTAGCAAATTATTGTGAAAACGCGTTTAGTGGGCATACCGCGACATTTGCTTCTTCCATTATGTTTTAAATACCGCCCGTTTATGATTTATCGAAGCATCTGTTTCCACAAGTGCGCTTTCCTGTCTAACCCGCTAGTTCTGAGAAATAGAAAATATTTTTGCACTGGTATTTTGATCACCGCTTTGGCGGCAAATGCAATACGATACATTGTAGGTGCTTATTATCTTTAATAATAATTATAATAATAAAAACTAAACTATACTATGTATGTACGCTAACAAATTGTGTAAATTAGTGATGGTTTCAACTAGAGAGCCTATATAAGTGTGGGAGGCTCTCTAGTTTCAACTAGTCCGATCAAAAAACAAATAATGGAACGGTCGTAGCGACTGTACACTGAGGACATTCAATAGTGTGTGTATTTACTTTGAATTACATGTGCTCTGGGAGTGTATGGATATAATGCATTTAAAAAAACATTCCTAACGTGCAGTTTTATCCTTTGCGTTAGCTGGCTTTGCTAAGAGTGTGAATTTTGGTCCATCCTGTATCCACACCTCTCGGGTAAGAAGGTGTTTGCCATGCTTTTAGCACCACCTACCCGATCAACGCTAGATCTACCTGCCCATTAACAACTGATACGACAAATCACATTGTTGTCGATTGTAGGTCGCCAAAAGGCCACACCACCAACACGTAACCAAACAAAAAGTATAGCCAATTATTATGTACCAAAACAAAGTGAAAAGGTTGACATGAAAACTGATGAATAGTAAAGTGCACAGTCCCATGATCTTTTACGGAATTAGGGGGAGGGGGCCTTGGGATATTCGATTCCCCCCCCCCCCCCCCCCCAAATCCCCAAACTCTTGAAACTCGTCCACCTGTTTTACAAGAACTCAAATACATGTTACTGATTTTCAATGACGAACGCTTTGCAATATATTATTCTATATCAAATTACTATCATGAGTCTAAAGTTGCCGTTTACATGAATTCCAATAAATTAAAGCGAATTAGAAAGACGTTGAAATTTGCAATGTTTATATAAAATTAAACTTCTGTGCCTTTACCATTTCACAATGAATAATTATACATACATATTATGTAGTTATTATCTTTTACGAACTGATTTTCAGTGAGGGACTTGAGACTGTTAATTATATGCTTGTCAGTACTATCTCGAAGGAGGTTAAGTCACCGTGTACTGGAACGACGTTCCGTGCCTAATAATATATACCATAAGGATGAGTGAATGCATGGAACAATATGTTCTACAAAATACATCCCACTTGCTAAATCTCTTGGTGAACCGCCTGTATGTCAATTGCGCGGGGAATGGACGATAAACTACCGAGAAACCCGAAATTTGGAGCCCCTCCAAAAGAAACCATAGGTCTGCCCTTCCAACCTGTACCAGGGACGGACATCAAACAGCGCACGCGTTCGTTGCGTCAACGCGAAGGTTACGAAAAGTAAAGGTACATCAGCACAAGCGTATACTCTGACACATTTATAGCAACAATGATTATATAAGGATTACAACATCCCGCGGTCAACGGTATAGGGAGTCGTTGAACTTCAACGTACAATTACTAACTTGCTCTCTCTCTCTGTTTCTCTGTCGCTCTCTCTCGCTCGCTCGCTCACTCACTCCCATCAAAAATTATTAGGTACGTTCAGGCTTGACCTCGAGTTTGAGCTCAACATGTGATTGAACGTTACAAACGAATACTAGGACATGAATTACTTGGAAACCGGTGAACCTGAAAATAGTCGGACAGCGTTAAACCCAACGAAAGTGAAAACACTTCGAATTTAATGAGTGCAAAACTGATTTCAGTATTTTCAAACTTGTTATTATACCTTACGAAATTGTTGTACCGATAAGTTATATCTATGGATTAAGTCCGTTTCTATGTATTCTGTATGCATGTCATTAGGTGGGTATAGTTAACGTTGGCACATAAAACGAATCTAAAGGTTATAACAATTGTAGTGATTATATGGGCTTGATAATGAAGGGGAAAGGTGAAAGCCACATCACGGGATACATAATTACGATATATTCTCGTGGAAGAAGGTAAATACACTTTTTATAAAGTGAAGTCAAACTCGACACACAATTAAATCAATCAAATTGAATGAGTTTCAGTACATTGTGCTCGTAGAACCCTTTACTCACTCACCGTACATTAGAGTCCTTGCACACTTCTTTATACGTTTCTTCCACAATTCACAGCACTTTGCGATATAATCAATCAGACCGAGCAAACAAACAGACAGATAGACAAACAAACAAAAACTATACCAAGTTCGTTCGTGTGCAACTTTCTGGACATGGGTAATTTCACGATTGACGGGCTTCGCTGTTTTCACGCTTCGCAACGAGTGATCTTCTTTAGGTCTTGATCGGACGCAACGAGAGAGGATCGTGTGGAGTGGACGCGGTGCACTACTAATGCTGATGGGTAATTCGGACGCAACGAAAGAGGATCGTGTGGAGTGGACGCGGTGCACTACTAATGCTGATGGGTAATTCGGACGCAACGAAAGAGGATCGTGTGGAGTGGACGCGGTGCACTACTAATGCTGATGGGTAATTCGGACGCAACGAAAGAGGATCGTGTGGAGTGAACGTAGTGCACTACTAATGCTGATGGGTAATTCGGACGCAACGAAAGAGGATCGTGTGGAGGGGACGCGGTGCACTACTAATGCTGATGGGTAATTCGGACGCAACGAAAGAGGATCGTGTGGAGTGGACGCGGTGCACTACTAATGCTGATGGGTAATTCGGACGCAACGAAAGAGGATCGTGTGGAGTGGACGCGGTGCACTACTAATGCTGATGGGTAATTCGGACGCAACGAAAGAGGATCGTGTGGAGTGGACGCGGTGCACTACTAATGCTGATGGGTAATTCGGACGCAACGAAAGAGGATCGTGTGGAGTGGACGCGGTGCACTACTAATGCTGATGGGTAATTCGGACGCAACGCAAGAGGATCGTGTGGAGTGTACGCGGTGCACTACTAATGCTGATGGGTAATTCGGACGCAACGCAAGAGGATCGTGTGGAGTGGACGCGGTGCACTACTAATGCTGATGGGTAATAAATTGCATTATGATGATTGGGCTCGTGTACATTCATCAACATTATACCCGCAACGCAAAGAAGCATGCGTGATGGAAGAAATGGTAAATGATAACTATGCATACGTGCAGCACTTCGCAAAACTCGCTCAAAACAGTCATTAAATTGATGTATTATGATTTCTATATTCCAAGAACATAAGCATTACATATAATATTAGCGATCGGTACTTGGTTGTTCATTGCTACATAATGAATAGTGGGAGGGAACACACTGTGCTGTGGGCCAATGCCTTCGGTAGTATATTTATCTTCTAAGAACCTCATTGTGTGTCAGATTTCATTCAAGTTTTTGTCATCTTGTATTTCTACAATGTTGCAGACGTGGCTAAATAATCATCTAATAAAAGACCTATTACACCACCACGGTGCAAAATGGAGTCATAACATCCTATAAAATCAACAACCCAGATATTCGACAGTGTATTCTTGAAGTTCAACATAACTTAATGAATGTATAAAATGTACTAATGAGTACACATAACATCGCATCCACTCGATACTTATTTTATGACATACAGTTTAGCTATAGAGTACCATATATGTATTTATTGTAAAAGTCATGCTCATATGGAACATTTTTGGAGTAGTTCTGTGGTATTTGGATTAGTGTGGAAGAAATGTCCGAGAACTAATGACTCAATTCAAGCTTGAGACTAAAGAAACCATCAGAATTAAAACCCAGTTTTACGTTACGGAGCTTATCGAACCGGCGACCTCCCGAATTATCCTTGCGTGCTACCACTGAGCCATTTCTATCGGTATTGACAATGATCAAATTATGTAAACTATATTCTCTCACTGAATTGTGTTAAATTTCTTAATTTGACTCTTAAACGTAAAAAAAAAACATCACGATAACCCTATGGCTGTACCTACTGAATGTTAACTTAATATGTATGAACATAACGAATATATTATTATAATTTATAAAGTAATTATTTTAGAGCCTCAAAGCAAAAACCTGAACTACACTTATTACTGAATTCGTGTACAATATTATAATGTTATGCTTCTAAATCTAGATAGTGTTATATATATATATAAATAATATATATAACAAAACATAATGTAACCATAGAGGCAAACATAATATTCTACGTGAACTCGGTATTGGCGTAGTTCAGGCTAATTGCTTTGAGAAGTAGGGCCTACTTATTAGTTTTTGTTCAGCTTAAAAATAATGACTTCATATTATATATGAATATTATATATACACGCGTTATTTTGCTATATAATGATAATTGCACAGGATTGTGAAGGAATGTTCTTCTAGAATTTTTAATAAGACTCAATCCTAACAGAGTCGGCGCACACAATATTCATTATTTGTTATTATATCTCAAGAATGTAGCTTGTAACCAAAAATCCGAGTCTATAGCGGACTGTGCTTTGGTAAGCCCACACTGAATCCTAAATGTATATATAATATTAACATGTGTCTTGTTTTACAACGAATTTGTATATTAATGTGATGAAATAGCTACCCTTCTGATTATAATATTTAATATAATTATAATTCAGTTTGTGGGGCTTACCGAACCACACAGTCCTCTACCAGCGCACAGTCTTCCTGGTTTACCTCCGAGCTATATAGCTATACTTGCATCGGTTTGTTTGTTACAGTTGTTGAATAGTACATGACCATAAGATACGCTAGACGCTAAAAGATTGTCCGGATAAGAAACGAGTAACTTGCTACTTCAGAGTTCAATATAAAACTCTTCTTCCTTTATCAGCTGGTCATCTCCACTATCAGTGTAGTAAATCACGACAATACACTGTTCCCTCTTCTGACGTTGGATAAACATCTTACTTGCTGTAACTGGAACAAGTCGTATCCTCGATATCCCATTATAAAAGTACTATTAAATTCACCTTTTATTGCTTTCGCCATTGAACGTAGTAAAATGAAAGATACACTTCTTGACTTCTTGGCTTATACACAACTGTAACACTAATTAAGTGAGACGTTTTAAAACTACCTCATTTATATATTTGAAAAACAAGGCAGTAGAGAGATTTAATAAGGGCGAAGTAAAATGTAATGAAGATAACGGTTTATAGTTTAATTTATGGGAAGGTCAAAACATTGATCAGCTCTAAACTTGGAAATGGAGAGTGGTGTATACACAAACAGCTTGAAAAGCTTGATAGAATATAGTTACAGTTATAGTAAAGCTTGATAGATATTATAATATAGAGTGCTTAGTAGTAATGATATTCGATCCCCCCAAAAAAGTTATGAAAAAACAATTATCTATTAATGACCCAACTCAAAACGAATTTATGAATTGCAAAAAATCAGAAGGTGTAATCAGGGAACAAGCAAATATCACGAAATAAGCAACCGGCAATTTTAATTTTCAAACATTTTTCAAATGCTCTGTGCGAATAACATGAAACATAATGTATGTCTCTTGGTTGCGTTCACTTAGTCACCCATAAAACAAGTGTCGCGCTACAACCGGCTATACACACAAGACACAACAACCATATCGGCTTATCTGTAATGTTCATAAGTGGCTAAAAATAGCCGACAAGTGGCAACGTACCGCGCGTTGACGTAGTAAACAAGGAAGTTGGGAATGTATATATCTTCATTGACTGCGGCCGATCAAGTTATATGATCTCTCACCTCCCACTTCTGAGGGCCAGGACTCTAAATACAACGATTGTCTCGGTACATGCGCACTGGACTGGCACCCTCGTTGACATGAGTAAATCAAGGCCATTACTCTAACCACTCTTCTGCACTCTCCCAATTATTTTTTGGCCCAATCTAATTTTCGTCTGCATAGGCAATTTTTACATCGATGAGAAATAATAATAAGTAACCATATCGGATAAAAACTGAGTGAAATGAGTCCATTGTTGTAATTATATTAAAAGTACACGAACAATATATTAGAGTTAAGAACAAGTAGAAAAAACGTCAAAAATAGAGTTTCAAAAAGTAAAAACAAAATATAAACACAGTGATTTGCTTCAAATACTAACAAACAATAAAAAGTAAAGAAATAATTAACCTAATGCAGATATAAGTATTGAAATTAATTCTTAGTATAATGTACAATATAGTTTTCTTGTCGCACAATAATGTTGTACTACAAGCAATTTTGTTTTTTAAATTTTGCTGATTAACATGTTTTTGTACGCTGTACGTACGTCCTAAATGAAACTATATCGTTCCTACTTCTTACTACTATATTAATATGTATTTGTTTTGTTTTGGGTTTAATTTTGTATTATGATTCATTTCTTTCCATTGACTGTATGTTATGAATATTATTTTAATTACATCGTCAGCTCGAGCACAAGGATTCTTTTCCTTACGCGAGCTTCCCATAGCAAGGTTTTCAGTTTGTTGTATTTATACATTATATTTTTATTTTGTTCTCTTATGTTTCATTAATGTTTATTGTTTGTATATACTGTGGTCGAAGTATATTTATGATTTATGGGAACAAAATGATCTAAAAATTGAATTGATTTGATATGTTTGCGTAGGTATGTTTTATATAACAAAATATTGTATTATTTATGGTTACATTTTTCTGATGATTATTTAATCAAATTTGTCTGGGGTGATATTAAATAACAAAACTTCCAACATTTGTCCGCAGGTGTTCGCACTGTCCAATCACTGATTCATATGTTTCATATTTGAAATATAGATCTTTGATTGGTTATCGCTCACTCGTCGATGGTGTTCGGAGCTTACAGGGTTGGTTTAGTCAAATTTAAACTAAAATCCCCCACTGCAAATCAGTTTCGTTACTGAGTATAGGTAGACTGTAAATGTGAATTTATTTATTTATTGAAACCTAAATCAGTATAACGTCCAATATCAAGTGAAATGCTTGCGACTCCGCTCCCCGATCCTCAATGTTGGTACAACGTCTTCAGTCCATACGATCGTGTGTCCGAGGAGAGATGAATCTAGTGCATATAAATTGGGTCCACTTCGCTCTTGTCCGCTATCGATCGTTACCTTACTTCGATTCGATCATAAATCGATTCGTCCTCGATGTTGATTGAACCTAATGGACGTGTCACGAGTCTGTGACGTCACGGTTGGTCACGTATAGGCTGCGTCACGTAAGCTTGCTACTCCCGCGAGGTGGCAGCACTAGACAGCGGCATTTTATACACCAACCAAATAATACTTTATCTAATATTTCGTGTTGTAAACTATAACTTTTGAAGGGGAAATATATGTTTTTATAGAAGTTATTAAGACAAATTGGAAAGATTACTAGTTACTAAAAAAAAAAATGTTTCTTACCAGAAAAAAATACGGAAACACATTTTAATATTTCTCCATATTTAAAAAAAATTGGAAACTATTTGTTACTAAAAAAAGTTGTTACTTGCCAGAAAAAGACACAGCAAAAACTCGTTTTATATTTCTCCATATTTCAGAATAATTTCAGCCACGCTAAATGAACGTAACATTCAACAAGTTGAAGTATACTTGTCACGAAACAACATTACAGTATTCACAAGTATTCATTAAATGCATGAATAGAAATATTAAAAAATAAACATGGTATGCAACTTCACTGATAGTCTCTGATGGTATAGATTATTTTACTGTACTTTGCTGATATTTTTTCGTGCCGATGCAAAGGGTAGAAAGTGTTGCCTCCCGAGCATTAAACATGGGTTTATCTGACACGGTTTGTATAAATCTGTCAACAAACCCCAGTCTCAATCATTGAACCCACCCATGCAATCACGACAGCGGCTGTCGACAGAACACACCAAACACAACAATTAACTTGATTAGAAAAATGGAGATTAGATTTTATGTCACCGCGCACTAATTAATACATCCAGACTAAACAAAGAGTTGCCCCAAATACATCAATCAATAGACATCCGCCACAACATCTAGTACGTTGGCCAGGCAATGTTATAGTAATTCGATGCGATGATAAAAACCGCCAATAAAGGAAGATTTTTGGCGGCCGAATCTAATCAAACTAATGAGGTTATCACGAATGTCATGGTGTTGTGTTGTACACAGACGTTTAATTGAGATAACGAGAGAAAAGATGCATATATTGATTTGTACATCCATCTCTGGTCGGACCCTCCTCGTGGTGGCCGGTGCCAGCAATGGGGGCTATTGTGCAGACATTTTGTCATTTCTTTATTCGTCTCATGTACGGCCTTCATCATCTCTCTTCCAACTTTCACATTCTTCTTCCAGATACTTGCCGGCCCTCTTCTAAATACTTGCGGCCCTCTTTAAGATCTGAACGCCCATCAACCCTATAGGCCTGCAGACGCCCTGACGCCCCCCCCCCCCCCCCCTCTACACTGGATCCCACTTATTACAACTCCAGCGATGTGTAATGAATCTGATTCGGGCGACGCTATAAATATGAACAAAACACATCTGTGTGTCATTATTTTCCAGTTTCTGGGTTTAATTGACTAATAATTACAATTATATTTTTCATTTCCGCCTACATTTTTTTGTTTTTTTGTTTTTTTGTTTAATCCAGACGATGGGTGAAGGAAATTGCGATGAATTCTTCGAGGAAACAATGCTGACAATGCGAAATAAGATGATGTAGATTGCCTCCCCCCCCCCACCCCCCTTGAGTCCACCGCTTACCACGTGCAGATTAGTCGCCTCTGTGTATCAGACCAACGCACGATCGACCGCGGCCGATGCAATCAGTCGCAATTACCGGACCAGGGAGAGTAGCAATGTTTAGGGGGGCCATTTCGCAAGTTTACGACCAAACCCGCCCCTGCCCACGACGACGAACCAATTATAACTAGCATCACAGAGCGTTTGAAATTTGAATTAAAAAATTGTCTGAAAACACATTTTTGTGTAATCAACTTCTAGAGAGAAGCGGCCACTCACTGGAAACGGCCGAGGCCACTTTAATAAAATAATTGCTCAATAATTATTTCGAGTAAGAACAATGACATGATTTGTAATGAAATGTAACTAATTACAGTGGGGCTGTGGTTGTGGTGGAAAGAGCCCACGCTACACGAACGACGTTCTTCTAGTTGCACTTCCATGTTCAACTTTCAGTAATGCAGCTCTTTCTCTTTTCAAATCCTGAGATACTTACATAAAAGAGAGACACTAAATAATATTCTGATATCTGGTACTTCATTTTTTCGTACTTTTAATTATTTATACCACTATGCAGGAACTCTTTTCTACTCTTTTTTTTTTTAGTCTTGCAAGCTGCATAATTATTTTCTGTATTTACCTCTCCAACTCAACGAAATTGGTCACTACTACTGTAACAGATTTGGGGCGTAAATAATAATGTTACTTCCTAAAAATAAAACCATTTTCAAGAAACATCTGCTACGATATTTTCGATAGCAAATGATGCAGTTTGTATAATGTTATATCCACTGAACAACCCCCTCCGAAATACTGGCAAGTTCCATAGAAAACGTTCTAAAAATACAATCTTCCATACACATTCAATTCAACGCTCCTATGTCACATCCTGTTTAAATGGTTCTTGAAATGTAGTTTGTAATTGACTTTATCGAAACTGTTTTCATTTTTTCCGGACCGAGAGATAAAAGTCAACGACTCGGTTCCGTTGCCAACTTCAACAGGATGAACACAGAGAATTCGTCCTAGGAGAATGATTAAATGCAATAACATTTGCAGTTGGGAGTCAACATGTTTGTCGGTCCCCCCCCCCCCCCTCCCGACCTGCCCTGTAATAGGTCGCGATGTTTGGCTTATCCCGGGGCTGCTTGCCAAACCCCATCGCAAGACCGCCGTAACTTTTTATTAGCTCGGAAACTTCGTCAGCCACAATAAAACTTGGAAGTCGAGTCGAATAACTTGCATTTTCGTGACACTGGGACCCTTCAAGTGTCTTCAAGACGACGTAACAAATATACGTGGATGCCATTTCTAAAAAAAAAAAAAAAAAAAACGAGCCAATCAAAACATGGCATTTCGCGCCGAATTATTACAAACATGATTTCTCTATTCGTTTATTTTTAATTTTTTTATGGGTCCATCGGTTTTCATTTCACTCAAGCAAGGCCTTGGTGCGATGAGAAAAGTCGACCTTCTGTACGATCACATGAGGAACATATGGTGACTGCTGAGGTTTGCTATACTTAACATTCAGGCTGCCTTGAGACGTCGTCTTCAATAAAACAATGTGGAAGTCGTAACAATAATTATTTTTGGAGAGCGAACGACGCAACTTGGGTTGTTTGTTTGTCAACACGGTTTTTGGTGACGTCATAGATTATTCGAGGAGGGAATTATCTCATAGTTTGGAGGCGAAGTTGAGATCAGGATTAAAATTTGTCTTGTAAAATCTAGTTTGTATTTATCGTCCTCATACTTTGTAAATTAATTTTATAATATTGAATACGATAGATAAAAGTTAAATACAAATCTTAATGCACCGCCACTAAAGTTTTTATCTGAGCCTATGTTATTTGTAAGCATCTTTTTTGAGAATCAGTGAACAGAAATTCAAAAAGAGAAAACATCGGTAAACGTTATATATACGGTTAGCTTTGAGGGTCGAAATTAAATCGTTTTTTATTCAGGTTCGAACCGATTCGATTCCTCGATTTTTTTGCGGCTGTCGTCGACGCTAATTAATAGTCTAAAAGCGAAGGGGGTTGAATTTGTATTGCATCTAAATATAGGGGAGGATTGTAGCGTACAATTCAATAGTACAATCAGGAAGTGGGACAACAATCAAAGCTATTCTCAAATTGTTTTCTTTGGGAAAATTTATGCTTGAAACATACAATTTAAAGTTATGTTAAAAATGTACTTTTCTTTGAGCTGTAATTGCAAGAATAGCTCATGTTCACCATAAATAAATCAATATTAATCACCCTTTACGCAGCGAAAGCAAACAAACAAGTAAACGTAGTTAAACGTTAATACCAACCAGTAGGCCTACATACTTCTGAATTTTGCTATCGAAGTGATAAAAAGGGTAACGTGATTTTTACGACTAGTAACGTTTTTTGCCAGGCACCTTAATTTTAGTGGCTAATAAATCACGTGATTAAGTGCGGCGTGATACCAGTGTTATCAAAACCAGGCCAAATGCGGGCATAATGGACACACGTCGTTTACTGCACGCCTGCATGCGGTGATAAACGTAAATTTTAATTTCCATTCCCGCCAAGGACACATGAAACGGTTTTCTGCTTTTACCACTTATGATGCATTCATAAAGTCATATAACCGCGCGTGGGTGTAAATAAAAAATATATATTTACAGTTACACCATAAAACATAATCTATAGACTCTAGTGTTTTTTTTAAATTTATAAACATACTAAATTGATGACCTGATGTTCTTTGTTTATTGTTGACAAGTAATAGTTTTGAAACTATAGTATCCATAAACTGACCATCATTTAAATTTTGAATGTTTAAAGTACCTATTGTACTTTATCAGACAACGACATCGAACTGTTCTGTGCAGTATCACGGAGCTACAAAACAACCGTCAGTTATCTGTATAATCCTGGTTGCATGAACAGTAAGCGCGCATTCCTCCCCTTCATAACCCAGATCAAAAATAATAGTTACAACATCAATAATAATAATAAATGTCTTGAAATGCCAATTTTTACAAACCTTGTAAGTCGGCACAAAGAAATATATACACATATTATTGCTAAGTATAATGAACAGTACGTAGAGTAAGGAAAATGTTCTAGAAGCCCACATGGTGTGCACGATAGTATTTGTATCTCGTCATTGTTCTAGAAGGTTTTTATTCTGTGAATATTGTAATCATTGGGTTAACGGGGTATGTATGTATGAGGTATGTTCGTAGAACTCAATCCTAACATTTGCATTATTGCTCTGAGGAAAACTTGCAAGTCAGGATTACCAAAGATGGGGATCGAACCCGCGAGCTCTCAATTTAGAGTCTGCCAATGAGCCAGGTCAATTCGCACATCAGGGAATAAAAACCTAATGTAGATCCTGTTTTAAAGCGTGCTTGAGCAGCTGATACCAAGACAGAGTCGCTAAGGGCAAAACCACTCTACACCAAAAACAAGCTGTTTCATTTAAAAGAAACACACCTAACAAAAGTTCGCGTGGCCACTTTTTAACAACCATGACATTTATTAATTCGCGAACACGACAACCGGAAAAATAACCACCGAATCGATGTGTGATCTTATCTATACACCAGACAAGAAACCGCTACGGTAGCAGGTGCCGTAGCTAGCTGTCCAAGACAGCTGATGCCCAGAGCAAAGTGCAGTCAAAGTGCCAGTGCACTGTGCACTGTGCACTGCAGAATGCATGTGCACTTACACCTGCAACCCAGTTCACTTCGCTAACCGGCAATCATTATTAAGTTGCTAATTTTAATGATATGGATGATGTGGATTGCAATGTTGAGGTACCACCACGCGTGCATTTAACACAATGCGTTTAATTAAGCGTCTAACCTGAGGCAATTACTGCGATGCACTTTTTGATGTTTGATTGCAGTTTGCAGGTGCAGTTCAGTTACCGTTCGTGCGAACCTATAATAATATACAAGTATACACACGTACGTGGTGGTTTCTCTTCACTTCCGTAAACCCTATCTTGCTCGCGCTAATAAATAATATGTCCTGAGCGATCAGAGATAAAGGTTTGTAATACATGGATAGTTGTTTTCTTTTGTATGCATCAACACCCTTTAATGGTTCATTTAAATGTTATTCTATAAGAGTGGAAAACGTTTACAAAAGTGTAATTAGGAAATATCGTGCAAACGCACCAATAATTTAGTAAATAATTAACTTTGTTATTAATTGATAATTATGGTCATAATTAGTATAATTCATAAATATTATTTGTTTGCGTAGTTTTTTATATAATCAGTTATTAAAAAATAATTAATACATTTTGCTGCACCGTTTGGCGATTGTTGTGTGTGCAATTATTCTAGTACCGAGTACGTAATTCTGAGTGGAAAATGACTGTTGATTGATGTATCTATTTAATATTAATTTATTCAATTAAAGGTTGCCCATGCGGTAAAAGCGAGTGATTGATGGCAATCATGGATGCTAAGCGCAGGGTTAGTATTTGAACGTATCGGAATCACGATGAATAATTTAGTAATGCGGCCCCTAAAAGATGTACCATGTTTTACACATGGACCGTGACCATGCGACCATGTAGTATATTATGTAGTATGTTGCCTTTTGTGCACTAATAAGTGCAATCGAAATCAGTTCAAATGTAGATAGCGACATTGGGGTGGTAATATCCCCCACCACATGAAATCGCTCTAATACAAGATGAAAGTAAATACACGCATTGCATCATGTGTGAGTATGCATATTTTTAGACAGTTTCCTTATAATACTCCCTCTTGCTGAAACGTCCTCCACCAAATGTCCTCATACCCTCCCCATGCTGTTTCCTACTTGGGGGGTACAGCAATTAGTGCAACTGCATTGCAACATGTGGCCCGGCCCTGCCAATGGCGTCCTTTGTCTTTGACGAGCAGAGTCTCTTTGCTATTCAGGGCTTTGGCTTCCCCTCCGTTTGCAACACTGTGTACCTACCTACTTTATTTGAGTACACTTCATATTTGTGAAGTGCATCGTTCAGAGTATTTGGCCAACGGTTTTGACAGGGTTATGAGTGACTTGTGTAGCCGGTTCTCATACGGGCTTCAAAGTTGAGCAATCTTGAGATGAACATACATTAAACTCCGTTGAATAATAAACATATGCGCTCTTGATGTTGACAGGCAAAGAACAAAGATGGCAACCGATGAGTACGGAAAATAAACGTTAAACTGTTTCGACAGAAGTGGACTACGTGCCGGCGTTGCCAAGTTTCCTCATTCCACGGACAAGAAGGTACCGATTGTATTTGTTACCTAATAGAACGTATTGCATTGTTTTGAGATTGGGGCCGGTAACAATGTCCAGTAGTCTTCAAATAAGTGGTTTTCCCTCAACCAACCAGAAGATTTGGAAATAATTTATGCTCGTAGAGCCATCTTCACATGTTCGAGAAAGGGAATATTTAATGAAAACAATTAAAATAAAAATGATAAATACTACAATATCAAGAATAAAGTTCTATCGAAGAAAATTGATTCTTCTTCGTCGAAGATAAGGAATCTTTTATCGTTATATCGTATTCTTCATCTAGATTCTAGATTCTAGACAGCTGTTGGGAAGAGTGCACGACGACACTATTTTCGATTAGTATTCATTTGTATTTGCTCTATTAGACTCTTTGACCAATACCTAAAAGCCTGAAAAGTATATTTGAACATATCTGTACAAAATAGCCCTTGGATGCAACTGCCTGTCGTACGACGCGACTAAACGAAACGACGCTAAAATCAAACAATGGGCCCGGATCGAATCCCACAATATACTTTGCGTTTCATACTCTCTTCTTTCGTCGCTCATCGCTATCACAATCGATGTCGTCAATGTCTAACCTAGATGTGCACAAAACGACGATCAACAAACAACAACGCCGTCGTCGTTTCGAGTCCGCTGTTGGCTTTGACCCGCTTTGCACAGTCCGCGCGTACACATATGTGTGTGTTTGTCTTTGTGGTGCATCAACACAGCTGTGCTAATTATATGCAAAGAAATGCAATGAGGCGTACAAACCAAGTAGAAGTAGCTACACTAATTTGCACTCAGACTCGAGTTCGCGCGAGTAGTTGGACAAGATTCATCCTGTACGTATACACACACATAGGCACGATCACACGCAACGCTGGGAACAAAGAAGTTCGACGGGAATCAAAGAAACAAAGAAGTTAAACGGGAATCAATCGTGTGGATAGAAACAGTTCCGTGACCCAAGAAGAATTGTTGGCTACTTTATATGGAGGCTCAGCAAACACAACATACAAGTTTTATATGTATTATGAGTTCAAATAATGAATACAAATTATAAGACAGTGAGTGGTTCGGGTAGACGTTTCATGGCCGGGTCGCGAGTAACGGTTGTATCGACGTAGATCTCGACGTTTCGGCCAGTTTGCACGTCTGAGCCTTGGCAGGTCGGGCACTCCTTCGGGCCAAATCGTTCCGAAATAACTATAATTTTGATTTAATATGTTATCGGTCCGCGAATGTCTATAGAATGTGATTTCAGTTGAAATAATGTCATTAGATGATTATTGATTGGCGATAACATAAGTTGAGATGTATTGTTATTTGTTATTAATCACAAAACTGCAGGATTCGTTGTAAATTGTTTACAACTTTGTTACATTGACTTTGACTACATTTTAATTTTTTTGTATTATTGTTTCTAAAAATAAGTTTTATAAATGAGAAAAATATGCATTAATTACATAAAAAATAATATAATTCGATTTCATAGCGATAATATTCTAGTATTACGTAGTAACAAAATAAACTTGATCCAATTAGTAATTAACAATAAAATGAAATAAATCGTCAATTTACTTTCAAATAAAAACTAGGGTACACTTCCGCACTCTGGATGTAGATCAACAAAAACGTGCTCGGTTATCTTTTCATTGAAGGAAGACTAAAAATTTTAAAAGGATTCTGTAATAATAATAAATTATAATGATACTAACACCCTCTCCTAATGGGACTTGGTCTAAAAATAACGCTTTTTACTCTCGCCCAGCTAACGTACCCGTGTTGGTGTAATTCACCCACCCGGCCGCTGCAGCGCGATAATTGTGCCATGAATTTCATCGGAAATAATCCTAATCAAAACGCCATCATACACAACCTCCACTCCACGTGGACGTGTTTCGCGTGTCCAGTTGGACTGTAAGTCCAGTTGGACTGTAGGTCCAGTTGTTTTTGTGTCAGTTGTGTCACGCCGTGAGAAAGTGCGGCCCTAGATGACTTGTAGCAGTGCTGGCGCCAGTCTGGTTCACTCGTTGTATGTATAGTATATACAATACACGTTGCTAGTTTATTTACTACTACATCACAGTGGACCTGTTTTTGTGTAACGGACTGTTGTGTGACTGGCGCCTGGCATTGTAGAAGAAAGAGCTTTCGAATACACGTTAGATTTTTACACGAGACAATAATTCCATGTTGAAATTTCTAACTTTCGAAATTTTGTTTGATTAGACAATTAATATTTAGTTTCATCTTTTAGACAGTTGAGTTTGCAAATTGTGGATATACTAACCGACCGGACTGGTTATTATTCAAGAAATACTGTGCCCATGTTTAGTTTTCAAGGAAAACGGCTAATTAAATATGAGCGCATTGAGCAAACAAGAAAAACAGTGAGTTCTCACCAGTCGCCAGTAATCAGTATTCCTTATCAAACACGAAAATATCCATTCACGCAACGCAATCAACATCAATATTAGGTATGGAAACAACATCCCTAAAATGGCTTCAATATAATAAAAAAAGGAGGTGTTATATATTAGTGTAAATTATGCATATATATTAAATTAATAATGAACACTATATACGTATCCTGAGCTGGTATCCCAAGATCCCAGTCATTTTGTTGAATACGACAAGTTGAAGGGGTTTTAACGGCGAAGAAAGTTAACTAGATTAATTATTATTGATGGTGGTTTTACGTCTCATAATATGAGTTTGGCATCGCTGCTAATCGAGATGACAATGCGTAAACATTGCAGTTTCACTGAAGTGAATATATCACCCTGAACGTAACAATGATACGCGTCACAATTACTCAGGCTCGCCAACAACACAGCTCATGTTTGTGCAACAGGTCTGCCAACAACACAGACGTATAAGAAGTCACCCACACCCCCCGCGGTCACACCTGTGATGCATCGTCTGCGGGCGTGTTTTAAAATGCAATCGATCACTCAACGGAGGCATCGGTCACTTGGGGGCGTTCTGACAGGGGTGCGTTGCGTTCCTCGCGACGTGCAAGATATATGACACAGGGCTGTCACTAACGAGGCAATCAGGTGGAGCAGGACATCAATAACAAAAACAAGATGACGACGACGATAAAAAGAACAACGTCAACGACAACGACAACGACAACGACAACGGCGACAACTTCTATAGCGAACACAGCTACGATGTCAATAATAAGTTAACACAAAACAAATTGTGATGAGTTGCATGAGGGTCGTCGATAGAATGTTTTCCAGGGGGGGGGGGGGGGGGGGGGCAACGAAAACCTTTATCTATTCGGGTGTAAGAGGGGGTAGGTCCAAGGGCGTAATCCTCCCAGCTAGCCTGGCAGAAAATCTTTTGGGGATTTGTGGGACGTTCAAAAAGGTTATGAAATATTTGTATTATAGCCGGGTACATTTTAAATATTTCCTAAAATCCAGATTGTAGGAAATGCACCCCCTTGCCCCTCCCACCAGCTTCTTGCGACGCCCATAATGAGTTAGCAATGTTGCATTGTATTATGAACAACGACTGATTGATCACGTCACGTGTCTTATTGTAACTCAGTCACGTACACTCATTATAATTGCTAGCACACCCGCACACCAAGTCGGACCCGGCTTGGACTCTTGGAGAATGGAGAAGAGAGAGTTGACACTAAAGACGGTCAAAATACCGAATACATTGTCTCTTCTGTGCGTTATACTGTATACGATATACTGTTTGTAGTACGTTATACTGTATACAATACGTATTACGTATGGCATCACCGCATATATACTGTACTGAGCAATACCAACAGCGACGTTCCAGCCTCAAGAAGAACACATGTCCAAAGCAATAAGGTTTATCGAGAAATAGTAGGAAAACAACAGTGACGAGAAAGGAAAACAATAATAAAAACTGTGATAGTAAGAAAGATCTGGGAAAAATTGGTTTTGAAGTAATACTATTTTGTAGTGTTTGTACGTTGCAATTTTATGTGAACCGATGTGATTTGTATCATTTGCAAAATATGTCTTGTGCAATGTTATGATAATAAAAATGCGTAGTCCTACGTCGTCGACGTCAACCATCACCATTAATAATTAATGCATATTATCCCAACAGCCGCAGTCCGTCCATTAAAAAACCAGCAAATAAGACGTAACGTTGGTACCAAAGATACCAACGTGATAACTATACGGTTGATACTATTGCGAATATTGAAGCCGTCCTTGGTCTGTGTAATGTGTAATGTGTATGTCACTCACAGGACGACATTTTGCACATGTTGTTTACTTCACCATGGGTTGGGTATCTGTTTTTGTGCTGCAGGCCAGACTCCAGCAACATGATTGATGGGTTGTGTCTTAGTTTTGAGCAAAAAAACATGTTCTAGCGCGCTAGATTTACGATTACGACGGACTTTGCAAGATGTCTCTAGTTCGGACCTCTTCTTGCTCGCAGGGTCGGGGGTAAATGAGGGTCGACGTTGTGGCGCCTACCCCATGCGGACCCTCGCTCACCCTCCCGGCACAAACTACTTACAAGGGGGGGGGGGGGGGGGGGGGTGAGAGTGTCGCATGAGGGTGTTCAAACGTGCTCTGCTTTGCTTACGTGGCTACTTGCTGTAAATATATAATGTATATAGGAAGTCACGTTCACGATATATTTAGTTGCTTTGGCAAAGAAGATGAAATATATAATTGAATGGAAGTGCATATATACACTCTTTTGCTGGGCCTGCAGGAGTCAGAACTCAAAAAGCGTGTTCGTATTTTTAAAATAACTTGGAAAATCGAAATTGTGCGTAAATACCCACTGCTATAGATAGTATCAAGGTCAAGAGATAAGGAAATAAATATATGCAAAATTCATTATGTTTGAATTAAATCCGAAAATATAATATCTTAATTACCGGATTTAATCCAAACGTAGCGAACTTTCCATGTATTTATTAACTACCCTACCTCTTGACGTTGATACTATCTAGCAGTGGGTATTTACTCAAAATTTTGATTTTGCAAGTTATTTTTTTAACGCTTTTGAGCCCTGCCTCCTGCAGGATCAATGGGTCATGGCAATCACAATTTCTCCGACGGGTCACCAAAGATAGTACGAAGAAAGACGGTAACGAAATGGGGTGGGGGGGGGGGGGGGGGGGGGGGTGTAATAATATTGACAGTATAAAATTGTTTCAATTATTGAAGCTCAACGTGGAAAGGATGCAGCTGCTAATTCAGGACATGCATTGTAAGAACAGAAGAGAAAATGAAGAGGTGTTTCAATCCAACGGATTGATAACAGTACAAAAAAGCATTTTCTACTTTCTACCTCACCTCGCTTTCTACAATGTAGTAATGTTCCCTAAAGCTTTACGAATCGAGTGAATTGAGCAAGTGTTAGGTGTAAAGTACGTATATGTGATAGCTCGTGGACGCTCCCTGAGAGCTGCGCTTGAACAATCTGACACCGATGTGAACACTGTCTGCCGTGGCCCGCAAAGACCGTCATACTCGATTGGGGACCCAACCGCCAACGCGATCCGTCTCTTCAGTTTTTACAACATTATGACAAAAAAGAATGACAAATGCATATTTTTATTCCCATCTTTCCTGACTTTCAATTGTTTATGAAATATCTTTCTGTCTCACATCCTGAGTGAATAGCCACAACTATCAAGAAGCTCGACGTGGTTCTTACTTTCAGCGCATTCGACCCAGCTTCAATTCCTGGTCAGTACATGATCGACTTTCTCTACAATCGGAAAAACTGTTTAAAAAATGAACATTATTGAAATAATTTCTTTTGAAGCGAGTTATACTCTGTGCTGTGATGTGACTAAATACAAGGCCAAGTTCTAAAGAGTGTGTGTGGGGGGCGGTGGGGGAGGGGGGGGGGGGGGGGCTAACCGACAGTACCGTTATGCCTTGTTTCCCATCAGAGACAAGAAATCATAATTACGGATGTGATTTTCTCATTCTTCCTCCAGTCAGTCTCAATTAAAATTTTTGTCAGTCAACTGTCATCTAACCTATGCCCCCCCCCCCCCCCCCCATGACTACAGTGCATGACGAACACTCTCATTGGCCCTCATTACAACGCTGACGTCCAGGTGTGCAGTGTTTCCAAGGTCGCTTCCACTAGAGCAAACGGATCTGGGTTCGAATCCCGCATAAGACATGTATGTTAGCATAATGAATGTTACACAGAGCTATACACAAACATGGTAAAGTTCAGACGTCATAATTATTCAGAAATTATGTTGTTGACGTCATGTTGTCGGGGGTCATATTGATTGCGTTCATCAAGCACTGATTGCATTTCCTATGCATAGAATCGAACATAATCTAGTACGTGCATGCAGTTATTGTTGTAGACATACTACAATATAATATACCTGTACAGATCAAAGAATGGTGTACCGCAAAAGATAAACAAATTAAAAAAGTACTGGTACTATGACATATTGCGAATTGCATTTTCCAATTTACAGAGAGTTACAAAAATGTAGTTAATGTTGTACGAGGCAAACATACTACATTATTGTACGTGTACTGTACACTGCAGCCCGCTACATATCAGATCAGTGATCAATGATGTACTACAATTACATTATAAAAGTAACGTTTTTACGAGTTATCGTTTGTACATTTTGGCGAAAGCATAGTGGTGAGGTTTATTTTTCAAAAAAAAAAAAAAAAAAACATCTCATGTAATTCAGTTTCTGTGTTGATCGCCGTTTTTTTCCTCTCAACACTATCAATCATTTTCATCTTTATGGCTGGTGGCTGGCAACACTGGCAAGGTGACTCGCTAAGTGCTTTGGTAAAACGAAAGACGTGTAAACCGCCAACCAGGGGTAGAAGCGCTGATAGTGATTATCTGTTACCTTGGGAAGGGAAGAGAAGAGAGGATAGGTTAGTTCCATTAGAACGCTCTACTGAGTTTCTCTTCCTGTTGTCTCGCTTCCCAGGATAGTCTATCTCCACCCTCCTAGTGCGTGCGTATCATGCGTGGGGACGGAACAACCCACTAATTAACTTCAGAATAGATTTGAGTGCTACGGTATAATTTTTTTTAAATCGGAATAATTAAAAAAAAAAAAAATCAACTAGAATTTTTGGAAATGTGTAGTTCTCATAACAATTGTCCCAATTTCATTCGAATCACAAATAAAATTGTCAACAAACGTATTAGTAATGTAGCTATTTTGTCAGGAGGAAAAATATCAATTGTCGCTAAACCAAGTACAAAGCAGAATATTGCGTTTTTAATTATTTGGTGTGTGTGGCCCTTTTATTTTTAATACCACTTATAATGAGGATAATTTCTTTGAGAATTAAATGTACACGTACACATTAATTTCCAAAAATGATTAGTTATACATTTAAATTAAACAAATAATCGTGATACAATAGTTTTTTATCATTTAAAACTATTTAATTTTCTATTAGTAGTTACCACACTGAAATGCATATTACAATTGCCAAACGGGGATTGTTTGCGTCTCGGCCCAAAATTTCATCGTCATCAACACCCCTCTTTAATTAAAAATGAAAATAATTTCAAATTCATGACCCTATGTCGTGACGCCACTTGAGACACAAGAAGGGACACATCCCATCACGTGCATCGCCCGTGACGTGACGTGCCGTGACGTGACGTGACGTGACGTGACGTGACGTGACGTGACGTGACGGGAGGGTGTTTCCTGATTTGCATATTATCATTCCAAGTGAGTTTTGTTCTCGAAACCTAACGTGTCCCTTAAAGTTGGAAACAATTTCCTCGTCTTTGTTCGCCCGGTTCTAATTACCCTGTGCTGCAACGTCAAAGCTGGGTGAAACGTTCTGGGCCAGTGATCGCCACAACCTTCCAGCGTCCTCTACGGCCGACGGGTTGCTAACAGGATACGGCATAAATAGGCCAACATTCATGCATGCCCACCCCGTCCCGTCACAGGAGGCGAGCACGAAGCATCCTGTTGCTGTGAGCACACGCAGGGGCTAGAGCACAAAGCATCCTATTCCTGTTTCTGTGAGCACACGCAGGGGCTAAGAGATAACCCGGAGCACATGTGTGACGTCAAACAAACAACCGGTTGCAAGGCAACTACATCTTTCCTTGATATGGGCATTACTATTTGTCCGAAACAAAACACGGCTACATGGCTGTCTGTACATATCCGAAGGAGTGTTGGGTTGGCCCACAATCTTTTATTTTACACGAATTCACAGATTTGAAAAGATTTTGCTTAAAAAATTATTTTCCTTTTCGAATTATGAAATTTCAAAAAAATATACCAAATTCATGCACTGTTTTTTTTTTTTAATTGCTTATGCATGTGTGAAATATAACACTATGTAGCATGTAGCAAATTTGTGAAAGTTCCAAGTCCCCTATGGGAGACAATGTACATTGTATTGCTGTACTGTCGTTTTGTGGTACATGCTTTAATTATTGACTTGTATTCATGTATCTGCTAAAATCTTGAAAATGGAGCGTGGAATGTAGGATTCGAACCCACGCCCGTCTGCGCGGACGAGTTCAGAAGTCTCGTTCCAAACCTCGAGGCCATCTAATCCCAATATACTCGTATTCACATGATATCCATAATAGTGAAATTATGAAGTTAAGGGGGGTCGGGGCGGGCCCGGTCGTGAGGAGGCGTCGCCCCCCCGCGCGAGGCGATGCCAGCGCTGCCCGTGGCTGATCTGTGCAGCGCGCCACGTGAATTACACTCAAGCTCGGGTCAAGCGAGGAATTAACCTTTCTAAAGCCTCGCGATTGGGCTTGTTTGGCGAAAGGGTTGGGTCGCAACTCACACTCACAACGGAGAGAAGTTTGAGTCTGTTTGGTCTCCGGAGATAACCGAACGCCGAGTCACGCGATGCGTTCGTTTTTTTACGGTAGATCCGTTTGGGATTAGAAACTAGAGACCGTAGACATTTACCATGCACAAATATTTCCTGACGCAAACTTACCGTTCATTAAAAATGACTGACTTACTGGTACAAATAAACTTGCAAAAGTCCGGATGAATTTTTAGCCATTTGCGGGATAGTCGATTAAGCCGCAAATTTACGGAGCTCCCGCACATATTTTCGCCGGCAAATCCTTTTGTTCATCCGGTTTAATCATTTTGCGGACGCAAGTCAACAGTTGCGTCCGCAAGTGGCTTTGTGCATGAGGCTGTTAGGGGATATGTGAGTTGTTTGCTCTGTGCAAGTAGATAAACTAAATTACTGTTTTCCAAAAACAGTAAAACATTTATACTACGCTGTGAAGAATACACACACGGCGGTGGAAATTTCTCTCTTGTTGTAGTTTACGAAATACAAACAAATAACAATTGACATCTATGACGCATACGGCCAGCTGTTCACACGCTTACGTTGACGCATATACAATTTCAATTTTGTTAAACTTTCAACACATTACGTGACCAACGCACAGTGCGTGCATCACGTATTGAAGTAATTTGCGTCAATGCAATGGACTGAGACTATACGAATGTTGGAAACACGCAAACGTGGACAATTTACGTGACCAGTCACATACCATTATATGGAAACAAAACAATATGATGAAATAAATATAATTATATTTATTGTACCTCCCGCTTTTGTTGTTTTACACACTTTGAGAGAATAAGTGTACGTTGATAAACGCAAGTTTCGATTCTATGTACGTCCATTGGATATCTGGTTATAACTTATTGAACCAATTTCCCAGAACTGAGTGCTATGTATAGTAATGTTACGGAGTTTGCTATTGATTATTTGGGATAGGTTAGTGTTTCTTACACAATATGCTATGTGCGTACACGGTCTAGTGGCCAGTGCAGCTGCTGCCGCCGTTGGTAAAACTTTATAATTGATGCCGCAACATACGTCAGAACTCTAGGATGTTCTAACAACTAGACCACAATAGTCTATCCCTCAAAAGCTGAAGAATTCAGTGAGAATAACTGATAAATGCGCCAAACACGGGTATAAAAATGTTAGTGTACCTAGTGAAATAAAATACATGTGGTTACCACACTGGTAGTTGGAAAATGGGAATAGTTGGATTAAAGTTGTTCAAATATTTGTTGTATTATGTATAATGTGATGATACTGCAAATAATTGATTGATGCTCAAATTATGAAATATTTGGTAATTGTTTTTTTTTGTTAACATGTTTTTCATTGGTTGTTGCTAGGTGAATTGAAACGACCCAAGTGCACTAATGTGCAGCATCATTTTTTTTTTGAAGAAAAATCATGAGCATCCAACACTTATGCCACGCATTGTCAGCCAAAAAGAAAGCTATACTGATATTGATACGTGTACTAAAAGGTTAGCAGCCCTGCCTATTAGTGAGTGAGTGCCCATGGCTCTGAACTGTTTTAGTTTTATCAACAAATGCACTGTTGCACTTGCAGTTATGTTGCATATAACAATGCCGGTGCCCACACAATATCCGCTACTGCTGCTCATTTCACTCTGTGCAAAGCCAGTGCAGCAGATTGAAAATAGCATTGATCGAGTACTGTTAATACGAGTGCATTACACTGCAGGTTAGGTCACGTGGGTTCACGAGCTGCGCTTTGCGACCAAGCCCGCGGGCCAACGTTCAATTCGATGTTCTCTTTTCAAAAACAATATAGAAATAACGTGTAATGCATAGAAATTATATAAGTGAAAAGAAGCCCACAAGGGTCAAACTTTGTATGTAGGCTGAATAAAAGAAAATGATGCTAACATGGCATTGTCGAACCGAGCTCATTTTCCTTCCCTCTGGGTATTTTTATCGTAGTGTTAAACAATTCCAAGCGAAGACAACTGTATTTTGAAGAAATAACGTATTTAACGCAATTTTTTTATAGAAATAGAAATGTAGAAACACCTGTTGTGACTTTTAGACACATTCACAAGTTTTGATAAAACTTTGCGTGATATTCACAATAAAAATACAATATTAATAATCTAATAAAATATTAATTTTTTTGGTGACAAAATTACTGGACATTTATTATACCAAAAATAAACCATATTATACACATATATACATACAACAGAGCCACGCGATACCCTACCCAGTAAAACGGACAACTGCCAATATCCTTGCTAACAGGTGCAGCACGACACAGCAGACTCAAAAGGTGCGTTGGAAACGGTTGACTTGTACACACATTTATACACAAGGTAAAAAATAACGTTTTCTTTACTAATATTAGTAATTGAGAACTACATAACATAAAAAATAACAATTTATTATGGCAAATACCAAGACAATAATATAATGTGCTATCGCAATTAAGACCTAAAAAGTAAAAACTGGATTATAATAAAGTTAAAAATATTTAAGTAGTGATTCGGGAAATAATTTTTAATTAATTAGTTTTTAAAATAATGCGTTATTGAAACCTTTCGATCCAGTTTCTTAGTTCTTACGAAACCATATCTGGTTTGCCACTATAGTCACCTTGACAACGTGGCCCACAGCGCTCACGAAACTTTAGTAGTGTAAGGTTTAAGAAATCGTTATATCCTGATAAATCAATCATGAATAAGTATAAAGCGTTATCAAGATATTTCTAAACACGTGAATATCACTTGGTTTTAATATTAGTGACATCAACAACCACTATTCACATATAAAATACATAAGTTGTTCATTGCAACTGTTATAGTTGGGTGGTACAGTACTAAAAATTACAACAGTAATAACTACCGCTTGGAAAACTGCAAAAATTGCAATTAATTGGGTGCAGCCAGAATGTCACTCCAAGCGTCTGGCGTGCAGTACTTTTGTACTACTCAAACTACATGCACAAAAATCAAAACATTTCGATTCTGTTGGGACCAACGAGTAGAGAACTAAACTGTCGTTTTACGTACATAGAGTTTTTATTAGATTTATGCGTATTGCGTATAGATATGTATTGTTTTCGGGTTTTAAACTACTATTACAAAAATCAAAAGCACTTACTACACTTGTTTTCTGTGCAATAATTCCCAGCTTTCCGCTGTGATGCACAATTAAATAACCAGCCCAAATCCTTTTAGCCATGGTGCAGTCGATAAGGATTAGATCAGGATGAACCAATTAGCTGCTCGCAATCCAGGAGACACGCTACGACGAGATCTCATAATAATTAGCACCAAGTGCAAGCGATATGAAACCGAAACGTTATATATACTCATTCATTTCAATCTAAGAGAAAGTTTACTAGATATTACTGTATAATAATTGTGATTATAAATTTAAACCGTTACATATTATTAACGCTGCAAGTTTCATTTGGATAGAACGCAGCTCAAACCAAATGTAAAAAAAAAAAAAACAGAACAAAAACACACCGCTAACTTTCTGATTCTGAGAAAACGATAAGGTCATTTAACTGCAATTCTTTAATTATTTACACAAACCAATTTGTGATTAAATGAAATGCAGTTAGACAATTAAAGGCAACAAAACTCACATCATTGTGTGCTGTTGACGAGGTCTATTGAAAGGAAATCCATGTTGATTGTGATTAACAAAACGCTCAGTAAAAAAAAAAAAAAAACTTGCATTGCCAATGTTACAGTCATGTCATTAGGAAATCATTAAACGTAATTAGTTGCGAATACATTAATTGTATTACTCGTAGCGTACATACATACAGGATACTGACTGACCAACTGATCACCTGATTGTGATAGCCAACGAGAGTGTAACAGGTTGAATGGGTGATGTATTGTTTTCTGGTGTAATGAATCATTCACGTCAACTGTCTGTGTAATTGTATGTAAGCGGATATTTATAAAAAAAAGAGAAAAAAGAAAGAAAAAGAAAAAAGAAAAACTTGTAAAGGGGGTTTAAGTTCAGATTTTTAAAATCTAAACTAATCGGTTTATGGACCATGTAAATGTATACAAGCAGACATTTATTTTAAAAAAGGAAACTTGTAAACGGGATTTTTAATTCAGATTGTTAACCCTCATCTAATCGGTTCATCGATTCATAATATGTTGACCCCCCCCTTGATCCTTGACCTTGACAACAGGGGGCCGAGTATAATATAGGTGATATTGATGAATTGAAACATAACCATCAACCATTCATATTGTGAATGCTAATATTACTAATAATACTAAACAAATATTATATATGAATCACATTTCGTAAGCTGGAGGTTCTTTTTTTAGGTTAGAGTCTAGAGTTGGCAATCGCGCTGATTTCATCAAGAAAGTCTTGATTTTGACGCTACCGAAAGTTTAATATACATTCAACAATTGTATTCATTTATGTAACTTACTGGTGTTTTAATTTATTTTAAGAATTTTAAGATATAACTATTGAATCTGATATAAATATTTAATTTCAATAGTTGTCTACAAATTTTTAGAAAATAATTGACTTACATTTTTTTTAAACTACATACTTTAACACACATTTGAATTTAATGCAAAATGGTATCTTCCTGTAACCAGTTTAAATTTACTAAAATTAACGTTTTACTGATTTATTTAAAAATTCTAATTTATCAAACGTTATTGCTAAATTTAGTTATAGTTTTTAATGAGCTAAAGAGCCCATCTCTAGCTAGAATGCTCTTCTACAACACGATATGAGTGACCAGCAAACACTCTCACTGCTGTTAGGACGGTCGTAAGCCGGCGCGTCGGTCGTACATTAGCCACACTTGGTCGATTAACTAGCAACAAGACTACCGCGCGCTCAAGAAAGCGTTTATGCCTAATAAATAATCATTGTAAAGACAGACACACACACACACACTAGTGCACTCATACAGTAATTATTAATCAAGATAAACTGTCGACAAAAAACAAGAACGGATGTTAACCGTGAGTCATGTGTATGAAAGTGAGAGTGCGCGCATATACGTAAGTATATCCTACGTAAATCGTTCGAGCTCGAAAAGGGGGAGTTTTAAAATTGAATTTGTTACACAGCCGGTTGCGTTCGGGACGCGGATCTTCACAGCTTTCTTCAGATACGCTTTTATTATCAGATATAAAATAAATCGAAGGCTATTTTAGGAACGTTATTTTCGTGAAAGCTCGAAAACGAAAAAATACGAATATCGGTTCGAATTTAAACACCCCACCCTACTGCTACCACCCCTCGCCACGCTATCCTCTCGTAAAAGAGCCGTAAAACAGAATATCGTTTAGATTTTAGTTTTATTAAGGGAGGGGTGGTTCTTCGTAATCCTCCTCTGTTATATCGCCAGATCTCGCGATCTTTTATTACGTCAGCGGCTGGATCAGGGACTCAGGGACGCAGAGAGGTCTGTCTCTCTGTTCGGGCCAGACTCAAGTAACACAATCACCGTAAAACTCGGCCATGGCTTTGCACATAAATCGAAATAGATATAAAAATGGCAAAGAAAAGAAAATACTATAAACTCGGGGCAAACGTATATATATATATAATGCAATATATTGAAAGATACATTTTGAAACGACGACGAAGAAGAAGAAGAAGAAAAATATAGATACTGTGTATTATTATTACTACAATGTGGCACTCGTCGTTGATCGTATTTTACACGCAGCGGCAGTAAAGAGGGGGAGGGTGTAGTTGTTGAGGGGGGGGGGGGGTATCCAGGGCAATAACCAGACGACAAGAGGGACCCAAGCGTCACATCTCGCGTGAAAAGTAAAATAAATCCGATGGTGAATGCATTAACGACACATCCTTTTCTTCTCCAGACATAACTCCTGCCCCCTGCAACACTACCGCCGAGACCATCACCTCACCGAATCTGTATAATAGGCGGTAATAAAACGTAACAACTTCCAAGCAACACATTGAAATCGAAAACATTAACGACATTTGAGTACACGTTTTGTAAATGAGATAAAGCAAAAAATACGGTAATAAAAATAATACGTTTGGAAGAAGAAAAGGTAGGAACTATGGGAAGGTAGCTCGAAATGAGCTGTTTGAAAATTAATGATACTGCAACTGCAATGGAAACGTGTTGAATGTATGAACGAAAATTACTAATCCAACTCGGCCAAGAATAATCCCTGCAGTTTCCAACTGATCATATTTGATGAATACGCGAGTGTTCCGTCCGGAATCAATTAGACTCCTATCCAGCTCATCTAGTTCCGACAGCGATTACTTGTAAATCGGTAGAGAGGAAGTTGGCGCAAGTTTGAATCGATTAAGTTTTAACATGATCTTTTTATAAGTTTATATTTTATTTACTTTATAAATATTTTGATATGTATATATTTGTATCATAAGGACGAAATACATATTTTGTATAGTTTTAGCTACGTGCGATTGCTTCTGTGTCAATGGCAACAGGGCAAAGAAAGATGCTCTATCAACGAAACATTATATTTGCCTAAAGAAGGTCCCATATGGCCTCTCTTGCACGAAGTTTACATAAAACATTTCCAAAATATTTTCCACGAGCTTAATGAAAACTGAAAAGAGATAATGAAATCAGTGAATACATCAAAAGCGGATCTTCTTTCACTGTACAGACCTTTTGAAAACGTAGACATTAATTAATTTTCACAGCAGTCAGTATAAAAACTCTATTAAAAATCTCAATTATATCAAGACCATTAACTCTTTGAAGTATAAAAAAGGCCTCAGGTACGTTTTCACGATATACTAGGGGTATATTCTTCGTGGCTCCTTGGGCACAAGACATCAATATCCCTGATCTTTATTCCTTGCCATCATCAAATTACGAACTCCTTCGAAAAAAAACTAATATGTAAACTGAGCCGGACGAAGGAGATCAAAACTTGTCAAAAAGTGGATCTTGTAAACTTGTTCTGCAGCTCTGTCGAACGGATGGACAAAGAAGCGCCCGTCTGGTCGGGTCAGCTTATAAGTCAACGCTTTAAAACTGTGTTATTTATATTCCATTCCGTTACGATGCTCATCCAGCCAGGCAGCTTCATACGATACCGGAAATCAGTCGGTCATCTTCGCTTGTGAATTCAAAACTTGTTTCATTTCCTGATGGAATAACCTATGCCCTGTGTTGAACTGTCTGCCGACCAATACAATCATGATTGTATTATATTTATTGTCTTGTTTTCTAGTGTTGTTTTTTGGTACTAGAAAAGCACAATTTAATACAATAAAATCATGAGTTTGTACTTCTGTTCTGTTGCAACCAGAGAGCACCAATCAATATAGTTCTATGGTAAAATTGGTCGTTTTATTTTGTCTATGTGTTGTTCAACGATACGATACGTTCGAAGGCCATATTGTTCTGTATGAAGTCTGCTCTTTTTTTTGAGTCCTTACGACAGGCAGAGCTACTCATAACGTATTTTACGCCCGATCCAGACGGACAACAGGTAAACCAATGAAAATATAGATGATAACATAAATAGGCAATTATTTGTATTTGTACTTATACATCAATAATTTAAACTAGAACGATTTAGAAACAAGTACCTGGGAGGAGGGATGAAGAGCTATAGGAAGGGAACAAGAAGGTGATTGGCATGCTGATTCATCATCAAAATCATTATTCACTAGTTATTATCTAAAAAAAATAGGTTTTCATCCCTCGTCTCCCTCCGCCAAATATGATGTAATTATTTCATCAGTGCAACTCCTAACTCACCTCTCCCTATTGTGAAATCCTTTCTCCACCAAATCATGCCCCCCCCCCCCCCCTCCACCGTCACGCTCAACTACTATGTAAATTTGCAAACAGAAGCGACAAAAATTAAACCCTTGATCCACATAATAAAAAGCCACGCGAGCAACCACGTCCTAGAATAGCTTGGGGCTCTACAAAATCAAATCGTTTTTCAGTTTTGATCTTCTTCTTTTTGCATTCGTGTTTTTTTTTTTGGGAGAGCAGCCTCCGAATAGCCCTCGGACCCACCCACACACGCACAGGCCGAGCGTTTTTCACAGAACAAAGCAGTTTATAGGACAAAGATAACGCATGGAGTGTAGGCTATTACAACTCAAAACTATAAGCACTTTCAATTTATTAATAAAAAAAAATAACGCCAACTTATGATATATGCCCAAACCACTATTAGAACATGGATTTTTTTATTACTTGTGTTTAACGACGTACTCGACAACTAAGGTTGTATGACGGCGGGGGTGATTGAAGGAGATGGACAATTAGAGAGTTTTAAATTCTAAGGGTTTAAGGGGCGGATAAGGAAATGGGAGATCCAAATTTCGTTGTCGCCTCTTACGATTGGCAGAGTCACCCTGGGCCAGGACGGTGATTAGAACCTGGAGCGCAGGCAAACATACCAAGTGACCACGCATAATACACAAATGTAACTCAGAGAAAGGAGGACATCCACATCTATCTGACAGACGGGCAATGGTTCGAATCCCAATCCCACCATGGAATATATTTTTCCAATAGTTTCTTCTGTCGTAGGGTGAACTGATTTAGTCCTCCCCCCCCCCCCCCCCCCGCACCACTACTGTGAAGCGACTTTACATTATGTATGCTGATCTATTCATATAGAAAATATTCAGGCGAAAAACGCATGTTCCTGCACCGTGAATTTGTGTTCTAAAATCTAAAAGAAAAAGTTGATTGTGAAGTGAAGAATGGTTTAGGCTGGCATACTAATGGATAGCCCCACACACGAAGCAATCGCATGCTAATTTGATGACAATCTCACAAGCAGTTATGTGTACCGCAAGATGCGTTGCCTTCTACAGTAATTGAGCTGCAATCATATGAATGCAATTAATTCTGATTCGAGCTAGGAAATAGAGCTATACTGTTCAAGTTATAGCGTTGTCTATAACTAACTAGGACAGGCCTATGCTGGCTAGACACGGTCACAGGCGACTCATGCTCACCGGACACCCTCGATGCGTCGGGCGTAAGTGGGCGAACAGAGGTAGGCCCTACTATAGGCCATGGGATAATAATATTACTCGAAGTTGACTCATTTTTGTATTACCTATTTCGAACAAAAAATAAATGAATTTAATCCCTGGCAAACATTGAATTGCTCAGTTATCGTTTTATATAATTTAAAGGTTTCATTTAAAGAAAAGTCAAGGTAAGAATTATCTTTACTCGGTGATCAGCATTTATCACCCGCAAAAATTACATTACAATATGGAAATTGTAGAAAAGAACTAAAAACGCTTTACAAAATTAACATATAAAATATACATTAACAAAAATGAATTAATTTAACTAATACAACTTTAATCGTTGACATAGTTGAAAGAAGATTACTTTAGTAAGTGACGGTATAAATACATACATTTGTCTTCTTGCACGCTCCAGTTTGTCCGGTTTCCGTTTGCTAATCAATTATTTCCAGTCTCTATTTGTCTCTCCTCCGAGCTTCCGTTATCAGAGCGAGGTCACAAGGTTATCTCTCTTTGGTCCGGCAAACGAGTTAAAAGCGGTTTCCCGTGACCTCGCTCACATAAGCCATATTAATAACTTTAAACTTTAATAGATTTCAGACGTTGTAAAACTAGCCTTCAACGTGCCGCACTATTTTCACACTTCCTTATAAAGCTGCTGTCGTAATCTCTAATCAAATCAAGGACTGGATCGTTCGACTATGACTTCGTTCATGGAAGAAGGTTTTGAAATAATAAACAACAAACATAGAATATCGTTATGGTTAGCATCGATACCAATATATGAGACGTAAACGAAAGCCCAAATCATCACACTGTACTCTTTCAAATGTTGTATAATGAAATCTTATATCAAACTAATAAGTATTTTATTTTATTTTCTTAGATTTGTAATTATTTATAAAATAGTTTTCATTTTCTCTTTTTCTTTCATGAAGTTTTGGTTTTTGACTCTATTTTTATCAATCATCTATCTATGCTGTGTGTAATAATGTGACCCTCTTTGTATTTGTCACTCACTCATCAGTTGGCTATACCGAAATAGAATATTCTACACAAAACTAAAATAACTACAATTACGAACTGCGAGAATCTTCCATTTTGGCAAATGATGAAGCACACTGTCACTGTCTCTTACGTCGGGTTTTTCTCTGCACAAAACAGATTCGCAATTTGATGTTCTACACAAAAAAGAAAATAGCATAATTTCGAACTGGGCTAGGATCTTTCATCCCAACAAATGATGAAGCATAGTATTAGTCTCTTATGTCGGGTTTTTCTCTGCACAAAACAGAAACGAAATTTTCGCAATTTGTTTTGTGCTCAACAGTAGTTTCGAGGAAGGATACCAAAAAAACGTTGTGCAAAACACTATTGCTGTTGCCTTTTTCTTCACACCGCGAAATTACGATGTTTTGGTGCGACAGATTAAAAAATGACAATGGCGAGAAAAACACTGTAAGTTCTCACAAAGAGAAACCGATAAAAACTCAATATGGCAGCCCAAATAAGCAACTTGATTTATGTGTACATATTCAGTTGGAATTGGACGTTCAGAGTGTTTCGTACCTAATGACTGAATGAATGCAAAAAACCGCGGTCGTTATATCACCGAGAAAATTGCTGCCGCGCTTGTCTTTAAATGAGAATCTGCACTTTTAGTCATTATTACCTTTACACAGAAACTTTTGTGTAGTTAGTTGGTCATGTGGGTTTGATCCTGGTTCCAATGCAGACGGCCCGGGTTCGAATCCCGGTTCGGACTGGGATTGCTTAACTTCTGGTATTGTCTTAAAACTATCAAAACGTTATTGGATCGATACTACTATTACGGTGACTTTTAAGGCGTTATTGCAACGAAGAGCGTAATAAATGGTACAATGTCCCCCTCTGAAAACAGTCTTGTAACTATGAACAGAATAAAAAAAAAAAACAGAATTTAAGATTTTGCACAAATTAATGCTAACTGGTCGATGTTATTGGGATGGTTAATGTATACAGCTCCATGCAATTATTCTTCTCATCGAGATACAAACGGGGCCTCGAAAAGTGTGCCGCAGATCTGGTTTATCAACAATATTGTTGTTTACCGAGATGTAACAACAACCGCCATGTAAAAAATGTTTACTGAAATGTTGAAATGTGACTGATGATGACGTATTTCGATCATCCCACTTTATCAACTCGATGATGATTGGAGCTTGCTGGATATGCCCACACACACACACTGTACAGTACACACATCAATGTAAATGTAACAAAGAGTGTACCTATGTAAATCGAATCACGTGCACTAAATTAATGTTCTGGATTGATAATATACAAACATCATTGGGAAGCAACAACTTTTTTTTTCTTCAATAGAACATATTTGTATCGAACTGGAATTGCTGACGTTGTGTTTCACTATTGTTGCAAGGATAAACTGACAGAAAATCGGAAATCAATGAAATGTTCTTATTTTAATATTTAAGTTAATGTTAATTAACTTTTTTTATGTAAAGTATACTCGCTACATTGTCTAGTAGAACACAGATAGTCAATAAGGGATGTTGTACCATATTGTATTATGTAGAATGAATTCGAGTTGCGTTACAATTTATTTCAAGTCCCATTGTTCTTGGTGCATCATTTACGTTTATCCTTGAAACTTATTCTCAATTGTGTGCATCATTTATCGCGATGTGCTCGATTTCTCGTGAGCACCTGAGAAAACGCCATGTTCTGTAAAAAAAAAAAAAAAAAAAAACACCTCCGCGAATATATGGCGGCGACCTGTATTCAGATCCAATAAATATGTTACCTCACCGTGGGCAGGCAAGCAGGCAGACAGGCACTCAAAGCATATACAAACAACACAAGTCGAGTAGTCTGAACATTTCATTAAGGAACACAACAATACACACGAAAGTGATGTTGTTTGTGGATTGTCAGTACATACAAACAAACAACTGATAACGCGCGGTTGTTATCTATTTACTAGAGGTCACGTCTGGAACGAGTTTAGTACACGTCTAGCCTAGAGTAGCGAACTTCTGCACCGCGCTGTGTATATTGCTTGAACGCGTAGATTTCTCCAAGTATACCAGATAACCGTGCGCTTACTCTTACAATGCGTGGAAATAATCAACAAATGATGGTAATTTTTTACATTTTGATCTTTAGCGTTGTCGTCTATGAAAATATTATGTATCTACAATTTTGCATAGTTCCTAAGGATGTATGTAAAGGTATACGTGTACATTTAAACAAAAATGTATCCAACACCAGCTAGAAGAACAATGAGGGTTGTGACGTTTTACGAATGTTTTAAATGCCAAAAAATAGCATTTTCATGATTTAAAAAATGATTTTCAACCTAGTAATTCAAATGTACACAATATTGAACGAAACCGTTGATTATATTCAACTGTACAAGCATACAACATTGAAGATGTGTTGAATTCTTCCTCAGAGCAGAATAACCACATCTAAAGGTAAAGACGAACTGTAAATTAAGTTTAGCTCCAAAGTAATTATTTTACGTTTCTATTCCGTATCTTGATAAAGGTAACTTTGAGGTGTGGCGAGTTTTTAAATTTTTAAATTTTTGTTTTAAAATTTATCTCATTCGAAACTGTCTTTATAGTCCCTTGCATAACGAGAATGACGGTATAAAATTTGGGTCAAAGGATGACATATATCAAATGAAAGCTTGAGACAAGTACTTTTCAAAAAACCATGATATACCTCTGGCAAATCCAGCTTTCTATGTCAAAACTAGGGTCAAAGATCAAATTTGTAATGTTTTAAATAATTTTTAATTAAATAATAAAAAATGTTTACAAGTTTAATCATACACTTTTAGTAAGGTAAATGTATTATGTTTCTTTAAAAAAAATTAAATTACCCATTTAGCCTTTTTTGACCATAATTGAGGTTAATTTCCTCAAAATGGGTTATTTTTTAAATTTTCTTCGATTTGTTGGCCAATATTCATAATATCAACGTACTTACTCATAAATACGTTAAAATGAATAGTTCTTATTGTTATTACATTGTTTGCACGGTATTCATTCAAAATGGCGGTCAAAGGTCAATAGGTAAGTATCGTCAAACTAGGTCTAGTAACTAAAATATTACTTGTGGGTACTCTAAAGACGCAGAATTTTAACTGCAATTACAATAACGAATAATAATATCATGTTTTAATCGTAAGAGAATGTAATTTTCATATAACTTATAAACAACTTAAGATTGTTACTGAATTTCTAATTAATGACCTCAGACATCAGGGTATTCTTAAATGGGTGTGCAACTGCAACAAAATACATTTTTAGAAAAGAGCATGACCATGCTGAGATACGTGATATGATAGTATGATATGATATCTGTCCTAGCAGTCACTGTCTAGTCGTCAAATTAATCAAAATTGAAGTCAAAATCACTCAAAATTGAAGTCGTCAGATTAATCACCTTCTGATTCACTGGAGTTCTCATGCTGGGTACCAATATTTGGACAGTCCTTCAGCTTACAAGCGTGGGTACACTTCAGCTGATTGGCCAAACACTCATAGGTCGGCATCTTGCAAACACGGCAACAGTTACAGGCTAGGAGATCCATAACGGTCAAAGGTACTGGAGTTCCAATCATCCACTCGTTGCTCAGATCTCCTTCTGCCGTGGTTTTCCATCCATAGCCACACAGATCAGGAACATCAGGGTTGGCTTCCAAGCAACGTATCAACAGATCGTGTTTGGTTGATAACTCACAGTCGCAGGATATGAAGCAGTAAGCAATCGTTACAAGGTGGTAGCTGATTAGACTTCATATCATCACACTTACTTCTGAAAAGCTCTTAGCGCAGTAGGTTGACGCATGACAGAGTCGTGGTCAAAGAGCAGAGTTTACAGACAAACCGAGTTTTTTTTTATGAAATCGATAGAAACTTTCCAGTCCTGACCCATCTTGCTTAGCTTGACACAGAAATGCGAGTTTTTTCTCATGATATTCAAAGTTCTCTTTTTCCCTTTACCACTGAATGAGCTCACTCAGGTTGGAACTCATAGTCGTCCCCTACACCTATAGATGCGCCCGTTGTTAACAAGGTAACAGTTTTATACATGTCATTTCCCATATAGAAAACATATCCATAGCAACATTGGGTGCCTCTATGTGAAGTGGCCGACTATGAATTCCAACCTTTGTCACAACCAGTGCATGGAGGTCAGGGAGGGTATTACATACTTCGAATCCCAACGAACTCGCTAGTTTTTACACATCTTCGAAGTGTGTTTGATTTTTGGTAGTCAAGCGTCAACCAGCTGCCCTACGAGCTTTTTAAAAGTAAATGTGATGATATTAAGTCTAATCAGCTACCACCTTGAAACTATTGTCTACTGCTTCAAATCCTGCGGCTGCGAGCTAACCACCAAGCAGCGGTCTGGATACGTTGTTTGGACGCCAACCCTGATGTTCCTGATCCGCGTGGCTATGGATGGGAAACCACGGCAAAAGGAGATCTGAGCAACGAGTGGATGATTGGAACTCCAGTACCTTTGACCGGTATGGATCTCCTAGCCTGTAACTGTTGCCGTGTTTGCAAGATGCCGACATGTGAGTGTTTCGCCAATCAATAAGTGTACCCACGCTTGTAAGCTGAAGGCTTGTACAAATACCAGTACCAGTTCTTGTAGCCAGCATGAGAATTCCAGTGAGTCAGAAGGTGATTAATCTGACAACTTGGACAGTGACTGCTAAGGTAGATATAACATAATACTAGCAAGTTAATTAGTTATCTGTGATACTAGTATCATATCACGTATCTCAGCGTCATGCTCTTTTCTAAAAATGTATTTTGTTGCAGTTGCACACCCACTTAAGAATACCCTGATGTCTGAGGACATTAATTAGAAATTCAGTAACAATCTTAAGTTGTTTATTTAAGTTATATGATAATTACATTTTCTTACGATTAAAACATGATATTATTATTCGTTATTGTAATTGCAGTTAAAATTCTGTGTCTTTAGAGTACCCACAAGTAATATTTTAGTTACTAGACCTAGTTTGACGATAATTAGTTAATTACCTATTGACCTTTGACCGCCATTTTGAATGAATACCGTGAAAACAATGTAATAACAATAAGAACTATTCATTTTTACGTATTTATGAGTAAGTACGTTGATATAATGAATATTGGCCAATAAATCGAAGAAAATGTTAGAAATTACCCATTTTTTGGAAATTGACCCCAATCAAGGTCAAAAAAGGTAAGTAGGTAATTTGTTTTTTTTATTAATAAACTTTATACATTTATCTTACTTACAAAGTATTTTTAAACTTGCAACCATTTTTCGTTATTTAATTAAAAATTATTTAAAAATTTACAAATTTGACCTTTGACCCTGGTTTTGACATAGAAAGCTGGATTTGCCAGAGGTATATCATGGTTTTTTGAAAAGTACTCATTTTAAGCTTTCATTTGATATATGTCATCCTTTGACCCAAATTTTATACCGACCAGGCCTTTTTCGAGCGTTATGCAAAGGACTATTAAAATGTACCGATCATTATTCATTACTATCCAAACTTCAATTTTTGAGAGGTAAGATCAAAACTTATAGTCAAACTACTTACTACAACAAAAAATAAAACCCGCTGCCAAAGTTAGTTAGTTAGTTAGTTAGTTAGTTAAGTTTTATTTTTCAAGTGAGTCATACATACATACATAATACAATTTCAATATTTGTATGCCCCTGTAAGATTAATCTTGAGGCGGGGCATACGTTCTTATTATAATAGATCCAAAGCACTTCACTTACGCGCGCTCCTTGTCGAGTTCTTTGCGATCAAACTACGAAACGCGAGTCAAACCCGCTGCCACCAAACCAAAGCACTTACGAGCGTTTCTTTTCATGTCGAGTTCTTTGCGATGCACCATATCGCGAACAGCAGATCTTGCATCCACTCACCGGCAGCGCTTACAATTTATTACTTCAATAAAAACATCTCGTGGAGGTGGGTTATTATTTACGACTGAAGCGTCATCAAACAAATGACCCATCATCAAAACGTCAGAAAAAAACACACGCGAACATGCCAAACAGTGAGTTATCATAGTGCATAAACAAAACCAAATGCAGTACTTCGAAAGAGTTGGCGTACGGACTGAGTTGTCTGCAGGGTTTTTGTTTATGTTTTTATTAGCAACTATACAAAGTGCGCAAGCTGCACTAATTAACAACTGGGTGTTGGAAGAGTTCGACTAGATAAGAAACCAGACAGTCACCAAGTTCTTCGGCAATATAACCCGCGCACTATACTGGGTATCTGTTTTGCGGCATCAAATTGACGACTTTACTCGTTCATGCTATCAGAAAATCAATCAAGATAGACAAACATTTCAAATATAATCGTTAAACGTTAACTGTTTGCAGTTTTTGACATGTATTTTATTATTCATGTAAAATATACACAATTATCCAAACGTCCTACATCTTCCCAGCTTGTTTTATTTTCACGCGGAGAGCTTGCAGATCCAATTGCTTCATGTATACTCAAAGGAATATAACAGCGAAGCATAAAATAATTTCTTTTCTATTGCGGTTTGCGCAATTATGCGGTTTAATTATAATTACTGAAAGTATTATTATTATTGTTGTTGTTTGCTGTCATAAACGAGATAAGGCTAAGAGGATCCGTTAAAGCTGATGACTGTCAACGCCCCCACAACATAAACCGAGCATCGTGCTGCGCGGCGGAGGGAAAAGAAAGCATCCACGCAGATCACGTTGTGAGCTGATCGCGGTCACGACGATGGACAAGATCGTGATATTGCGTGAAATCTACAACAATCGTCTAAAAACATAGCGATTTGAGCACTTTAACATGGCCAGTCAAAACATCATCTGCAATTAAGACAGAGAATGGTCTCCATCGATTTTGAAACCGATATAGCCACATCGTAAATATTACAGGTTTTAGAACAGAAATTGGGCACAATTATTGTGGATAGGTCTACATTTTTAATATAAATGCTCTTTTATACAAATCAACCTATATTGTGAATTTTTTTATGAATATGGTAATATTTCCCCACTTTTTGGTAATTTTAAACTCAAATACATACAAACGTATATATATGATGGAGAGGGATTCTTCCTTTGTTATATAATGTCCTCCCCCCTCCCACCCCCGTCCACCACACGCACAGCTCAAACAATAATTAAACATTTTGTGGGTCAGTCAACTTTAATTCGTCCTAAACGAACGACAAATTATGCACTCAAAAACATATTTAAATTATTCACGAATGAAATCAACCAGCTACAAATTTTTTTTTAAATTTAGCGAATATATTTTACTTTTATGCTAATATTTTGCTGTTTTTAAACAACACATTAAATATGTATTCGTGACTGTTCATGCAAATAATTATGCGTATAACGAACAATGTACTATCAACTAGTTGCATATTGCTTATCGCGTGCGTTTACCACACCGGTGCAACGAGTACAATTACACGCAATGCACTTCTCGGTGCGATGTGAGATTGCATGAATTACATCTCCCACTGTTAACAAGTAGATCCTTGTTGATTATTGGCCTTCGCGCCTGCCTGGAGGACACACGAGGAGGGGTAATCGAGACGATAACGCGTGAAGATTGCAGCAAGAAAGAAAATACTGGAAACACGGTGAGATGTTGCAACAAGGCTAATCGCGACTACAGCTGACTAATGGCTTGAACCCACACCGGAAACCCTCAGTCCGGAAACAGTGAAAGAATGGTTCTTATGGCGCTGTTCACAACTAAATCGTAATGTCGTAATGATTGCAATGTGAAAATAAACGATTGCGATCACGATAATTGTGGTAAGGGCTTTATACACATTGGTTGAGGAAACGATTACATTAATTAGATGTTGAGGAGGGGGAGGGGGAGGGGGGGGGGGGTATGTGCTATATGGGTACTAGTTCGCGTACTCAGTCAAAAGAAAGACGTACAATGTGTGGAAAAGAATTAAAGGCAGAAGAGAAAATAAAATTGTGTATATTAACTTTAATAAATTATTCTGGTCACCAATTGCAGGGAACTCCCTAAAGCACAACAAGAAGTATCGCAACGATGAACTACATATCAAGGTCTACTTGATCTCCGCCTAGCGGAGGCTCGTCTTACTTCCAACTTGCGAGTTCGACGAGCCGCCGCTAGTCGGAGATGGGAAGGGGAGCGAGACAATGAGGGGGGGGGTTTCAAATCACAGTTTTATTGTGGTCACTGTATGATTCGCTACAAGTCATCTTCGTAGTTATCGGTTTTGACAGACTAGTTTAGGGTAGTATATCTTTGGTAGTATTTCAATAACGAAAAGAAAGATATAAACTGTTGGTCGACCTCATGCATATTTTAAATTACAAGTTTGCCGTTTGACATTTCGCTACGTCATATAAATCAAACGTTAGATAAGACTCGTAACCTGACATTTCTTTACTTCCACATGTTCTGAATCTCACAGCTCGTTCCAGTTCCGGAACATAATTATTAAACAACTCTGAAAATTTCATCAAAATACGAATCACAATAAATAATGCATTAAATGTTTCATTAATTTCCACGATTAAATTCTCACTCACTTTAAACGAATACTACAACCACCTACAACGTTACGCAAAGGTTGGCAATTACGATAATCGCAGGAGAAAACCAATTTTAAACCCACAAAATAAATTGCGTTACACTGTCTGGTATAACTCTCCTATGGTAAAACTAGATTATATACACGGGAGACCAAAGTTGACCAACGGACTGTCGAGTCGACTGTAAGTAATGCGAATAAACGAGCTCTTTTAGTTCGTTTTTCTCTCGCTGAGTTATTGCTCCGACACGATGAGATGAGTCACATTACCATTCGTTATCCCTGAACCGCGAACAACTGGGTTACATCAGAGCATGAACCGCACAAAATAAGAAAACCTCGCGCGCAGATTAAAAAAAAAAAAAAAAAAAGCGCTAAGCGACGCTTTGCTGCTCTATCTATCCATACAAGAGTTCAGTTCAGTTCAGTTCACGAACCACTACCGCGCTCAACAAACAAAATGTAATTTAGTCGATTGCGCCGCCGGCTGTTTGCTTTATGTCCAGAATCAACGTGGAAAATGTTTACCATCAACACATGATGGATTCGTTATTACTCTTTCATGATGTAAAAATATATAGCACGTTTTTTTTATTTTTTTATTCCGAGCGAAAATTTGTGAAAGTTTCGGGGCAAACGTGTATTGCAGTTGCTACCAGACCGCGTCGTATGCAAAATGCAATTTAAATCAATACTTGCACATGTTACATAAATAAAAGATCAATAAAATAAATGATACATAATTAATTTAAAACGATAATGATTCATTTCAAATTGTAAACCGTCAAATCGTGCCTACGTCATATTATTACAACCCAAGCATAATATAATACTGTTGTTGACCTGAATGGATAATATGCAATTCCGTTTCCGTGCAAGAAAGTCTTCACCCCGTTTCATCCAGCCTTATAGTTAGTTATACCACACACATGGAGCAGGGTTGGTAACGCGTCCAAGCAAGTCTATAATACACGAAACGAGCCAATCTGATACCAATAATACAAGATTGCACTTGATTTACCTTTCGGGATTTTTCGTGTTTTATACATTTTTAAATATCAACATGTGTATTGCTTTTTATGGATTTCCCCTTTGGTCATACTCATAGTACGTGGTCTATATTTTGTTTATATAATATGATGTTTATATTATATATTTTTTACAATCACATTATGAAATTTGTTTGCATTTAGTATTTTAATTTTAATTGCAAACAAACATCCAAATTATGCGGTATTAGAAACGTCATCGTATTATGTTTGTTTCTGCTGTTTATTCACATAATGCAGGATATGTGCAGTGATTGACCAATCATGCAGAAATGTAAATACTGGCAGGAAGGGGTGAATAATGGAGAAATGTATCAGCGGTTTGATAGCTTGAAACCACTTTTATATTGCTAGTATCGTTTTATGAAACAGTCGATTTTAGTTATTTTAATTTTAAATGAAACAAATTCACGAGGCACCTTTGAGACGCACAGGTTTTCTATATTTTCTGGTTCGACCCTGCAGCAACCCAAGGTACACTAACAGCGCGCGCAGAGTTCGACGCGACCCCGCCAGGGGATTTAGTGGACCTTGGCTTCAACCCAGTAATATACCTGGCAAGTATATTGTTCCCAGCGGCAACGCGTACAACTCTAATGTATAGAAGCGATAGTATAATGGGCATAACGTTTCGTGTTTATGCAACGACTAATCAGGAAGACATGCGAAGTGTGAATATGAAAAACGTTAGGCCTATACAAAGATGGTTTCACTGGAGTATTCGAGTCTGGAACGAACAAGTTTACATCTAAACTGATATAATCCTATTCGAGATGAGTGGATTTTCTTATGTTATAAATGCGTGAATTGGTTTCAAACCTTCCACATTTTTTCTTCTGACAATCTTTTCATGTAGGCCTATGCATATGTTCATTACAACGCACATCCTCGATCTTTTATACTCATGATCCAATCATGATCTGTCCCTCTCTTGCATCCACTTGTATTTTTTTAAATTCCTTCATGACTCAAAATACTCCCACCAAACGGTCCGTCTGTTTCAAGCTTCTTTACTCATTTCTTCTTTCAAGTTCTTCCTCATTTGCTACGTTATACTTATATATTATACCCAAGAGAGCTTCAACATTCACTGGTACCCCCACATCTAGAATATCTATAACCTGTTATGTATGGTATTATAATAACCCTTATTTACTACCTTATTCATCCCTGGGCAGGCTTCCTACGATTAACTATTAATATAAATATTATAGAAAACGAAACAGATGATCTATGGTGATCACCTGAACCCATTACCCGAAAGAATTTAGTATTTAGTTTGAGGAAAACACGTTAAAAACTGTTGTGTTGCCCAAGTCGATTATGTTAAATAACCATGCATACCACATAGCAGTCGCTCGCTAAAATAATACGACCTACCTCTACATTCTGTCACAGTCTATAAAGATCTGATGACGTCCGGACCGGCTGAAATTAGTCTACCTTATTTTACATGACATTATATATAATTACTCATAATTACAGTCTACCGCCGTAGTAATTTCGGTGCTGTAGACGCTCCATAAGAAAGAACCTGTGCGCGGTTGTGGTGTCAGCTGCGATCACTCAGTCAGATTACATGTGGGTTCTAATAATGAGTGTATTATTCATTGAGATAGTTCACTCGCCGCACAGCTGTTTTCAGCAGACACACAGGTACAAACCCGGAACACGCGGACTGACCACTTCCTGCAGGATGATTCGCAACCAACAGAATAATATGGAGCACACACGTATCATTACTTGACGAGGTTGTTGACCCTAGTTTCGCGTGTTTCCATCATTTAGACTCAATTACGTTCAAACTATAAATTATATAACTTGGTAATTAATAGGTTTTCTAGACTTGGTCCTAGGTCCGGTGTCGGCATATGCGCCTAATTGTTGTGCTATCATACGATATACCAGTGCGTAAATATATTGTACGTGTGCTGAATTCAAGATGTAGGCAACTACTTTTGCAGCTGGCTACTTCAGACATGTTTTTGTGTCCCTTAATAAGTGGTGTATAACAATGTACCTAATCTAAACTATAAAAATGTACCTAATAATATTCGACTTCCCGTTCTTAAAACACCATCGCTTCCACGCGAATAAGACTTTACACGGTTCATTACCATTCCATTTGAAATTATATACATTTAACGTAACAATGAACTGAAGTTGTGAATGAAAGAATAAGTTCGGATTGAATGAATTTTGTGTTTCGAGTTCTAAATGTTATCCAACTGTTATAGTCAGCCAACCGTGCGGTTAGGTTGTCCTTGCGGTTGGTTGCGGATCAATTGGATCACACGCACACGCACATTCAACGTGCTCGAAGGTAGCTCACGAGACTCTAGGTCGGTGGTCGCAGGTTCGATCCCTGACGCTGGCAATACAGACAAGATTTTACCAATTCCCGCCCTAGATAATATCTTTTGTTTTGACTATTGTAGGTCATACGGATTGAGACCTTCAAAGTGAATATTTATTTATTTATTGTCAGTCATTCAGTTATAAAACTAATTTCCAGAGGTGGACAGTAAATATAGAACCATACAATATCTCTCTTTTGTATAGTTATAATATTATATTGGATTGTTATATTCTATTTATTGTCCACCTTTGGATATCAGTTTTATCAGTTTTCCAGTTTTTGGAAATAAAACAATAAATAAAAACACGGGACAAAATAAAATGGCCAAAGATAACAGCGAAACACTAATATCGAAGAGAGAACACGAGTAATAAAAACTAAATGAAAAAATGGTTAAAATTGATATGTTGATAATATGATGGTATGATCTTTCTTTTGAGGTTCAAACTTACGCTTTTTACAACCTACCTTATTTACTATGTTAATTATGTTTATTACATTGTGGATGCTGGACACCTTCCTTACAATCCAAATATTCAAATACCTAAAGAGAGATAACCTAAAGCATAATTTCCGCCAAACATCTTTATGGCTATTTGTTCATCGTTTGACTAGTTTCGATACATATTTCATTCTGTGTACACATTGTGTACGTACCTGTTTCTTACTTTACAATGCATGAATACACCTTCTCTAGTTTTCCGTATTTATTATTCAGTTATTCTCTTTCTACTAATGCACTTTTGTATTTTCACGCTCCATCGTTGTCTTGATTGCTACATTTTATTGTTCCCATTAGGTGTTAAATGTTAATGTATAATCTGTAGTTACATTTTATTTTGCTTCTGTGTGAAACAGTTTTATAACAGTAAATAAGATAGTCGTTAAATAAACGTGTACTGTAATAAATTACTACACTACAGTGAAATGAGTATAATTCCCGGTCATATGATTTCCAGCTAACTTGTTTTCACCATTGCAACCACCAATCAGAAACTGTGAAACTAAGTCAGCTGACATCCACAGAATACTTAGTTGAAAGGCACTCATAAGACCGGGTATGAGTAAACTAAAGCCCTAACTACATATTGTCGGGATCGGAATCGCAATCGTAGAGATATGAACAGAATTTTCCATTACAATCCTGATTGCGACATTACGATTTAGTTGTGAACAGTGCCTGCCATAAGAACCAAGTAATTGTTAACTTTTTCACGATTTCCTTATTGCGATTGCGACCCCAGGCCCAATGTTGTCAATACTTGTGGGTAGAGCTTAAAGTGTTCCCTACAATGTGTACCCTACGGTTTACCTTCAGATGGGAATCAACCTTACTCTGTGTAACCTACAATATGTATCCTACGGCGTATCCTACTGTGTGGGTTTCAGGAGTGTTCGCTAATGTATTACTTGCAGAATAATTATGAATATCAAGCGGAACACGTTACCAGGCACCGCAGGCAGGGCCGCATGTTGCGATCAGGCGCGATCCCGGGGTATAACAGTCGTGTGTGGGGCCTTTAGACATGAGCTTAGCCTACGCTGAGCTGATGCACGCACTATACCAAACACGCTTAGCGACGCATGCTGGCTGCGTACTCAATAGCCCGATATAAGGAAATAAGGGAAATAACCTAAAAAGTGTTATTCTATGAGAAACCCGCACAATTTAGCAGTATGTACTTAGTTATTATTAGTATGATGTGAAAAAAATAATTGTCATACATGTTTTAACGCGAACCCGGGTCATATTACTCTACTACAAACCGGTGCCCCAAATTTTATGAAATTTTATGGATGCGATAGACATTCGTGTAGCTTTTCTTGAATAACGTATACGGGGTTCAATATATTTCTGAAGGAAGCTCAGCTATTGAAATTTCTGTAAAGAATTGGTAAAATATTTTAATAAATTACCATTTGAAAACGTGTATCAAATTCTAAATCTAAAACTTGAAATAAGAATAATTCAAAATCTAGCTGTAGTATAACAATTTTTCAGAGCACAGATCCTCAGTTTAGGTTCGGGGAAGAATATGTATATGCTTTGGACCCCAGTAGGGGGGGGGGGGGGGGGGTCCTAATAAGGGACGACGTTATAATTTGACATCGTTTTTCAGTATGCCGTAAAATACAAACATTATAAACACATAACTTGGCACTGTTTGAACTGGTCCAGACTTTTGTTTCTATCAAATGTGCTTGTCAGGATGTCTGCTGACAATCCATGCATGTTGATAGGTTAAGGCGACGCTCAAGCCTTCACAACAATTACTGGACATTCCTGACAATTTAAATATTTATGTATCTGTTTCACATAATAATGATTCATATGGATAACCATGACCTAGACAATCTTAACAATGTTGACCCTCATATTTACGCCCCTTCTGACATTCTCAGATAATTGTGTTTGTCTGATAGGTCAACAAAGGATCTGTCTGTCTAAATGAGTGGACGCGACGGGGATGGTTAGAAGACGACAAATATTGATGTCGAGGAGAGGAATGTCACATATATATAATCGACAGGCCAGCTGTATAAAATTAGAAATAATTACCTATGGACATACTTCAATACTTTAAAATAACCATCCCAGTGTGAGTTACGTTGGCTGTAGTTTACAAGTAAACATCGTAGGTAAAAGAACAACAAACAAACAAAAAAAAGAAAAAGAATGACAAACACAAACCAACCTCACTGGTAGTTTTCTTAGTATACACCCCTAGAGCAAAGTCCAATCGAGCAATTATCTCCATTCAAATCGAGCAGAGGATGAGGAATTCAGATGACTGAATATGATAATGTGTTCTTTCCTCTCCATTAGGCAGCTAATGGTAATTATATATTTGCTTATTGTTGTTTCATTCATGTGCATGAATGCGTCACATTCTTTATGTCGAAGAGGTCCGATCAAAGATATCAACATTGGGTCCCTCATTCTCTTAGTCTCATATCTCTCACGATATCTATGGGTGTACAAAATAGGGAAAAAATGGTGTAGCCACAAAACTGGCTTTTCTTACGCTTATTTCATTGTATTCTAACGTTTGAATTCATTGCATGCTCCCTATGATGTAGAAATAAGCATCACGTCTAAACGCCCAAACTATTAGGAAACACAAATGCAACTTGCGTTGCGTTGCGTGCAGATCAAGAGTTTCACAATGGCGAGTTGCAGATACGGATTGTGTTTTAATTGAGCTGTGTCAAATAGCATTTCCGTGCGAGTCTCTTTAGTTTTATTTAGCGATATCGTTGGAAATATAATGTATTATATATATCCAGATAAACGAACGGCACGTTCTTCAGTCTTTTTATGGTCACACACAAAAACTAAAGGTAAATATGAAATCCCCCCCCCCCCCCCTTAAACTCTTCACCACTGTAAAATCGTTTGAGTGGTGGTGAATGAATATTTTGAATTGGGTAACATACCCGTCATAGCAACAAAGCACATAATAAATTGTATAATGTCCCCTACTGAAAATCAGTTCTTGTATATAAGTGGGCAATAGACACAGATTTATTTATTTATCTAAACTATATTCTGTCAACTCTAGTGAAAAAATATAAATGAAAATAATTTATGTTTCCTTTACGCGATCACTGAATATAAAAACACAAATGATGTTTTTTCAAACATCATGTTCATGTGTATGGTTTTCCCCTTCCGGTTTTCCCTTTTCCCCCAACACAATGTATATACATTGCGAATTGCATATATACATATATATACCAACGTATGTATCCCTCATTATATTATCTACCCATGGCGCCTGGTACACACTCAAGATTTCCCAATCATGATTAATGAATTAATCTCTTATTATATCTTTTAGCGCCACGCCTCGTCTCTATGAACCTCGTTGCTCTACCAACCCCAGGGATATATTTCCCACGCCGAGGATCCGTCCATCGTTTCTATTCACACGTGTTCAATGGTGACGCGATAGGTTGGCCTTCGCGTGTCGTGTACGGGTGTTATATTATATATATGCAAGCTACGCTACTTTACACCCGGACGCCTTTTCTTTGGGTTTATTTGAGTAAAGATGCGTGTTTGAAGTAAATCTTCCTCCTCGCCCCACATGTGAGCTATCTCGCTGAAAGCTTCCTCCTCTACTCGCAAGCTATAGGGTCCGCACAACTGACGTAACAGCCGAATTACAACAATGAAATAAATGAATTGAACTGATGGACAAACAACAAGCTGTCAAAGTAATATCTTTGCAAATAATGAGGATAAACAATTAGTTGTAACGATAGTAACTGCTCGCCAGTTAAAGTTTATGTTCAGTAATGGACAGCAACTATCTGAAAGTTTGGATACGTTCTGAACGTTTGTTTTTCCAACTTCAGAACTTCATATATTTTTTTTGACAGCTTGTTTGTGCATCGGTTCAATTCATTTGTTTCATTGTTGTGTTTTGGTGTTGATGGCTGACTCCAATCAAATATCCTCGAAACCAAACTCACGAGTAGGAAGTTAGATGTCTGAAATGTCAATGATAACCTGATAATGACTGGATTCTAACACAATTCCTTGACAGGTGGGTTACCTGAAAACCTATACACACTAATAAAGTTATCAAAAAGTTACTTATACTCTCATGCTCATGAAATAGCCGATTGCAATAATAGTACCAACTTGTTTTCTACTTCATTAGCTATCAAAAAAATAAAAATAAATAAATTCACATTTAGTGTCTACCCACTCAGTAGCTAAACTGATTTGCAGTGGGGGACTTTAATTTAAAGTGACTAAACCAACCCTGTAGTTTATAACACCTTCTTGAGACTTGAAATAAGTGCATTAAGGGTACCTAGTGGTAATTTATGGCTGTGTATTGGATACTTGAATATCCCAAACGGAGTAGGCATAGCTATAATGAGGCAATCGTGCAATCCACTAAGAGGAAGACTCCTATGCGTGCAGGAACGCCAGGAATATGATGATTTTCTTTGAAACATGAAAGGGGTAGTAAGTAAGGAACTGAGGTCGGTATGGGAGTTGGGGTTAGTATATGCATCATACAACGTACCAATATCAACACATATTACCCGTCTGGGCTCGAGTAGAATCGTGCTGTGACTCTACCAGACGTAAGAGGCAACGAAATGAGGTCCTCCATTTTCCCTTATCATCTCTTTAACTCTTCTGAATTTACATTGTGACATCCCATTGGTGACCTTGACGCACAGCCCGCGGACGAGACATCGTGGTGCCCGGTGGGGGTTGAAAAGCCCAAGGCCACGGGGGAAGGGCAGTCAGTGTTGGGCAGCCTACGAGCTCAGTCCTCTGTGTTGATCTAAGGTTCATTGCATCCGTGTAAATATAATACCAACAAAAACAATACATTTTTAACATGAGTACTATTTTTCCGCAGACCTACCAATTGTCTATCCCGAAAGGCCAGGGTAGTTACAACATCCTCCTACTTGTTCCATTTCTCTAATCACTAACCGACGTCATGACCCATGGCTATGGTTAATCAAAAACCGACACATTCACACAGAGTTTAACTAATTTGATTAATAACTAACGGTGTAGCATTACCAAAGAAAAGCAGAACACGTCTTCCGCCAACAAAAACAAAACCGGCAGTTCCGGTACAAATTAAACCCTGTCAGAGGGCCACGCCAGACACGGTAACGCACTTTATTATTTTTCTGTCGTTTCCTTTTCCATCAATTTATTTTTCCAATAACCATTGCCCGCGTTGCGCTAAAACCCATCGTTTCCGGGTTTCCTCTCAAACTCGAGCCGACCGAAATCCGCTAACGGGCAGGAAAAAATCCTCGAGCGGGGATGAAAAATGATGAGAAGCGATTGGTTGCGCGATTGGCTCGTCACGCAAGACGTGCTACATGGAAGTGGTGGCCTTACGCACACAGGTCCGTACTCGACACACACGATCCGCTGGGCCGTGACAAAATTGATTCCATTTTCCAAAGAGGTAGCTCGGAGTCTTCTCCGGGCCCGGGGATTGGATGTGTCGCAAGGGGGGGGGGGGGGGGGGGGTGCGTGTGTGCGTGAGATGATTGATTGACCGGCCAAGAATGATGAACGCGGGGATTTGTTCAACGCTACACAACGACGCGGTTATTTACACAATGTTAGACGGGCGTCTATTCAACGCGCTGATGGATGGACGGACGGAAGAGGAGGGACGATATTTTCAGAAATATATTATACACGAGAAATATTCTTTTCGGTGGAAAATACGCGTCACATGAAATACTGTGTGGTGACACGATTCGTATATTTGATTAAACGAAACAATCCCCTCCCCCCTCCCCCAGGTGTATCTAACACTGTAGAAGAGTTTTTATTTTATTGAATTAAAAGCCAGACAAAATTACAGAAATACAACGTGCAATAAATGTGGCAATTTACTCGTCTCGATTAACCATCGTTGCATAAATATGAGACGTTAAGCCCCATTAATCAATCAATCAGTGGCAATTTACAACTTGAACTAATTAAAGTAATATCAATGATTGCTGAGTTAAATGAGGAGTGGAAGGGTGCAACACTATCATAAGATGTTTCATAGGACGCATTGGCGATACAATCATAACAACTAGATCTATGACTTGGCAGATGATTATACACCACATCATATTATGTGTGTATAGGTTAGAACAATTGATGTGTTGTTCATTGTATTGTATTGTACTTTATGTAATCGTTACAATTAAAATAGAAAACGCATAAAGAATATTACAACTATAACTTACCAAACAATTGCTCATTGTCTATATATGATTGTCTCGTACAATTCTACAAAGATAGTTATATTTGAGTTTTACGACTCATATTTCCTCAACGATTAGTTGATATATGAACTTTGAAGATGAAGAAATGTTTGACTACAAACATGATTACCAAAATGTCATGCAAGGTTTATGCGTTATACAAGTGTCGTCTATGTTCCTATGCGATTGATTGATTGATTGATTGGATCTTTATTGACAACGGGTCAGCGACCCACTAGTGCAATACAATATACTAACAGCTTACAATACAATACAATGAAACAAGTCACACTAGACTAGTGTTATAACTTAAAGTAACAAGAGAAATGTAAGAAAACAAAAAACAAAAACAACTTACACATACGCACACACGCACTCATGCACACTCACACACGCACATTCATGCACACACATGCACACTCACGCACACTCACGCACACACTCACGCACATTCATGCACACACATGCACACTGACGCACACTCACGCACACATGCGCACACTCGCACACATTAATACACACTCACGTTGTGAGTGTGTTTACGTATACGTTTACGTGTACGTTTACGTGTACGTTTACGTGTACGTTTACGTGTACGTTTACGTGTACGTTTACGTGTACGTTTACGTGTACGTTTACGTGTACGTTTACGTGTACGTTTTGTATAGTAAATTTCTATCAGTTTCCATATTTTCCATTTTTTGTTTATTATTTAATATTTTCTACATTTTTATAGTTTAGACAAATTAGTCACACTTGAGGATCAAAGCGACAGTGGTTATACTTCGCTCCGGAGTCACTGGCGTAAACGTGAGCTGGTGTGACAGTAAATATCATGCGGAGACCCATGAGAATAAACACCATCTTCATTTCAATAAATAACATTTCTATGAAATATTGAGTTGAAAAACCTCATCATTGAAAACAAATACACGAATTGTATTTACTCTCAAACAGCAGCATGAAAGGTTTGTTTTGACAACAAAGCAGTTTGGGTGGTTCATGCACGTACACGTGCTAATGTACGTTCCTAACAAGATAGAGGATATTATTATAATCATCATCATCATCATCATCCATCCTTCCACTCTTATCGGTCACGACTCCAAACCTAAGCATCATTTCCAGTAACCTCGTTTTGAGAAACGAACACATTATTGAAATAAGTATAGGCCTACACAGTAACAAGACGAGATTGCAGGTAATTTGCCGTTAGAAACTTCAGAAATATGATTTAAAAAGTTTATAACAATAAGTAAAAAATATCGAGAGACTGTATCTTGTTTGCCATAGTTCATAGGTTCCGCAATTATTATAGAGTGTACAGCTGAGTTGCCATTGTTTAGAATATTGTTTGTATGGATTGAATACACAAATGTATACGAAATTTAAAGAATACACCTAATTGCAACAGTTAAAAAAACTTATATGGTTAAACAAATTTAGAAATAAAATACAACAATAGAGTAGGCATAAAGCTGATGTGCCATAACTTACAAATATTGTTTACACGTGTATAACCTTGAGCCTAGAATAAAAACCACAGCTTACTTGCAAATCGCACAATGGGGAAATAGTTGGAAGAAGAGCGCTAACTAAATGAATCACGAAAAGTATAGCTTCATGCTTGCTTTATGGTTTATAGCGAGTATAGAAGCCTCAATTTAGCTCGGTCGCACTTTGGACCCCATGCAATTCTGACAATGAAATTGTTTAATGGCACAAATGATGCTCGAGGGGGGGGGGGGGGGGGGGTATTGAAAGGAGGAAAGGGCGGTTGGCAATTCGCTCCATCACATTGATGGCTCCGTTTACGCCACTGACATTGTAATTGATACATGAGTCACCCAATCGACGTCCCATAATACTCGGGAAAACACATCGAACCGGAAAACTCTGCACGGAAAATGAATAGAAACGCGCTGAATAGGTTGGTCGTAGGGATTTATTAGACGGATATCCGGAAGTGAACAGCTGGACAGGAATACGCTACGTGGCATCGGAGAATCTTCAGGGTTGCTTGAACGATCTGGTTTGTTTGGCTTTCTTTGCTGGTACAGTTTTACATAGAAACATGGCAGGAGTGGACTGACTTACCAGAGTACCAGACCGAAACGAATAATGCAGTTTCCTCTTTTATCATCGGTTTATTACAACTTGGTAGCGTCATCGACGCCTGCATAATGTTGAGGAAGGTCACGATACGATAAAAATACCAACCTGGTTTTCAATCCAATTACTTATCACATTTCGCTTTGCTCCTAGTTAGTTAACCATCAGCGCGTAACATTATACAGAACACTGATTTTTACAATAACGTTAAAAGGTTTATGAAATAAGTGTTTTGGTTTTTTTAATTGTGCGCTGTTGATGATTGTGGATTCAGCCATGCGTGAAAATCACTGTTACTTTAGTCTAAACGTACGATGAGGTAATTACGATGGTGAATCGATAATTTCGTCAAGGATCTAGTTGATATGAAGATGAAGAAACACCCAAGTCAGGTTTCGAGCCTGGTACCCAGGAACTGTGGTCTACCAGGCTAATCGACCAAACGGCCACCTCGCCGGCCGGCTATTCTAAGGTAAGGAAGGACCCATGGTATAATGATGTTTCTGTGTGGGCGAGAATCCTTAGACCATGGGAAGGACCCATGAACAAGACTGAATGAAATGTAATATTATGTAATGTGAAGAATGAGTAATAATAATAATATGGTTTCACAATATTGTCAGCAATATGGTGGGTTCAATTGAGTTGAGACTACATGAATACATAATTTGTATTATACATGTTTTATGGATTCAAGACTTGAGGTCATTGAACAAAATACATGCGTAGATTGTATCATCTTACGGTAACACATTTTCATAAAACCAGTTATTTCTTGCCTTATACCAGATTGTTTAGGAAGGAAAAATTCTTTTCGTTTACAAATAAAGAAATTTGCAATTGTTTAATTGTTTCTCTTGTACGATCAGAATAGTTTACGTGAATACACTGCGTGTTGATCGAGCCTCGAGGCTATAAGTACAGTACCCGCTCCTTGTCACAATCAGCTGTTCATTGTAACTAATACGGTCGGTACCGTAACAGTGTTGTCATCTCGTGTTACATACATGAGTTAGATTATATTTGATCTCGTGCGAGGCCTGAAAGAGCCGCGGGTTCGCTTCCCTGCAATTACACCGCCTGTTAATTAGTCACTTGGATGGCTGCTATACAGACAGAGAGCTTTGGCCTTTGAGACTCACTCAGCGCAGTCATACAGTCACAAACACCGCCGCTTTCAGTCAAAGAACGACGAGGAATGATAGGGTGAATGTCAAAGACGCAATAATGAAACGGTGGTAAATAAAATACTGCCTTTTTATTCGTAGTTTTAGTACATTATTATTACAATCAACCTTCTGCCTTCGTTTGCTCTTCCTAGTTTACTTCCTCATTTGCAACTGGTAATATCACATTTGTCACTCTATCCTCTTGTAATACCACATTGGCCACTCTTGCTTTTACCTCGTCTTTAACGTCCACATTTGCCACTCTATTTAAAACATCCTCTGGTAATACCACATTTTACATTCCACATTTGCCACTCTATGTTTACATCCCATGGGAACACCACATTTGCCACTCTATATTAACATCCCGTGGGAACACCACATTTGTCACTCTATGTTAACATCCTCTGGGAACACCACATTTGCCACTCTATGTGCCTGTGAGAACACCACATCTCTAATTGCTCTAACCTCTGCATGGTTTTGTCATTTTTTATATAATGTTACACATCCATGCATCGGATTGCAATAATGTGAAACGGAAAATTAGAAGCTACGGAACAAGAATGCAAGAGATAATCCAAATATGTGGAAACAGCGAACAGAGAAGAATTGAGAGATTTTCAACCAATCCACGGATTCATATATACATGAACAAAAATGTGTTTAAAGTTGTAACCATTACCATACCGTCAGCTATCAGCTTATTAGGGCATACTCTTGGATTGCGACTTTGAGAATTTGAATAGCACGCATATTTTCAGCAGTATTTCCTCGCCAACTTATTGCCCGCATGCAAATAGTTGGTCGCGAAATACGTTGAGCTGTAACTACTGTTGTTGCTGTTGTTGCTGTTGTTGCTGTTGTTGCTGTTGTTGCTACTCAACACCTGATGACCTCGCGAGTAAGGGGGAACGAACGAACGAACCAAGTTATTGCAAGACCCTGAATTACTTTACCATCAATTGATTATTATATTCTATGTGGTAATACTTGATTCGTCCAGAAGCGGCCCGTACACAAGGTAATATAAACCAGCCGCGGCGAATATGTGAAAATTACTAATTACTAATTAGAATATCCGTAATTGTCACAATTAAACGTTACGTAAGGACGATGCGCCAAGCCCAATTAGTACAGCTCGTGAAATAAGTTTCAATTAAAAATGTTAATTGTGGTAGTTTAGAGTTAATTTGTAGAACTTTTGTCGGACCTTTCGTGTACCCGATAATTTTAATTATTTTTAATTATTTTGTGAATAGTAAAATAAGATGTTGTTTTTCCTCCTTGATAACATATTTTATAGAATTTCGTAAACATTTCCTAGAAAAGGCGATGTTGGTACATTTTTTTAAACAGCGTGAGGTAAATTTGGGGTTTACTTTTTAATTAATTAATGTTAGTACCGGTGACTTCGCAACGATAAATGACAACTAAAACACTTTTTTCAAGAGTAGCAACAAATGTCCACCATGTCGGAATGCATATTCATTGTTTATTCAACGAAGAAAAATGCTGCCCCCAAACTTTCAACATTATTTTCTAATGGCGTTTAATTACCCCGATGGCATTTCATCGTCGGCACAGTTGGCAATTACCATTTTGTTGCGTAGCTGGGGGGGGGGGGGGGGGGGGGGGGGGCCATTTGCCAAATCGTAAAAACGTGAAAATTTATCTTCCAAATTAATTCGATTCAAAATAGCGAACCGCTCCAACTTCGCATAGATAGAGGCAAGTTTTTCAAGACCAAGGTAAAGTATAAGTATAAACGCCGAACAAGGCACGGAAGGTTGCCCGTAACTATCTCATTAGAAGTCACGATTGTATTGTTACACAACGAGACAAAGGAACAGGTTAGTGGAAGAAGTTTGCAACACAAGTATAAAACAACCTAAAACAAGATGAGTTCGTCTTATCACAACCGTACTTTTCGCGTTGCGTCTCGCAGCTGCAGGATAGCATCACCGTACGATGTATGACAGCATTAGGGACATCCGGAATAAGCAAACTTTCTGAGATCTCTTCCAATTTTCGTAAAAAGAAGATCCCCGGTCCCCTGTTCCCTCTGGCATATAAACGGCCTCATTGACTGATAATGGGCCTAGTTTAACACGTTGGGGACGGGGGACGATTGGCAGCCCGACTGTTTTATGCTGTCATTTGCGGTGACAAGTTATGAGTTCGGGGAATAAAGAGACATAACGTCCCAATATCTGGAGATTTCCTTCCAGATAAAACCTTTATCACGCTATTCGCTTAACTTATTCCAGCGGGTCCACATTAATTAAATAACCTTGACGTAATACATTCTGGTAGAACAGGTCTATTACACCCGGGGTAGAAATTCTTTCTGCTGGAACGGTTATATACACAAAGCCAAACATAAAAAAGTAGGATATTTTTTCAGCTTTTTGAATATACCCACAACGAAGTTTTCTACGCTGTCCAACAAGCCACGTATGATGTGCATTAAAGAACGATACTACCTTAGTTACCTACACAAACTTCTTTCAAACAGTCTCAACAAGTCCAAATATCTATAATCACTAACTAATCAACTAAAAATAAATAACAATGCATAATTATATGAAGATGTAGCATGTCCATTGTCCATGTCATAAGATTTTTACCCGACTCAGGGTCGAACCAACAACCTCCAACTTTATACGTACAGGGGTCTTACCACTTGAGCTACCGGTCGAGTCTGTGAACTAAATTAATATCTCTTCATATCTCTGAATCAGAGTTGAGTAGTAACTTTTTGAAAGTAACGCGTTACTTGTAACGCGTTACTTTTTCGGTAACTTTTAGGCTAACTAGTTACTTTTTCCTCGACAGTAACTTTTAACGTTGAAAGTTACAATTGATAAGGAACTTAAAAAAAAAATGAAAAGTTACTTTCGTAACAGGAAACAGCCTATGGTTTTTTAAATGCACCAACAGCAAAACACTCGTATTGCGGCTGTTCCAGGTCAAAAATCTTCGACCCCCCCCCCATTCCTAGAATTCATACATAACTGTATCCTTTGGAAACCATTCCAGCATACCTTCGGCTCTTTTGTTGACATGTCCAATTTTGACTTCCTATTCACTGTTAGTCTTTACAAACATGACATCATTCATAGGGTTTCACGGTTCACCAGTAAGGTATATATCAATATTCAATATTAAGATTCATATTTTACTAAGTAAAGTAGGTAAGTAAATGCTTTGTACGCCATTATACGAGACCGTACGTCTGACGATGTTTCAATAAATCTTTTCAGGTAAGAAGTAGTATTTTATAATTTTTTTAAACTGCCACTTCCCATCAAAATTTCCTAAAAGTAACTTTTAGAGTAACTTTTAAAGTAACTTTTAATTTTCAAAGTAACTTTTAGTTACTTTTTCCAACAAGGAACTTTTAACGATTAAAAGTTACTTTTAAAGGCAAGTAACTTAACTTTTTAAAAGTTCCTTTTTAAAAGTAACTTACGCAACTCTGCTCTGAATAGTTATTTGTTACGAGCCTTACATTATATACCCCCATAAGTGACCAGAGCCAACGCACGTCAAAGTCACTACCAATTTGTATTCTCAGTGTAATTATTACTCCTAAGCCTAAAGAAGAATGTTCCACTTTATACACTGCAATGCAACAAATTACTACGCCATATTATTTCTAAACTGCAACGAGGACTACCGATTAATGTGTACGATGATGGTTGTAACGAGGCTAATCGTGGCTACAGTGAATGAATGGGTGACATGACACGCGAAGACCGCACGTTACATTTGCATGCACGACCGCATTAGTAATAACACCACTGGGGCCTTTATTACAGATCGCCCAGTGGCGGAATATGGTCGCATTTACTCCGGTAATCCTGGGTTGGTCATCGTGCATGCGATATCATCGTTGAGTGAGTAATATAGGGTAGAGGCCTCACGCCATCGGCAGTTTGTCTACCGCCTTTTACTGCCCAAAATACTTTATTCGTGTAGTAGAAGTTCGCCAAGCGACGCGGTGTCGGAGCCTGATTGGTCGGCTACTTCACCGAAGATATACGAAGACAGCCGAAAACTCCGTCATCGCGTCGCTTGGCGAACTTGTACTACCCGACTGAAGTATGTTGGAAGACATAAGACGGTAGACAAACTGCCAATTGCGTTGCGGCTCTACCCTATACTCACTCGACGATATCGTGGTGAAGCCAGCCTATACACTCATTACTCTGGGCTTTCCAGGCTATCTTTACACACCAGTGTACACACACGGGCAAAGTAAATACAACCTATAAACCTACCCCATTAATGATCTGGTTTGTTTGCTCGGGCCCGCTGGAGGCAAGATAATAAACTAAATGCGAGTTTAATATATACCACAGACGCGCACATTTGTACGAGGGTCCCAAGCTTCCGTGGACGTGGACTCGAGTACCGTACAAGACATGGATGGATATCATCTTGAATATTACATAAGAGAGATGTAAAACGCGATTATTGCCAAGTAATCTCACATTAACATAATATTATTGTGGAGGAGAAAATAAACATTGTTACGAAATTCATGACTGCTCCCTCACTGCTCTTTCTGTGTTTGGCGATATAGCCAAGTCAAGCGCTGGTGTCTACTCTCGCACCTGCCATGGAGTCTAACATACGTCGCGGTGGCCCCGAGGAATCACGCACACAACGTATAGAAATCCGTGGGGGGGGGGGGGGGGGGGGTGAAAATAATAATGTTTGGGACTATACACACATTGCCTTCCATTCGCAAGCTCTCCTTGACCAGTGTGATAGTTTATGAAAGCACAAGGGAGGACGTGTTGCACGTTCATTTTAGATGGGTAAATTGTCACATCAAAGAATAATTTCAAATATAATTTGCAAATTGATATATAAAGAAGCAAAACACAAAAAACAGGAGCAATTAATGTATTTGTTCCATAGCTAATGCAATGTTAACAGCAGCTTATTCAAAATTCCATTACCTGCATGAAGCTGTTAATTTGGAGTTTTTAGAAATTGAAGTACAATCTAAAGAAAACTCGCCCTCCGGGCTTTCCATTAGACCATAACTCTGATGGGAAAAAAGAGTATATTTTATAGTTGCTCAGAACAGAAATTAAAATTGAAACCTCTCCTGCCCCGCCAAACCCACTTTTGGTAAGCAATCTTACGGTCGCCCATTGACTACAAGGTTATCAAGTCACGGTAGCCGACCCCCGAGGACCGGTACGGTAACCCAGACCTAGACCCTCCGATTCCGACATGGTACCCGTCACTTATAATTACACACCTGTCGCTATTACAATTGGATTTATGCACTACTATACAACAACGTATATGATAATGTAGTTAATAAATCTAGACCATGTATGAAATATGCAAAATGTTTCATAGACACAGATAGTGATCTGTGATTGTAATGTGTGAACACAGATAACTGGGCCGAGCTCCTCTATTATCTACGGTGTTACAGTTCACGACAGCGAAATAAATCTCATGTATCAATTACTACAACATTCTTGATACAAATCTATACACTGATACTAGTAATTAAATTAATTATCCAACATTCATCAACGGGGTATTCTACAAACTAGTATGTAAGAAAGACCAGTATGAGGCCATCACCACAGCCACGCCCCCAAATGACGTCATATTCATTTGGCAAAAGCACTATTTTAAATATTAAAACGATTTCTTTCGAGGTTTTCAAGATTATTATTCATGGCGTAGGCCGATAATTTGCAGGTGAACAACGTTGATAATCTGTGAGTCAACTATAATACAGCTTCTCTCGCGAGCGTTCGTTGCCCTGCCCTGCGCGGGGTCTGAACCCACGCAAAGGTGCAAGCGAACGAACCACCGAGAACATAAGGTTTTCGAAGATAGAAACATAATCTTACACATTAATCAGCACTCTTTGCTGTTCTTTCATATATTTAATGTAACGACATCAATCTTGACTATTATGTTCGTACAAGGCGTTGGTAGAAACATCCTAGTTGACAATTATTTTATTGGCTAATATTACCGTAGTGGTAAACAGCAATAAAAATTCATCAGCGTCATTCTACTGGCTTTGCCGAGTAAGCGAAGGGTAAGAAATTAGAACTGTCGTTTGTGGTGACGAGCTATAATGAGTTCGAGGAATAAATGGACATAACGTCCAAACATAGAGATACTAGATAGATACTACGAAGTACTTATATCTATCCCTATGGTCCCAACACAGATTATGAACAGCCCTCTACAGCTTCGGTTCCAATATCTGAAGATTTCCTTGTGGATGAAACCTTTATCACGCTATTCCCTTAACTTTATTCCAGCGGGCCCACATTAATTAAATAACATAGACGTGATACATTTAGATAGAACAGGTATATTATACCCATGGTAGAAATTCTTTCAACCACGGGCTAGAACGGATGCCTTTACACATAGCCTAACTTAAAACTCAAAACATATCCATTTTTATAGCTTGTTGCGAAACCAGCCATAGGATCACGTTGAATTATCACTTCACGAAGACCACATAATTATTTTCATACTAACAGTCACACTGAGTAGTTTTAATTTGTATATAAAACATGACAACAGTTATTGTGGTTAGAGCAGCGAAGGAAAAGTTAGAAAACTGTTTTTGAAATGTATGTTTATTGTTTTTTTGCGGTGCGTTTTAAGTGTAGTACTGACGTTAACAAATGAGGACAATATTTCCCTTCAAGCGGCTGGGGCTCCGTCCCAGACCTTTTCCCCCACAAAATAAATTACCCACTTCATTTTGTGACCGTAGTTTCGGCTCTATGTCCACTTCCGCAAGATTTGATCATACCTCCGTATAGCCAACTCCTACACACACAGTTCCACGCTCATTAAAACAATCATTATTACCAAGTCTTCCTAGCGAAGCAAATTTCTACGTGACGCTTTACACAACCTACCGAAATTTTATAATTTTGTGAAATTTAGTGTAGTGATTACCATGCCATAGCTACACAGACTGAAAGTGAATAATGGCCGTACTTATATTTAATAGACAGTATTGTTTCTTTTTTGCATGTTGCGTATCGTTATTCGTTACAACAATTTAATGTACTTTTGCCGAAATATGCCCGTGCAGTCATTAACTGTCATTAGTCATTACGCTGTCCTTACGTAACACTGATTGCACGCAAGCACGCAGACGCACGCATGCTGTGCTACGAACACGCATGCGCGCGCAGGCTTGCGAAAAACATGTTTCACTATTTATGACTATGGTGAGTATTGTACCGGACACATTTTCATATGGAGGTTCTTTATTCCCTAATTATCTCATTCATATAATAGTCTGCATTCAAAACGAAAGAATAAGAATGTCTGATATCAACTTGTGCAGTGTATGTACCAAATTACTCATGCACTAATAGCAACACACAATGACCACTTTACTTTTGACTGCTATTATAACTTTAGCCTAGGTCAACTTATTTTTTTAGAAATTTTGGGGGCAGAGGTGTGCTTCGTTTGACTTGAAGAAGAGGTTAGATGACATTGAAACTGGTTTAAAAGTAAGTAAGTGAACTATCAGGTTATAGTTCAAATAGTTCAGGAAAATAAATAATGAATGGATTTCTCTGAAGATTTGGAAAAATAAGAATAGAGCCAAAAGGAGAATGAAAAACGAAATGTAAACTTTATCTAACTCAGGATCTGTATAAACTGAAGTACTTTTAATTATGTACAGTCAATGCATCATTGCTACCAACTTGATGAAGCAGTTAGATCTTCATAAAGGGGTACCAACCTAGAGGTATGATAAGAGTTAGGCTAGTTCACCTCAAACACGGGCTAAATCAAAAGATCGTTGGTCCCCGACAACAATATGGATAGAAACAAAGCAAGTTTAAACAAGTCTCACAATAATGACGTCATCAAACTCACAGACGTCACAAGCGACATCGATATGGTCGAGATCCTGAAACCGAAATGCTCGCGACAAAAAAACGTGTTCGCGATGTTGTTGTTCGAGGCGGAAAACAAAACGACACATTAATATTCTAGAACGAGCTTCGCAGATCCTGCTTTTTAACGTGGGAGGGATTTCTGAACGAGACCGGCAAAAAAAAAAAAAAAACTCTGTAGCCGAGCGACGAAAAACGAGCAGTTTCCTTCGGCTGGGAACGCGTTGGCAAAATGAGGTAATTTCTTTGCTCGGCACAATACAAGAGCGTTGACTTGTGATGCCCACTTTCGGGTGTCAGTCTTTACGATGGTAGACTTGCGATGACTTATTGACGACAGTCAATAACTGGAGCTACAAGTTCCCTCAGTTTCTTGCGGATGTTTCTGTTCTCGCTCACAAGACACATTGGAAAATAACGCTAAAGAAATGTCTACAGCTGAAAAATATTAAAAATGCCAAAATGGTTTCAAATTGATCATTAGTGCATTTTTAATTGTATTGATTGGGTATTTTAGGATTTTGAGCTCTAAGGCTAAGGCAGGCTTTTTGGCCGACTGTAATTGTATACCTCTTTGATATTTTATTCTTGTTTTAAAACACAAACATTAGCCTACTTTTAAGGTATATTATGTCTATATCAGAAACTGTCTTTTGAAAACGTGTACACAATCATCTATTTAAAATTAAATTAATGTAGTTGTTGGCCTACATGACGAAAAAAGTAAATAATAAATCTACAGATTTTACACAGTCCATGGGTCAAACTTGCATTCAGATTGTATTGGACACCACTGAAATAACGTACTCAAAAACTAAATACATATACGACATTTATTATTTGGAAGAGATAATGGCTATCATATTCGATAAGTATCAACTATCGAGGAGTAAAATTGCTCCTCGACAAATGAAACAGCACGTTTGCACGTAAAGAGCAAGTTTGAATTTAGTTTATCTGATAGATAAATAAATATATATCTGGCCCTATTGTTTGTATACTTCCTTCTCGTTGAGGTCCGTGGCCCACAACCGTGAAGGAAAGCAGGCATGCCCACAGCCCTGCCCACACCGTTGCGCATCCATGGGTACACAACATACAACCACATACATTTCAAGTGCAATTTTAATATTATTAGGTATATATACACAAAACAAAAGAGTATTGTTAAATTACCTTTAAAATTAATGAGGTATTAAATAATCATACTTTTTTGTAGGAATACTGTTGTAGGGTGTTTACTAGTTTAATGATCACCTAGGTATATCTACCAAGCACCTACGTACTTAGGTATATTAGGGTAGTTGGATAGTTGGGAAGAAATCGCAGCATCCGCTTATGACTGAAGAAAAACAAGATTAAAGATTGCCGGTGGTCGGAATCGAACCGGCAACCTCCCGCAATAAAGCCTCGCTGAGAATGGAATGGATTCCAAAAAGGAAATTAGAAAATCCAGACGTGAAGAAGAGAATAGTGGGAAGCGGGGAAGATTGATGGAGGAGGACAGCATGAGTCGTGGGAGGTGGTGCAAGGTGCAAGATTGTGCGAGACCAGAAGGAAATGGAAGATTTGATTGAGAGGCTGGGGTAGAAGATGAACGTTGGACATGGCAAAACCATCTCCGTTTTAGAAGGGATTGTCGGACTCCAATCGACCGAATATTGTTGGAACTGACTTTAATATTATATTATTGATGGCATGATGCATTATGTAGAATCGAGAAAACCACACGAAAACCACAGGTTAGGATGAATGGATTCTAATACTCTTCCTTCTTAGTTACAAGTTTCATCAATAGTATAAAATATATAAAATAACTACACTACAGTTACAATTAACACAATACGCAATAAACTACATAATATTATACAATCTGAGTAAGGCCCCGGGGTTTTCCTCAGTGATAAGCGAATGCTGGGACTGTATAAGACACTATCCTGCAGAAGTCAAGTATTAGTCCAGCATCAAATGGAATCCTGTGCAATTTCGAGGAAAGAGTATAGCACCATATACCAATGTGTTCATAAGGTTTTACAGTATTTAGCGCACTTTGGTGCCAGAGCGATATCCGTGACTGGGGGCGGGGGCGGTGCCCCCCATTTTGACTACGCATTGCATTGAATATCGCTCAATTACGGCCAAACGATTGGTCTGACAACGAAAATGATGATTATAAAATATATTTGTGTATAATTGATAAATATTTCCTTGTCACAATTATTCATGTACGGTACATAGTGCGAAAGTTATCGTCAATTAAGTATAAAATTAATATATTCTCAATATATAAAACCAGGGGAAAACTATATATTATCAAAACATTACAAATACATTCATACACGTATAGAAATTTCAGAGTGTTGCCATATTGGTGATTTTTTTTCATAATTTTATCTTTAAGCGATTGGTATAAGTGAAGTATTAAAGACAAGAATGCGTGGGGCTTTTGTGCGCCCGCTAAACACAAGTGTAATGCATAGAAGCATTGGCAATCATAATATTGTACTATTTCGAAAGAAAAGTACACTTATATCTTCGTTTTAGCTTGTAAAATAATTATTTGGATGGTGCCAAGCTCCAAAATTAGGCGTTTACAAGTTATACATAAAAAACAAAATGGCCGACTCTCATGAGGTTTTTCCTTTTTATCTTCACAACCGTACGTTTTTTGGCAAAACTTAATTCTAGACAAAAATTGATTCTAGTAAAATTCTACACACATGTAATACTTGATATTTTCATAGGAAGTACTACTTACGTACAAATTTAATTTTTGTATGTGTGCATCTGAACTCAAATGTACAAAACTTGGCTCCCGTTCGCTTCTTGATGAAGCAACTGTGACCTAAGGGAGTGGTCTCAATCTCTTCTTTTAAGCTCATAAAATAATAATATTGATGGTGCCAAGCTCCAATGATAGGCGTTTACGAGTTGCATGTGAAAAACAAAATGGCTGCCACTTCAGGTGGTTTTGGCAATTTATCTTCATAACCGTACTATTTATGACAAAATCTAACATGACAAAAAATATTCCTTGTAAAATTCTACATACAATTCATATTCAGGTATTTTTATGTGATTTACCATTTACCTACAAATTTAGATTTGTGTATGTTAATCTGTACTCAAATGTACAAGCATTGGCTCCCCTGGGCTACTTGATGAAGCAAGTATGGACTATGGGAGTGGGGTCAATCTCTTTCTTTCAACTTATAGAATAATAATTTCGATGGTGCCAAACTCAAGTACTAGGCGTTCAAGAGAAACTCGCAAAAACAAAATGCCCGCCAATAGTGTGTATTCAGATGTACATCCGTCGGTTGTTTGATGAAGCCTCTTCTTTATAGCTTATAAAGTAATAATTGTGATAGTGCCTACCTTACATATGGGGCATTATCGAGTTACACGTAAAATACAAAATGGCCACCACTTTAGGTAGTTTTTCCAATTTACCGTCATAACCGTACGTTTTATGACAAAATCTAATATGACAAAAAATATTTCTTGTAAAATTGTGCACACATATGATATTAACATATTTTTATAGGACTTACTATTACCATAAAAATTAAAATTTCTCCATGTTAAATGTGTGTTTTTTTTTTACGTGTTTCTCTTGAACGCCTAATACTTGAGTTTGCCACAATCAAAATTATTATTCAATAAGTTGAAAGAAAGAGATTGAGCCCACTCCCATAGTCCATACTTGCTTCATCAAGTAGCCCAGGGGAGCCAATGCTTGTACATTTGAGTACAGATTAACATACACAAATCTAAATTTGTAGGTAAATGGTAGATCATATGAAAATATTGAATATGAATTGTATGTAGAATTTTACAAGAAATATTTTTTGTCATGTTAGATTTTGTCGTAAATAGTACGGTTATGAAGATAAATTGCCAAAACTACCTGAAGTGGCAGCCATTTTGTTTTTCACATGCAACTCGTAAACGCCTATCATTGGAGCTTGGCACCATCAATATTATTATTTTATGATCTTAAAAAAAGAGATTGAGACCACTCTTTTAGGTCACAGTGGCTTCATCAAGAAACGAACGGGAGCCAAGTTTTGTACATTTGAGTTCAGATGCACACATACAAAAATTAAATTTGTACGTAAGTAGTACTTCCTATGAAAATATCAAGTATCATATGTGTGTAGAAATTTACTAGGAACAATTTTTGTCATATTAAGTTTTGCCAAAAAAACGTACGGTTGTGAAGATAAAAAGGAAAAACCTCATGAGAGTCGGCCATTTTGTTTTTTATGTATAACTTGTAAACGCCTAATTTTGGAGCTTGGCACCATCCAAATAATTATTTTACAAGCTAAAACGAAGATATAAGTGTACTTTTCTTTCGAAATAGTACAATATAAAGATTGCCAATGCTTCTATGCATTACACTTGTGTTTAGCGGGCGCACAAAAGCCCCACGCATTCTTGTCTTTAATACTTCACTAATACCAATCGCTTAAAGATAAAATTATGAACAAAAATCACCGATATGGCAACACTCTGACATTTCTAAACGTGTATGAATGTGTTTGTAATGTTTTGAAAATATATAGTTGTCCCATTGTTTTATATATTGAGAATATATTAATTTTATACTTAATTGACGATAACTTTCGCACTATGTACCGTACATGAATAATTGTAACAAGGAAATATTTATCAATTACACACAAATATATTTTATAATCATCATTTTCGATGTCAGACCAACCGTTTGGCCGTAATTGAGCAATATTCAATGCAAAGTGTAGTCAAAATTGGGGGCACCGCCCCCGCCCCCAGTCGCGGATATCGCTCTGGCACCAAAGTGCGCTAAATACTGTAAAACCTCATGAACACATTGGTATATGGTGCTATACTCTTTCCTCGAAATTGCACAGGACTATGATTTTCGACACTTTGATGCTGGACTATATTATTATACTATTTAATTACGGCATCACTTACGAGTTAATTAGAGGTATTGTTTGTATGATCTTCCTTCACACATGACGCAACCTTTCCTACTTGACCATGTATTGAATCCGAATGTCTTCATACTTCCTGGTAAGAGTCCTCCAAACCAAACATCTCGTCAAATCTACAACTGAATGCGAAATCGTCTTCGCGATAATGATCTATATTATTAATAATGTACACACACATTTAATTCAACACATTATTATTTCCCTGTGTGACTCATCACTCATCAGTATAGTTTCACCGGCCTTCCTCGTAGTTCGTGTGTCGGAACGCACCGGAACGCAACTCCGGTTCCTCTGTTTGCCGCAAGGGGCGTTCAAGCGCAACAATGAATACATTACTTTCTCACATATGCTTTCTAAAGGTGACTCATGTCTCTGTACGAGTGCTGTACTTGGCCAAGTAATGGGGGTGAGGTCGGGGACTGTATAGCTGCTACTGCTGCACATGAACATGAATTTGCAATAAAGCTTAAATATCACCCGATACATATGCGCATAATTTTAAATATATTTGGTAAATTGCTGTGCGTAAATTATGATAACAGTTTTTTGTATAGAGACGCAAGCCGGGTAATGGTTCGATATGTGTGGAACTGTTCCGATCACGCACGACTGAAATCAAGAAAAATGTGACAACACAAACCGAAGGGCTGGGGGTGGTAACCAATCGCGTTCAAGATATTCTAGAGGAAGGGGTTTTGGCATTCAGCGCTTATCACTTGGTTTGATTGATCTATAGGCGAGACCGGTGTAATGGTGTGTCTCGTTATTGACCCATTCAGTATTGCGTGCTATTGAAATCCATCGCCTAATAAGAGAAGTATTATTCAACCATAATAATTATTTGGGATCGGTATAATATTAATGTTCATCGATTTTTCTAAATTTTTTGTCATTACTTTAGTAATTATTTATCTGTGCTTTAGTTATTTATACTAAGTACTTGTTAATCTTTTTAAAGGAAGCAATATATTCTTAACTTTCGATTGTTATGTGCCAAACGTAAACAAGTAGGGCTGTTATTTTGTTTGTTTAATACATATTATGAATACAAGTTACAATTCTACTGATTATTAGATTATTATATAGGCTATATTTAGCTTCAATCTAAAGAATTTACCACCTAGGGACGGGGGTTCAAATCCCTCATCGTCTCGACAGGCATGAATGCAATAATAGAGACGTAAGCAACAAGAATAAATACTCATCATTATAGAGTTTACGAAACCTCGGGGTCGTCAGTTCTTATTTTTTCGACGTGTTGTAAAGCATTTTCGAGATATTATTAAAATACGATGAATTCAGATAATTATTGCGAGTTGACCAACGAGGTGAGTGAGTGAGCGAGCGAGCGAAAGAGAGAGAGAGAGAGAGAGAGAGAGAGAGAGAGAGAGAGAGAGAGAGAGAGAGAGAGAGAGAGAGAGAGAGAGAGAGAGAGAGAGAGAGAGAGAGAGAGAGAGAGAGACGAATGTTGTTGTAGAGTTGCAGCACGGATGATCGCGACGACGATACGAATGTTTCGTGCAATAAGTGGCCGCTGAAGTCACTGAACTGAACCGAGACCTATCATTAAAATAACGTAATAATTATAGGCCTCGGTTTTTCTCGACTACATTGTATGCGGGCTTCTGTGACTTCACTTATAATCAGTTCTGTTTCAAGGATCTAACTCTTAGCCTCTAGTTGAGTCAGATAAAATATAAATTATAGGCTACAATACGTATCATGAACTTTCCTTTCACAGGCGTTACTGTAACCTGTATTATATTGTGCCATATCTGTAGGTTTTTCACAAAGCGATCGAGTAACACTGGAATTAAATTAGATTACTGTATATTATTAGAAAGCGGACACAGTCCACAGACTTCTCATCATTGGTCCTTTGTACTTTATTAGCCTTGTGTTTATATTCAACATAAAGTACACTCACCTATGACACAATATTTCTATTGCGGTTTTACATCCTTTCCGCACCAAGTCTGCACATGACGGTGTTAACCATGAGATTATTATGCGTTATCGCCTGTGAACATGACTGTGTCTAAAATGCTGTACCAAGAAACGTGTATATGTTTATAAAACATCACTTATTGCGTTTTGCGAATTTTAAATAATGCCAAATAACAGGATTTTCATGATTTTTGTATGATGACTTCCAGCTATATTTAATCTGAATGTAGACGAATCGAAACCTTCGTTTATTTCATTTACAATCATACCAAATTTCATATGTGTCAAATTCTTTCTGAGAGTAGAACACAGCACCCCTTAAAGGTAAGTGTCAACTGTGTAGTGCAGGTTGCTTTGAAACTTATTCAATGTACGGACGATTTATTACAATATCAATATCTTAGTAAAAAGCCGATATTTGGACGATATTCTACGTAGGGCGTCCTAACGGTATCGTCGATCATTTGACCTTCAAGTCATCATATTTTCAAGGAGCTTAGGTCAATCAATACAACAGTTTGTTGACAATTACTGAAACGTAAACGAACACAGACAATCTTTTACATTGATTATAACTTCATATTCTGGAATTAAGCTATATTCTTTGCTTGTTTCGTTTTATGTAAGTAACTGTGTAACCAACGAGAATAACTTGGCCCCACTTCAGGTAATTATCTATCCTGGTACCGTACATTAGGGACTAGGGTGTTTGTATAGTTGGGAAGGAGCGTCCCCGAGGGATGTTACAGTAGTAGGACTCAATCCCAGGATTCGCCGAGGAAATTGCCGTTGACCGGAATCGAACCGGTGACCTCCAGAATAAGAGTCTCGCGTGTTACCGCTGAGCCACCTCTATCGTTCTACATAGTTCAAAAGTGCGAAAACTTGATAACTCCGTCTTTCCGGTTATCACGTGACTCCGGTTAACACGTGACTCCGGTTATCACGTGACTTTCCGGTTATCACGTGATCCGATCCTCCTCCGTTTCGTCTATGGTTCGTGCAGTCTTGTTCAGGCCAAAGAACAATTTCCAGGTAGGACTAGTGTAAAGACGTTTTCGATCTACTAACTAACTAAACAATATGATTACGAGTAGATAAGTGTTTCAGAATTTCGTTGGAAAATAACTGGTTCGTTTTTTTTTTTTAGGAACTCCACATGTAGTTCACGACATGTCATTCTTTAGTATATGTAATTATAACATATTATAAGTAGTAGAAAGCATTTTCTTTGAGAGTCTTTTTCTGCTGTGAATATTACTTTTAACAAAATGCAACACAAAACACTTTGCTTTTTTTATGTATATCGTCATTGCACAAAAAAAATCATATTTGCCATGTCATGTGCATGGTATATTGAGGGAGGGGGACGGGAGGGGAGGGAAGCACAAATAACAAACATCTTTGCCTGGGTCTCGAGAGGGAAGGGATGGGAATTTGGGGGGGGGGGCTCCCTCCCTTCTTGAACCTTTTGGATAACATTGAGGCGGCTTCTGTTTACACTGCAACAAAAAATGACATTAAATACGTCTCATATTTTAGCAGAAAGTATGTGTGTCCTGTCTCGGTACTTTTTTGTTTTTGCTACACATACATATATACAAACAGATCCCTAAACTATGTATAGTTTCAACGACAATACAGGTGACTCAGTGGTATTATACGGTAACAGAAGAGACTCGAATTCGGGATGTCTACGATTCGAATCCGATTACCGGCAATCCTGATTGAAGTCTTTATCCTCTAAGGTTTTGCTAAGTCATAGGCTAGCAGTCTGGCATTCCTTACCATCCATCCTCACACCCTTACATTCCTACATTTTATCATCTAAAAACAATATTTACCAGGTTCGACGTTTTACCGGAATGATACATGAAATATAGATTGAATTATTGAAACGAAACTAAACTGATTTTTAATACACCACCTTGAAATGATGTGTACATAACTGTGTAAACCGAACGTAGTATGTGTTACAATAACGCAAGATTGGCGTGAAAAAAAATTAAAAAAATAGTATAGTCCATATTATTTTATCATTCACAACAAATGTTCTTGTTGCGCTCATTCTAAGAAGTAACAACCAAAACAAACATAAATGTTAAATAAAATTGCACATTGATCTTCCGCATTTCTATCTTTTCTGAAACGACAAATAAAAATATTTCAATGTAGTATGCGATTCTCTTAGCGTTTAGATTCGAGACTGACCTTGAAGGAACTTAAGACTTCTTCATGCTTAGCATGAGTCCATGCAGCGTCCACCCACATACGTGTTGTTATTATTGTTGGTGACGTCAGCAATCAAGGCGAGACATTTACGCGTGGTCGTGCTAAAATTAGTGATTCTTATCATCACCCTGTTCTTAGTTATCACACCTCATCGAAAATGAAAGACTCCTTGTACCCTACCCACGAAACGAAATTGCGTTCTGCTAATGGAGGTGCAATCGTTAAATCTAACTATTAAACATGCAACGATGTCTTCGTGTTATTGGTGTAATAGCAGTACTCGATTTGTTTTAAACTTCTGATTGTTTAGGCAACAGACGTCGAGAAAAAATCTCGGTTGTTGTAGGCTATTTTAAACCGACGAAATTTAATTATTTTACTTTGTGTACAAGAAACAATAGTATAATCATTTTCTATTCATAATTTTCAAGTTCCAGTTTGTGTTTTGTGATGTGTTTTCAACTTTTCGTCTTCATGCACTCATGATTTCGATTAGCGTTGTTGCTGTGATTATATTTTCCATATATTTACTGTCAATATACACAACTTCTAACTGCAAATTACATAAGAAAACAATAACAAAGCAAAAACGGTGATAAAATATTGCAATAAAGATTTTAGAACTTTCTCTATCAAAAACCAAATAAGTTTAAGGTTTCAGTTTACCCTGATTGGCACTCATTTCTTCCATGGAGAAATTTACGGTTGTGTTTTTTGTTGTAATATGTATTTTATTTTGGTAAGAAAATAATAAAATGATTTGAAAATTTAAATTAATTTTAATCAATTTATATATTTGACGTCCTCGTGAACTCTCTTTGGCTCCACGGTTCAACTGTTCGATTGTTCCACACAATCATCTTGTTGGCCCCAGGCTAGACCGCTCCGGCCCATCAAGCTTGTTTACTTGTCTTGACTCCACTCAGAGTCAGCTCTGCTCCTTTCTACCAGTCTTTCAGCTTTCTCTTGACAGATTCGAATCTCTGACACACCCTCGGGCTCACCTATCTGTCCCTCCTCTCAGCCAGCGTAGAGATTCACATGGGTACGATTACGAGGAGAAACACGCTGTTTAGTCTCAGTACAGTCGACAACAATTAGGATATAATTACCCTGTGAAGAAGAACTAGCTAATTATAGATGGGTGACCCGGGGCCACAACCCACAAGCACGATGGCGGTTATATTCGTAATAAATGTATAGTTAAAATAAATTAATAGTAATAATATTTGATTATAATAAAATCATGTATTTTTGTGATTAACGATAATGTGTTATAATATATTGAATGTTGATAATTCAGGTTGCGAGACGATGAGTATTGATAAATGAAAATGAAGACCAATTACAAAAAGAAAAACATGTATAATGTGGAATTCGAACCTACGCCAATAGGTGACATACGCTTATGCTCTCCGCCCCCGCCACCCACCACGAACGACAGTAGATAAAAAAAAACTGATATCCCAGATGTGGTTGTGTAAGAACTAAAAAGTGGATTAAAAAAGCTTGAAATATTATAATCGTTATGCTTGTTAGGTTGGTAACTAATTTATTAATTATGCATTCGTTAATAAGTCTCAATTTACCGTACATGAGAAACTTTTTAATCCAGTTTTTAGTTCTTACCAAACCACATGGGCTGGCTTATTAATCACTTCCCAATATTATTTAGATATTTCAAGACAATATTTAAAATCAACATTAATTTGGCACTGTTTCAACAGTATAACTATAGTCCAGCATCAAATGGAATCCTGTGCAATTTCGAGGAAAGAGTATAGCACTATATACCAATGTGTTCATAAGGTTTCACAGTATTTAGCGCACTTTGGTGCCAGAGCGATATCCGCGACTGGGGGCGGGGGCGGTGCCCCCAATTTTGACTACACTTTGCATTGAATATCGCTCAATTGCGGCCAAACGGTTGGTCTGACAACGAAAATAATGGTTATAAAATATATTTGTGTGTAATTGATAAATATTTCCTTGTCACAATTATTCATGTACGGTACATAGTGCGAAAGTTATCGTCAATTAAGTATAAAATTAATATATTCTCAATATATAAAACCATGGGACAACCATATATTATCAAAACATTACAAACCCATTCATACACGTATAGAAATGTCAGAGTGGTGCCATATCGGTGATTTGTTTTCATAATTTCATCTTCAAGCGATTGGTATTAGTGAAGTATTAAATACAAGAATGCGTGGGGCTTTTGTGCGCCCGTTAAACACAGGTGTAATGCATAGAAGCATTGGCAATCATAATATTGTACTATTTCGAAAGAAAAGTACACTTACATCTTCGTTTTAGCTTGTAAAATAATAAGTTGGATGGTGCCAAGCTCCAAAATGAGGCGTTTACAAGTTATACATAAAAACCAAAATGGCCGACTCTCATGAGGTTTTTCCTATTTATCTTCACAATCGTGCATTTTTTGGCAAAACTTAATATGACAAAAATTGTTTCTAGTAAAATTCTACACACATATGATACTTGGATATTTTCATAGGAAGTACTACTTACGTACAAATTTAATTTTTGTATGTGTGTATCTGAACTCAAATGTACAAAACTTGGCTCCCGTTCGCTTCTTGATGAAGCAACTGTGACCTACGGGAGTGGTCTTAATATCTTCTTTTAAGCTCATCAAATAATAATCTTGATGGTGCCAAGCTCCAATGATAGGCGTTTACGAGTTGCATGTGAAAAACAAAATGGCTGTCACTTCAGGTGGTTTTGGCACTTTATCTTCATAACCGTACTATTTATAACAAAATCTAATATGACAAAAAATATTTCTTGTAAAATTCTACATACAATTTATATTCAGGTATTTTCATATGATTTACCATTTACCTATAAATTTAGATTTGTGTATGTTAATCTGTACCTACTCAAATGTACAAGAATTGGCTCCCCTGGGCTACTTGATGAAGCAAGTATGGACTATGGGAGTGGACTCAATCTCTTCCTTTTAACTTATAGAATAATAATTTCGATGGTGCCAAACTCAAGTACTAGGCGTTCAAGATAAACACGTAAAAAAAAAAAAACATTTTAGTACTAATTAACATGGAGAAATTTTAATTTTTAGGTTAATAGTAAGTTCTATAAAAATATGTAAATATCATATGTGTGTACAATTTTGCAAGAAATAATTTTTGTCATATTAGATTTTATCATAAAACGTACGGTTATGACGGTAAATTGAAAAAACTACCTATAGTGGTGGCCATTTTGTATTTTACGTGTAACTCGATAATGCCCCATATTTAAGGTAGGCACCATCACAATTATTACTTTATAAGCTATAAAGAAGAGATTGAGCCCACTCCCATACTTGCTTCATCAAACAACCGACGGATGTACATCTGAATACACCCCATTGGCGGGCATTTTGTTTTTTGCGTGTTTCTCTTGAACGCCTAGTACTTGAGTTTCGCACCATCGAAATTATTATTCTATATGTTAAAAGGAAGAGATTGAGTCCACTCCCATAGTCCATACTTGCTTCATCAAGTAGCCCAGGGGAGCCAATGCTTGTACATTTGAGTACAGATTAACATACACAAATCTAAATTTGTAGGTAAATGGTAAACCATATGAAAATACCTGAATATGAATTGTATGTAGAATTTCACAAGGAATATTTTTTGTAATATTAGATTTTGTTATAAATAGTACGGTTATGAAGATAAAGTGCCAAAACCACCTGAAGTGACAGCCATTTTGTTTTTCACATGCAACTCGTAAACGCCTATCATTGGAGCTTGGCACCATCAAGATTATTATTTGATGAGCTTAAAAGAAGATATTAAGACCACTCCCGTAGGTCACAGTTGCTTCATCAAGAAGCGAACGGGAGCCAAGTTTTGTACATTTGAGTTCAGATACACACATACAAAAATTAAATTTGTACGTAAGTAGTACTTCCTATGAAAATATCCAAGTATCATATGTGTGTAGAATTTTACTAGAAACAATTTTTGTCATATTAAGTTTTGCCAAAAAATGCACGATTGTGAAGATAAATAGGAAAAACCTCATGAGAGTCGGCCATTTTGGTTTTTATGTATAACTTGTAAACGCCTCATTTTGGAGCTTGGCACCATCCAAATTATTATTTTACAAGCTAAAACGAAGATATAAGTGTACTTTTCTTTCGAAATAGTACAATATTATGATTGCCAATGCTTCTATGCATTACACCTGTGTTTAACGGGCGCACAAAAGCCCCACGCATTCTTGTATTTAATACTTCACTAATACCAATCGCTTGAAGATAAAATTATGAAAACAAATCACCGATATGGCACCACTCTGACATTTCTATACGTGTATGAATGGGTTTGTAATGTTTTGATAATATATGGTTGTCCCATGGTTTTATATATTGAGAATATATTAATTTTATACTTAATTGACGATAACTTTCGCACTATGTACCGTACATGAATAATTGTGACAAGGAAATATTTATCAATTACACACAAATATATTTTATAACCATTATTTTCGTTGTCAGACCAACCGTTTGGCCGCAATTGAGCGATATTCAATGCAAAGTGTAGTCAAAATTGGGGGCACCGCCCCCGCCCCCAGTCGCGGATATCGCTCTGGCACCAAAGTGCGCTAAATACTGTGAAACCTTATGAACACATTGGTATTTGGTGCTATACTCTTTCCTCGAAATTGCACAGGACTATGATTTTCGACACTTTGATGCTGGACTACTATCTCTCTTCGCATTATTGTTGGAATCAAGTGGAGATAGTCCCCCATGCACATGAACTCTGACCTGATGCAAGGCTTACTAAAAGCTCTGTTCATAAGGCTCGTCACGCGCCTTGTGTACGAGGGTCAGTGAATGTGCATCCATTGTGACAGGGTGGGGGGGAGGGAGGAGGGGGGGGGGGGGGGGTTTGCAGACTACCGCCTTGCCACATTTTGTTGGATATATTTCTCTGTTGGATGTATTTCCCATAGGTCTTAGAACTGCATTCACATAAAAATCTCTGGTAGTGGTAGGTACTCACAGTTTCAGTCAAATTTGCACGATGTCTTCTAGCAGGCGCCATGTATTCTCGGGACCAAACAAAAGTTTGGTGAACCCGTCCATTACCAATTTAAAAATTAAGATTAACTACAAAATAAATTGCCCTGAATGTTGTTTTAGGATCGTCTATACATTTTTTTAAGCATTGCTTATAAAAAATATTTTTTGTTCAAAAGTTGAAGAACATGTGTGTGAAGTGAGGGGGGGGGGGGTGGTGGGGGGCGTGACAAATGCAGGTCCATGTGTTATTTTTCATCTCAGAGTATAGCTCTGATGTCTCTGGCCTATATCGTAATTCGTGGGGCTTTGCGTTACACCGGCTCGGGGCAATCGTCGAAAAGCAACGACCTAACAGCACGACAAACCTTAATTCCGCTAATTTCTACGAGCGATGAGACGAAACGAATCAACATTGAACCACCATAACGAGAAACGTAAAGACACATTTCAATTGAACACAGGTATGAGCTAACACAGTTTGTACTAGTACAACAAACACTCAGGTCACACCACGTGTTTGAGTTACGTAAAAGAAAAAATGCAGTTATGTAAATATTAGATGTGTATGAAATGAAATTAAAAAAGTAGCGTGCGTGCTTTTATCCCCACGAGCTTACATCATACAAACTCCTGCATCAACTTGTTCAAAGACGAAACTTTTTCGAACAGCAAAAACTCTTGAACCGAACCGCAATTAACATCTTTTATTTTTATCTCCGAAGAAGGAAGAAGCCGGTCGACTTTCATCTGTTTGCTCGTCGGGTACAGTACACAGACAGACAGACAGACAGACAGACAGACAGACAGACAGACAGACAGACAGACAGACAGACAGACAGACAGACAGACAGACAGACAGACAGACAGACAGACAGACAGACAGACAGACAGACAGACAGACAGACAGACAGACAGACAGACAGACAGACAGACAGACAGACAGACAGACAGACAGACAGACAGACAGACAGACAGACAGACAGACAGACAGACAGACAGACAGACAGACAGACAGACAGACAGACAGACAGACAGACAGACAGACAGACAGACAGACAGACAGACAGACAGACAGACAGACAGACAGACAGACAGACAGACAGACAGACAGACAGACAGACAGACAGACAGACAGACAGACAGACAGACAGACAGACAGACAGACAGACAGACAGACAGACAGACAGACAGACAGACAGTGCAATGACGACCGCGGGTATAGTTGCGAATGTTGACACAGAGGCGCTGCAATACGAGTGACGCGTCACCGCGGGCCAATCGGAGGCTCCGTGGCGAGATGCCAAGGGGGCTGCGCCGACGTGCCCCCCCACTTTAAAAACAACAGTCAATACCGGATAGATAAACATGAAGCGCGAGTGACGAAGCTTTTGATCTCGGCTCGTGTATTTCTTATTCAAAGGGCATCACAGCGGTTTGATGTGATGTACAAGGCTCGGTTTTCAAAGCCCGGTGTAGAAAGCTTTGCAGCTCTTTCTGTTTGTCATCTTCAACCCATACAGTAGGCCTACTCGGTACGTGGTTGGTTCCTTTCATGATTGCATCATACTTCTAATTTATTTCACCACTCATTTCATGATGTTTTTAACCTGTCAGATCAAAATTATGGTACCTTTACTTTACAAATTTAAGTATTTTTGTATGTTTTTGTTAGATTTGGTATGTGAAAACACATTTTTATTTTTGGAACTTGCTCTTAATTTATTGAGGAGCAAAAGGATTGTAGAATTGAAATTCAATGTATTCACAATTTAACCGAGATTATGTGTTAATCGTAGATTTGCTTTGAGCAAACATGGTGACCATATAGAAGACAATGCATTTTGAATGTTATGTTTGTTGTAATGTAACTATGATTACCGATCAGAGCTGATTAAATTTGAGATTAACAAATTTTGGGGAATTTGGACTAAATTATATATCGTTTATTTATTACTAGTCTTATATTATCACGCATATGCTTTGGCTAGTATGCAAATTTCAAGTTCACAAATCAAAATGATGCAAGCGATTATTTGTACGGTTTTATAGGAATGATTTTCTGACAATTTATACAGCTTAATTTGAGCAGTAAATACACACGTAGGCCTACGTTAATCGTAATCATTATTCAAAGTGACGTGAAAATTACGGCCGGAGTCCGTCCGTCCGCTCCGGTTGAAATTCCTGTACCACCCCATGCAACGCTGGCTGCACAAAGAACTAAGCAACAGAGGGCGAGCGCGAATCATTAGCCGATATTGCATGACGTCACGCACTAGGAGCCCTCTGATTGGCTCAGACACTACATCGTTGATCGCGTGATTTCATTCCACACAAATTAAAATCTAAATCAAAGGGCAATATGAAATAGGAAAGTGTTTTATTTCATAGAGGAAAATTGTTAATAAATTACTACATTTTCATTTACGTCATGCACCTGACTTAACACACAACCGACAGAGGTGTAGCTCAGAGGTAGAACGTGGTATTCTGATTCGGGAGGTCGTAGGGTCGAGTCACGTTATCGCGATGCCCCTGGCTGAAGAAGTTTCCCGAAGGATTCTTCAGCCTATTTTATACACAACTGTTATAATGAAGGGCATTGTATAAGTATAAATTAAATTGGTTGTCACTAATGCCAAACAGTGGTGAGTTCCATTTCATTTCAATACAGGAACTCGTCATTTCAAACCCTACCGATGTGAGCTGAGTCGAGATACCTGAAGCAAAGTGGATTATTTGCTATTTTAGGTATGAGAACATCTCCCGAGATAGATTATTAGCCTGTCCTGTCAGAAGTTGAGAATAAAAAATCATTTCTGTTCCAAATTACTATAATTCCCATCTTTGAGCTACGTGAAGCTCTGAATTCACTTCGCTACTTTACGTGTAATTTGAATTTGAGTTTAGTTAGTTCTAAAAGGTTCGTTCGTGATCCGAAGACCAGCAACATTTCGCCCATCCATCCATACATCCCTTTGCCTGGTTCATTAGATACCTACGAATTATTACAGATTTCAACGCTCTTTGCTTCTCCATTCTATTCAACTTGAGCAAGCATCAAAAGCTACGTAGAGATTTAGCGCAGAGTTGCGCTGGGCCTCGCTAAAGTTGCCTTTCTAAGCCGATCTTATAAAACAAAATTCAAAAGACGAAGTGATGTAGATGGAAAACATGCCTATAAAATAGAACCTCTCTCTCTCTCTCACTCTCTTGCTCTCTCTCGCTCTCTGTCGAGTATAGAGTTTCATCAGCCCATTGAAACGCCAGCGTCTTGAACAAAACAAGCATCACATCTTGAACCGGTTCGTCCAGTTTCTAAACTAATTTATTCCAAGTTGGATTTTTTCTTTCTTTCTTTTTATAATATATTAATAATGTCGATAGCGAGATATTCCTTCAATATCTCATTAAATATACATCAGAGATTTGATGTAGATTCGAATTTGAGATATACAATTAACCTTTTAGGTCGTCGTGACTAGGCTGTGCCTACCGTTTGACGTTCCCATCCATTACTTAAGACATTAACCACGCATGGATGACCTCAGTAGATAAGTGATGCAAGTTTAAATTGGACATTGTAATATACCTTATAAACCTGAGCTCAATCAAAACAGCCTCATTCGACGGGTTAACAAGTCACATTTTGAGTAGTAGTATTATTACCCGATTGCCATTAGCACTTCCTTCAACCTCGGGTGATAAAACTACAAACGCGGCCACGTAAGATACTCAACTTGTTTTTCAGCAATGAGAGGAAGTCGTATATTCGAAGTTACATGGGAAAATGTACTTTTCAACTTGCGTACTAAATGCTTTTGTGGTCGTACATTTATTTTCACCACGGGGATCGCAGTAAATGTTAACACTATTTTATTATGTGAAAACAAAACACGGCTTCTTGTTTGATGTGTTGAGTGTAAATGGCGATTTAGTTTTGTTTTCTTGTACATGGCAACTGGTTTGGATTCGCAAAAGTGCCCAATGAAATACTGAGAAACTGAACTTAAATTTGTAATAGTAAATATGAAATACAGGAATGTAGTGGATATTACAAACTTCTTCAAATTAAAATTTTAAAATTAAAAAAAGTATTATTAAAATCATTCCTTTTGAATGTGTGACTCGCTAAGTTTTGCTTTACTAACGACAAAGGTGTAGCACATTCTTGTGAATCCATGCATGGGGTTCTAGGCTAGAGTGAGCTCTAACTTTGGAAGTGAGTGTAGAAGAATTTCGACCGTCCCGCCACGACCCTTACGTAATAAACATATATTTCAGTTTAACTACCAGAACCACATGGGTTCCCAATATCTCTCCCAGCTGTGAGCGCCCTGGTAAACTGTTACCACGTGTGACAGTCGTCATCTCATCATCACCCACATCATTTAGATCTGATGAACAAAAACCACGGCCGATAGTTCTGCACTTCACTCGCTACCCTCGTTGTTGGCTAACGATGCGTCCACAAAAACCCGCATTTGATGTGTCCGCTACAGAATCACTGAAACTGATTGGTTGTTCCTGTGAAGTGTTGTCATTGACAGACAGAACGGTATATCCATGTTTTCAATATATTTTAACCGTGTCAATATCACTCCCCTAATAGCACGTCATACTGAGACGAAAGCGTACAATTTGCTATTTGCATGTTATATGTTTTGCAGAAAGTGTAAGAATGTAGTGATACAATTCATACGAACTATAAGGTTAGACCTAAGCTACGTCTTAGAAAAAAGTGCGTCTGCTTTTTTTTGGAAGAGTAAGCCAAACTACCGTACTTTATACATGAGTATTGATTTATTTTCCATTTAATTTGAGTTATAATCACTGCATTAGGATGGACCCAAAGTCCGTCAATCCACTGGCGGAGGTTCGTTAAACTTCAAGCTCAACGAGCCCCCGCCATTTACGGACCTTGGGTTGGGTCTGACCAATACCTTCGCCGTATTATACCATAGTAATTACTAATTACTAATTACCAAGTCCAGTAGAATCTATCTAAATCGTTCAACTGTGATTATGCGAACTCGCGTGACAAAAACAGTGTAAAATGGAATATTTTCTCTCCTCCAGGGTAGAAAGAAAGAAGTTACCAATCACAGCAACTACTTCAAGGAAACAATGTATTGTGCAAGAGAGTTTAGTGCCCCTTCCCTCCACACACACACCTGCTGATGAACTTCCACAACAAGTTGTTTATTTCGATTATGCGACACACTAAACAGCTGTTTCGAGTATAATCTACTTCCGTTGAGGCCAAGGCCAACATTTTATGATTTTTGCGAGCGGATAATATTTCCAGCCAACTGCTGGTACGGGTATGTTATACGCACATCTTTTAGTGGGGTTTTGTGACAATATATTGGGTATTACAAGATATTCAACGTAAACTAAAATTCCCAAATTCAAATCAAATACGACTACACGTGGTTGTAATCTCGTTAATTTGAGATCTGTACAGCACCCTCTTTACCTTACGATTAGCGATTATCATGTAAGATAATCGACGTGTGCATAGAAGCTTCGGTCGAAGAGGCATGATTGACTTTTCCCTGTACATTCCCCACTTTTATAACCTGACTAAAATACGAGGTACATAGTGGGATGCCCCGAAACAACTTTACCAATGCGTTCGTGACTCGTGACCAATCAGCGATCGGTGTTTGAAATTGGGGCTCGCTGGTTGGCCAATGGCCACGAACCACTCATCTATGACGAAAACATGCGTAACATTGTCTCGGGAGTATTATCTTCAAATGTTACCAGGACTTGCGTGACCAAGATATCTAACGCAGTCGGGTCAGCAGTGTAGTTGTCAGTCAGTTGTTAGTGTAACTGGCCAGTGCGCACTCTACACCAGTATGATATGAACTTGTCAGTACTTGCAGTTAATGTTTCAAAATAGAAGTGTTCCTTTGGAGTTTGGACTAGAGATTATTGTTGGACTATATTTAGGCACACGTATAATGCAAAGGAAATATCAAATATATACGATAATGGTACAGTAACGATATAACGACAATATCAAGGACATAAATGAGAAATCGCGTTATTTTCATCTAAGTTTTAGTGCTTTTTAGTATTTGATAACGATTGGCATTCAAATTTTTAATTCAAATCAATGAAAAGTATTAAAATAATGTTGTATGATATAGTTACCCCGAAACAACCTTACATTGCTCGCTTGTCATTGATGAGTGTTTCCTAGTGAACCGTTTCTCGTCCATGACGAAGCAACTATAAGGTTGTTTCGCGACAAGTATAGCACAGCACAGCACCGTGGTTCATCATCTCACACAGAAACTCCAACTCCGAAATATCGCTCCTTTTGTATAAGTGGACACATAACCCAAACACAGATCAACGTGTGTTTGTGATTATCATATCGTAGTACTTTGTTCGCATGAACTAACGAGCTCCGGTGTGGGAGTGCGCACCACGGGTTGCCTCTCCAGCGCTGCCCGAGGCTACACCACACCATTAAAACTGTTTACGATACAGTAAATGTAGGCTAAAGGTCGCCTCAACTCTTTCATCCCCCCCTTCCCCCTCCAACCATGATTTCTATGGCCTGCCCATATCTTCTTCTCGAGATGTAATAAACGTGAACCCCGGGGGAACGACGAACTGCAGCGACTTGGAAGATTTCGTTTTTTAATGCCTTCAACTTTTCGACAAAAGAAAAGAACGACGCCGGGAGAAGTAAAGAAATCACACACGTAAACAAACAAGGCTGCTATAAAGCGAGAACATTGCGTTGCTGCCATAGGGGTCGGGTCGTAGGACGGACTGGTCGTCAAAGCATATCAAAACGGGGCTTATGCAAAACGATGCACGGTGATGTTGTTGAGGGGGGTAAGCGACACACTAACGGGCCAGTTCTTGGAAGGGGTGCCAGGTGTCACCCATTCAATGTTACTCTTGAGATGTCGGCACTGTCTTGATTTATAGAGGGGTAATTGTATACTGGATTGATCGAGAAGGGTAAGCGACATATAATGCAAACAGTTCTTGGAAAGGGGTGCCATTCAGTCAGTTCCAGGGAAACATGCGGGCCTCCACTTGAGATGCCGACAGTCGATGGTTTCTTGGTGTCAGATTGGACTGATCAATAATGGTAAACGATACATCATGAAGTCCAATTCTTGGAAGAGGAAACATGCGAGATGGATTGCCAAATTTATATCGCCGCAACTGAAGAAGCGATACTACACGTCGTTCCCAAACGTAATGCCACATGCACGGACAACAATAATAACAACAATGTAGGCAGTGCAATTATATAACATTGTACGATATTGTTGTTATGGTTCTGGTTTTGAATGGGTGTTTTCGTTCTAGTCTTGCAATGACAGTGCGTATATGTCTGTATAGTTTAGCTAGCGTTGCATGGATGGATGCATTCTATCCCATTATGGACTCCGTTCTGTACTGGCTTGGCTAAACATACAAATAGTTTTACAACAACGCACTATAATACATACAATGCAAATCGCAAGTTACATAAGCGATTGTGAATGTGATGTATTGTCCAGGCAGTGTCTAAATTTAAATTAAATTAAATTAAATCAGTCTTTATTAACTAGCTACATGCGCCATTCCAACATGATACCCCCACTGATACAAAACACACTATTATATTGGCAAACAATTATTACCATCAAACATCCGAATACCTTTAAAACTAATTATACACAATTTAGAATTATCAATATATAAAAAGAACAGTCACACCTCTCTCCTTGTTTATATACTCGATAACCTCATTCCTTAACTCTTTTGTATTTTTAGCTCTCTTAATACTACATGGCCAACCATCAGCCATACTGATAAAAAAAAAATTAAAAAAAAAAAAAAAAAAAAAAATAGGAATATTAGGGCTAGCACCCCTATATTCTATTATATATACTTAACATATTACGGTGCACGTTCCTATAACATAACATCGATTAAAGGTAGAATTTTTCATGCCTTTACTACTATTAATGTACTATTATTATTTACTATTACTACTATGTTTAATACTTTTAAATTTTAAGTTTAAATGGTTTATCTTTTCCTTTGTTTTATCTAGTATTTGTAAACCTAGGCCTACATGATACAGGTCTAAGTAATGTCTTTCTATGTCTTTATTTTCTCTGTGAATACTATTCTCTGAATGCTAGTATTAATTGTAATTGTAATTGTAATTTATTTCCATGTTTTGAGCTCTTCTGCTCTGTTACATTGTTTTTACATTGTATTCACTAGCCTATAGCTTTACAAATATTTCAAGTTACATAATATATAAAATGTATATATGGCAATTTGTATTGACGCCATAACAAGGAACGATAATAAGAGATATAATTAGGCCTAAAGATACTCAAATATATATACCTAATGCTAGGCAGGAACTAGATACAGGGGGGGGGCGGTACTGGCCCCACCACTAAACTATGCACAGTACTGGCCCCACCTCATTGCACTTTTAATTCAGTCTTAGTTATACAGCTCATTTCTTTATTATTACTTACTAAGCCTATTATTTTTGGGTACTGGGGGCAGTACAGCAGACAGTACACACTACAGTCCATACCATCAAACAATATACAGTACTATCACCAAACCGTACGCAGTACAGGCCCCGTCACAAAACAATGTTGTTTGATATGCTATCTATGCTAGTTCATAGAGACTCTTAACTACTTTGCACTTATTACAACGATACATTTATTACAATTATTACTTATTATTATTAGGTATTGTAATTGATATTAGTATTATTAGGACATTTACTGAGCATTTCTTTAAATTTCTGTACGCTATTTGGTAGGGGAGTTACTATTTGTTTGTCCAAGCCATTCCACATCCTTGTAGCAGACCCCACTAGTGAATTTCTTCCTACTTCCGTTCTAAAGCGCTCAACAAACAATTTATTTTGGTGGCCCCTTTTGCCTATGAATGTAGCTTTTTTTAACCTGTTTTTTATCTCGGCCCAGGCTGGTAGACCTGCTTGTGCCTTGTATAACACACATAATTTGGAGGATATCCTCCTGGATTCTAACGAATTCCACTTAAGTTCCTCGATCATTTCTGAGACACTGTACCTTCTCCCATATTTCTGTAGCACTTTGCGGGCAGCCCTTCTCTGTACCTTCTCAATAGCCTCCTTATGGAGTTTGGTATAAGGGTCCCATATACAGCTTGCATATTCGAGTGTAGGCCTTACTATCTCCGTATATGCTTTACTTCTTACATACGCACTACATCCCCTTAGATTTCGCATGACGAAGTTTAGATTTTTGTTCCCCTTGTTTACTACATTATTAACATGATCCCCCCAGCTCAGTTTTTCATTTACGGTAACACCTAATTGTTTACAGGATTCTGAGTACTCTAGCTGTTTACCTCCAATTTTGTATTGGAATCTGTAAGGTTTCTTCTTAGTTGTGAACTTTATTAACTGGCTTTTGTCCGCATTTAGTTTCATTTTGTTTACTTCTACCCACTTCGTAATTATGTCTAAAGCCAATTGAAGAATCTGACAGTCTCTGATACCTTTTATTTTACAGTAGAGGATGCAGTCGTCTGCAAAGAGTCTTAAAATTACCTTCTCGTGTATGCCCTCGCCTATGTCGTTAATGAAAATAATGAAGAGTAGTGGACCCAGCACACTTCCTTGGGGTACACCAGATGATACAGGTAGTTGGCTAGAATACTCGGATCCAATTTTGACTACCTGCACTCTTCCTGTAAGCCACTCATCAATCCATTTAGTGATCCTACTATCTAGTCCTAATTTATTTATCTTCTCTACTAGAATATCATGAGGGACTACGTCAAAGGCCTTTGAGAAATCGATCATAATAGCATCTATTTCCCCCTTCCCGTCCACCTCTTCTGACAGGTCTTGTAGCAGGCTTGCCAACTGGGACTCACACGAGTAGCCCACCCTGAATCCATGCTGAGATTTTGATAGTTTTTCTGTTGTGTCTAAGATATGTCTTATGTACTGGCCAATCATAGTCTCGAATAACTTACATACACTACTTGTTAGGCTTATGGGCCTGTAGTTTTCAGGGCTATCTTTTTTACCACCTTTAAAGATTGGCGATACCCAGGCTGATTTCCAGTCAGATGGAATCTGGCTATTGTTGATTGATATGTTAAACAAAGTTTGTAGGAATGGTACAATTGCTACATCCGCTAATTTCAGGAAATTGTTTGAGACTCCGTCTAACCCAGGAGATTTATTATTTTTTAATTTTCTTATGGCTTTGGTGATGCTATTCCTACTAAATATGAAGCTCTCACAGTTTGGGCATTCTTGAATTTTACTTCTATCAAACGGTACTTTGTTCCCAAAGATACTTGCATATTGCCTATTAATCACATTTGCTTTGTCTAGGTCATTTGTTATCCTATCTTTACCCTGCAACAGAGCTGCAATTTTGCTTTTATTTTCTCTTCTACTCCTGATATGTTTGTAAAAGGTACGAGACTTCGAGTCTCCCTCTTCGCTTTCGAGTATGTTAGTCATAAAACTATCGTATGCTTCTCTCTTTTTCTCCCGTAAGATTTTGCTACTTTCGTTGAACTCTCCCCTATTGTACTTCCTGTTCTTATATAATCTGGAACATTTCCTTTTTAATCGCTTAATTTCATGCGAGTAGTACACCGGGTCATGGTTAGGTTTAAGTATTCTCTTAGGTATGTACAGATTTGTAGCTTCATCGATAATCTCTCTGAATGCATACCAGTATTTTTCTATGCTGGACCCCTCCCTTACAGACCATTTTGTGTGGGCCTCTGTTAGAAAGTTACCTACATTATAAAGCCTACATTATAAATTATACTTTAAGTAGGCCTAAACTACTACATATTGGAAATGTTTCCTTATAATAACCATAATTCTATAACTGTATTGTTTACCAATATATTATATTATATTACAAATTACAAAACTTTAGTCCATAAGCAGCGTAAGTTTGTAAACAAAATGTCTGATTTGTAAACCACACCTTTTTTTTAAACTTGTATTTTTACACCGTCTTTAACATCAGTCTACTAACTTCCCCCAATACTTTTAGTTCTAGCTATAATTGTATAAATTGTATTATCACACAATTTTCCTTCAAAGTATGCCTATTGCCGCCATCTGACAAAATTAATATTGTACACTATCTGTAAATGGCCTGCACTCAAGTCTCCATGACTTTGCAGGCTTCTCCAACATTCTATAAATAGACACTTTTAAGTAACATGTAGACCTATGTATTCTGTGTTGAGAATAAAATTGTCTGAAAATGAATGAATGAAATGAATGAACTCGAACAATCGTCAACACATGTCGCACACAACACCATTCCTTGTGCAGCTTCTTAATTGTTGACTTTGTTCCTATTCCTAATGATAATCTTATTCAAAAGGATGCATGACAATATAGAGGAAATAATGGGTTATAAAACCTTCGATTATGCATGCAGAATGCTTATTCGTTGATAGAATAATGTTCTTCTCCACGGCCACCTCAAAATCAAAACAATTTGAGATGACCTCACTGAAATGACTATCATATGATCACAGACAAAACAATCCCTTATCTGTGATATGATGTTGATTTAGCCGTATAACCTGTGTGAAGCACAAACTAAAAGAAAAAGACAACCCCAAAGACTCGAACGGAAACTCAGTTAATTAACAGTTGGCTCTCAAACTAAACCATAACCCCCTCACCCGCACCCCTCCACCCCTCTACACCCAAGAAGATGGCAGTTCTCAATGCGATACGCCTAGCTAGAAGATGAAACGGCTCTAATTCCAGTGTTAGTCACTGCAATCTCTATTCCCCACCCCCCTTCCTTGGCATTATAAGAAGCTATAATCATAACACGACACGCATGCCTACTGCAGCTCGCTTTGTTTTGCCCATCACATCACACAAAGCCCAAAGTGTCCATCTCGCTGAATCGCTTTCGGAGGGGAGATGAACTTCCATGACAAGAAGTTGAAGGCTGCTTTTGTCAAACCTGCTTTCCATTGCAGATGGGTTTTATTTCATCCCTCTCACACTGAAACTTGGAGTTGATCCCGTTTCAACAACAGCGCTGTAGCAATATCAACTTCCTTTATAAGCTGAGATACGATCTTCAATACAAAATGTGTGAATGGAAATCTATCACACATCACATACTCGTATCACACATAGACACATAGAGTGTAATTGACATGTCAAGACTTATGGAAATAATAAAACTCTTTATTTCTCCCGACAACGTTTGATTCTATTTTACGACTACGTCACAAGATGACTGGCGAGGGGGGGGGGTATTAATAGTTATTCTATTTTGGCTTATTGTTCGATAACCTAAGACAATCCTGCCCCTTGAAGGTTATAGAAACTAGAAAGACGAATGCCACTTTAAAAAAAAGGCGAATGCCACTTTAAAAAAAAAGTTCCTCCCTGCCCCTTTTATGAGTGTACATAATACTATAATGTAAACGATAACTTTTATATTTTTATATTAGAAGCAATACAATACAATGCTGTAGAGTGTAGAGATTCTCTGAGACTAGATACTTGCCAAGCAGATATTATTTTTTTGAATACGGTATGTGATGGGGAGTAAGAAATATTACCCACATATTTGTTTCATGGCTTGGGGAGTATGAGAATCGAAGGCACTATAGCCTTTGTGACCAGTTTCCGCAAAAATGTCACATGAACACTGGCACTGCGCATATTTGCTTGTTAGGCATGGGGGGTGGGAGGGGGGGGGGGGGGGGGGGGGGAGTCCACTTCTTAGGGGGTGGATATAAGAACGGTGACAATACGAGCGTGGAAGGCAATGTGCATGGATGGGGAACAGCGTTCACACAAGCGCTCGACCACTAACTTGGTAGCGCTGCAGACGTCGAGTGTGGCCAACGCGACCATAGCAGCGCCACCGTTAGCAGTACAATATTTGGCAGTGCTGTGCGTCAGGGAGTGCGGCACGCAAGCAAGAGCTAATTACGCTTACTACACAGTCTTCTAGGAAACAAAACACTACACTAATCACACCAGTAGTTCTCGCGATGTAGTTTTATTGTCAGCCCGAGTCTCTTACGTCACAAGAGTCCTCAAGGACAGACAGACAGAATCTGGGCGTCGCGACGCACAACCACACGCAAACTCCTGCATGACACGTATTTATTTATTGTGTAACCTGTGCGCGGGTAGTAATTGCTATAGAACAGAGCAAGGTTTTGTCTGTGGTGTTTCGAGGGAAATTGTGACACATGGAATTATCTCAAAGTTTCTGAAAATTAATCACACACATTTAAAATTAGCCACAAAAGACTGCGTGCAATAGATGGGAGATGGAGAGGGGCCGTCTTGGGGGGCAGTAGGATGTATTGACTTCCAAGAAAAGAGGATTTACGACACGTAGACGTTACACTAAAGGTAGAAAAGAGGATTTACAACACGTAGATGTTACACTGAAGGTAGAAAAAATGATTTACGACACGTAGACGTTACACTAAAGGTAGAAAAGATGGTTTACGACACGTAGACGTTCACTAAAGGTAGAAAAGAGGATTTACGACACGTAGACGTTACACTAAAGGTAGAAAAGATGGTTTACGACACGTAGACGTTCACTAAAGGTAGAAAAGAGGATTTACGACACGTAGACGTTACACTAAAGGTAGAAAAGATGATTTACGACACGTAGACGCTACACTAAAGGTAGATTAGTATTCAAAATGAATGTGCAAAAGAAGTAGTATCGAATAGGCTACATCGCTAAACATTGATTAACGATAAATCAGTCATAAGTTACTGCTAAGTGTGCAATGATCTTCGGATAATTGTGGATTGAGCCAACGATGTGCATAGATGTACAATATGGAAAATGGTGTATTGAATTATACCTTGTGTTCATATTTTGCGCTTTCAACCGAGGGAAAAAGTAAATATTACACTTTTGCCACGACAACTTGAATACTTTAAGCTTTTCATCATTATAGGTCAACATGCTAAACAATTAATGTAAAATAAGCGAAACGTACGAAAGAAAGCCATGTTACCCGGAAATCAAAAGATTTTATGATATAATTGTTATTTTCGTTGTATAATGATCATCATAATGGTAGTGTGAGTGGCAAAGTGACCCCCCCCCCCCCCCCCCCCCCCCGAATAAGATTACGAGGTCTGGTTCTGCGTTATTGGCAGGACCGACTAACACATCGAGGTCAGACGATTTTAAATTGCCTAAAAGCAAAATAGATTTATATAAGGTGGTCAAAGTTGTTAACTAAAACCTAATAACACATAAATGCCTCAGCACCGCAAAAACATTTAATTTAGAAAACCTAATTCAAGCAACAACACACAGCATGGTACAAGAGTAATCAGACAAGCGTTCACGATTCGAAGATAATTTGTGTAGACCGCATGAGTGGTGGAACCCGTTGGGAAACCGAATCAATCTTGTTTCATAAAAAAAAAAACGTTCTTTTATTATTTTGAAATGGTCAGAGCGTTCCCGCGTCATGTCCAGCTGAGACGCGACCATCACAGCCTTCTGAATCAAAAGAACGGACTGTTCAATCATGCAATGACCATCCCCTCACTAAAGAGAGTAATTACCATCTTTGTATAAATAGGTACGTGAATGGGGCAAAGTTGAAAGCCATTCAATACGCGAGCGACAGGCCAAAGTTTTCGACAAGGATAATAAAGCGAACTCAAGGTAAAGGAGGCTTCCTTACATGGCTGACAATGATTGTCGTATTTTACTCTCCGCTCGAAGTGCACGTGTGTTGGATGAGGAGATTGGGATTACAGCATCGCCCCCCCCCCCCCCCCCCCCTCCCAGGTACAGGGGACTATAAAACATTCATTAGTGCCATTCATCATCCCAGCCATGCAGCCATGCCTCGCCTAGCATAGCAGAGAGGGACGCCTCACGTTTTATTTCTTGATGGCCATGGAATCAGGCAAGTTCAAGCAAAACTAAGCCATGCAGTTTTTTTTTATTTATTTTCTGTACACTTATGTAACTATAATGGCATGGCCTTCTGTCTTCAACGTGCTTCCAATACCACCTCCCCCCCCCTCCTCCCCTTCCCCTTCCCCTCCTGCTCTTCATCACCATATCACTCTGTTCTTTTTCGCTTTGTATGTTGGCTTTTATTTTGTTTTAAAGCTGGAATCACTGGAATATTATTATATTAATATTAATTCACATGAATTATTCCTAAATCTAATTTTTTTGTATTAAATAAACCTATACATACAGTGGCGGCCCGACCATACAAATTTGGGGCCATGGCCCCGCGAGCGTTAAGGGGTGGGTGGTTGGGTGGTTGGGTGGGTGGGTAGGTAGGTGGTATAGTTGGTCGAAACCTTAAATTAAAAAGGTAATTGTAAAACAAAATGAGTTGTAAAGAATATGATAATGCTTATCTACAAAATACTAATACAGAAACACTACTAATACAACAACTCGGCGTAAAATAGAGTACAAAATCATCTTGCCTTAAAAGCCAAAATTATTTACAAACAAATCATTCTAATTGCGCGCTTGAATGGAGGAAATAGAGAAAACATATTTATTTTGTTTCGCCGATAACTTAAGTTTCGATTTTTATATGTGTGTATAAAACGTGAAATAACCACCTCTGGTGGCCGTGGCATCGCCCCACAACCCTCCTGACTTCGAATCTTCACCCCATCCTATTACGCCATTATGAATACTGTCTACTCTAGAATACCTAAATGCGTATTCTGATAAAATCCAGTTATCTTATTTTATATCCCATATTAATTGTCTACAATACACAGGCACGCAGGAAGGGGGGGGGGGTTAATGGGGTAATGGGGGGGAGATTCCCCCCCCCACTTTTTCCTGTGACCCACACGATTTAGCTTTTTAGGCACATCCTGACATACAATACCACACGAATACCCGGGTAAATATCCACCAACTAAATTTCATATTTCACCAGTGAATAATAATTGCAGGAACATAGAGTGCCCCACGCCCCGGAGAAAGCCAAGATCTTCTCACAAGATACATTTCGTCTGCCTTTGTTTGCACTTTGTAGCATAACAAAATAAAAGCGAATGGGTGCTTGAAGTTCAGTGGCGTAATTAGGGAAGGGGCGGGTTAAGGCCCTCAAAACGTATTTATTTAAGCCTAAAAATCGAGAAATAACTAATATAGCCAGGAAATTTTTCGCCTTCGGCGAAAATGCCTCCGGCGGCTGGAGCTCCGCCCCAGACCCCGCGAGTTGTTCGCGCTCACAATTCTTCCCCCCCCCCCACTTGATTTAGAGTTCCTACGCGCCTGACAATAAAATAATGGATAACACGAATAAACTTAATCATTTAGAATTTAAATATTACCATGTATATTGGTGAAGTCAGTAATCGTATTTGGCGCTCGCTTACTGTCGGCTCACCAACGTTTCAATTATTATAATTATGTTTTTAGTAACACATTTGCGTTAATTAACAACACATAATTTTATTAGAGCAACTTTTCTTTTTATTTCATTCTTAACTAATAATGTGTTATAACATTTTCCACCCCTCCCTCTTAATCCTATTCAATTTCAAAGAATCAAGAATATGAAATTATTTAAGAGCCATGCATCAATGAATTACACTTACAATGGAAGAAAACCTGAAATGCAAACAAGTTACACATTTCCAGACTGCCTCTACTCCTCTACAAACGCTTAAATCCACATTAAAAAAACTCTATACAAATTTTTCGCCTGCGGCGCAAATTGTGGGGGGCGTCCCCCCCCCCACACCCCCCATTCATTCGCACCCGAAGTCGATTTCCACGCCGTCGGTGGTGGGTGGTATATGCTATGAATTTGGCCCCGGGCATACAAAGGGGGTCGGGCCGCCACTGTATACATATGTCGTTGAATATGATTGGTTTTGAAGCAACTCCACATGATGCAATATTATTGAATTTAGTTACGGGTATTTATATTAACACATTACCCAGTACAGCCAGATATAACGAATCAACGTTTGTTATTGTGAAATGCAAAGTTCAAGAGATTTATTCATACATTATTATTGGCAAGATTGTCACGTGATGCAGTATTATAGGATTTAGTTATTTATGCATTAACATGTTAGGCCGATATAACGAATAAAATACATTATTTGTTATTGTGCAACGCAAAGTCCAAGCGATTTGTTTTATACATTGTTGGCAAGATTGTCACTTGTCAGATGTGTAAATGACACAGATATGTTCAAACCATCTCCAACTATGGACAACAACATAAAAACTAAAATTACCATACCCATTGTAACGAACGTAGGTATCATCAGTCTTAATTTTATTTATTTTATACCATCAATTTACCTGTACATATGTTGAAGTGCGCTTACAGCATACGGATAAGGCGGTTAGCAAATAAAAAATGTTACTATGCAAATTTCAAGGTAAACGTCAATTTCTTGGTTTAAAAAGAGATTTGTTTTCTAATTTCAAGACAGAATATATTCATGCGAGTATTCAATCAATTGCTTTAAGTGTTTGTCCACAACAAAGACCTCATGTGGACTCTTAATGTATAAATGGGAATGAGACGTCAACGCATACAACAAATGCAATATTATTAATATCTTAATGAAGAAGGCATATTCTACAATCATTATTTCATATATACGACGAATAAAAATACAACGCAGTGAGAGTGTGATACCATCTTTCTCTTACAAATTAATTCTAAATAAGTAACCCGTAGAATAATATAGTACAATAAAGTGATGGGTAGTGATTTGCTGTGCTGTTGTAGAAGGTAAATAAAATGGATACGTATGTACAGTACATGCATGATTTATAACTACATTTATTTCTCAGAGAAACATTTCAAGAATGAATGACTATAATAAAGTGTTAAACGATTGATTTATTACGACGATATATGGGTGGGGTACATTGCTATAGACTGGCCTTTCACTATCTTTTGTGCATACATACAATAATAAGATCTAAGAACAATTAATAAAGTTCACTCAAATGTCATCTCTTCTATTTAACCATCCCCATACTAAAAAATAAATAATTAAACGAAACACTATACCGTAGACTTATACAAGGAGTTTTTTCAACTTCTTCCCTCAAGTTATACCCAAGTGTTTATTAAAAAGCCAGCATTATCTTTCGTAACTAAATTAAAATGTTCGGACGTAACAACTAACAACTCAGAAAATTTACTACACACTGTAAAACAAATATATATCCTCCATCCTTCCCATACCCACCCACAAAATTATTCTTCCTTACATTTGGATGTGCACAGTGCACAGTTATAACTAATTTGTTATCTTTGGTTATAACCACAGATAACTATAACCATGCTTCGTCCTAAATTTTTGGTCACGAAAAACACCAAATTCTGAACAAGTCTAGTCATGCTTTCTATCATAAAAAAAACACTCTTAAATTTATGTGCATATCTCATTAATCATTCGTCCATGAACACTATTCATATTTCACTATAGAACAGTAAACAAGTGTACCATACATATTCATTAATAACGTGTAATTATTATAATAATGTCTTCGGTATCGTCGCAGTCCATTGAATTGGAAATCGTCACATCATCGACTGTCAATCTATTTTCGTCGCGAAACCCAGTCATCGCCTCGATCGACCGCTAAATAAATTATATTTGTAAATATTCATTAACGCGCGAATGTTATTGATTTCGTTTTTTCAAGGTGCTCATAAATTTGTTTAGTGATTCTACTACTGACCAAATAAAGTTGCCTATACGCGACCCCCGCCATAGCTTGTTTTAATTAAAAACAAAACTAAAGAGCTACACGAATAGAAGCCGACTGGCTTGCCTTGACTCTTGGCCAGAAAGAAGAAGTACCTACACTTCTTTGTCAGTTTGTTGTTAGAGTTATTTCGAGACTCGTATAGGTTGTCTTCCTAATGTACACATCCATCCTCGCGAGCAAATAATGAAGAGCGAGATATGGTGACCTCGGCTCGGTCTTCGTCCATGTGGGCTTATTCGCCACTTAATGCTGAAATACACGGATGAGGTGGGACCGCATGAGAATCCACCCACATCTCTTTCAGTCCAAACTTAGAAGATTAGGCCTATTCAATAGAAAAATGAAATCGTTGCGAACTTGCTAAAATACGCTTCAACAAATCAGATACATCGCTGGAGTTGGTTGTAGGCAGGTCTGTCTATACGGTTTTGGTTGGGCTTTATAGAAAATGAAAGAAAACTGAACGAACAGCTTTCCAATTTTCCGGGGTTCAATCTACATGATGGGGTTCTTTTAGCTTGTAACAAGAATTCGTTCACTTTCCTGGTTCACGGACGGCTCTTTCTTCGTTGGGCTCCAAATCGATCCAAAACTCACCTCATGTGATGGTGCTAAGAAACCCACGTACATTTGGTAGTCATAAATGAACTAAAAATTTTGGCATTTTAACAACAACAAAAAAAGCAAAACTTAAACTCAAATGCATGAGACTAACAAGAAAGTTTAAATCAGGACCTCAGTTGGTAGGATCTGAATCGCGAGATCATGAACTCTGTCTATGAACGTATCTCGTGCTTCCGCTATAGCCATGTCTATCTGTGTCCTTCCTCCAGAACCGCCACTGGCAATGGCCATCCATGAAATATAAATCTGTCAAACCATCAATCCCAGATCGATTTACTCATGCCACGGTCATAAATGTTGCGATTGTGTACTAATGTGCAACAGCGGACACGACTATGGTCCATAGCTTCGGCCTTGCGATCTGAAAACAGGAACCCATAACCGCGCCGTTTCCTTATCTGCAATCGCTGATTATTCTATAACGGTCCAAACTATCAAGTGATATATTTTATTTCACTTCCTCGCAACACAGTACAACACAACACAAACCAACGCCTGCAGGAAACGTGGACCAAACTCGAGGTCTACTTCAATTCAATTGAGAGCTATTTTTACATTCTCCTTATTGGGCTGAGCAAACTCGTTTGGTGGCGATTGAGGACATCTATAACAGGGGACACATTTCGGCCAGTTCTGTAACTCCAATGACAACTTTTAAAGTGCAGTTGCGTAAATTACATTAAAAACTCAAACCAGAGCACGTATGCACAGGTAGAAATTATACAATAATCTGGTACCATTGCAAGTGTACAAAAATGGGCATTGTTCTTTGAATCGTGATCGCCATTTACATTTTAGTGTCTGTTAGGGTGGTATCTTACAGTACTGTAGAATCTAGTTGGAATCAAAGAACTTATCAGGTACGACTATACCGGTAGCCGGGTATCGAACCGGCGTCCCGTGTGTAATGCGTGCCGTGCGCCACTTCTATCGGTAGTACAACATTTAAAATCTGCGTAACCAACCGTGAAATGTAAATTTACCAAAACATCACAATATTTGCTGCCCTGAATCTCTTGGGGGTGGACAACCTGACACGGTAGTTCACTCTCAAGAAATATGAACTCGAAAGACCCCATTTCGTTCTACAGTAAAAGAACATTAATCCGATGTTTCAAATGACTATAGTTATTATAAAAGTATCAAACTGGAAACAATGCCGTGTATAACCTTGGACTGTGTAACCACGGTTCTTTGGTGTAACTGAGTAGAAATTACATGTACTTGATAAACAGGCTCAATTTACAAACTGTATGACTCAGAGGAGAAATATATCAATTAAGTTCAATTTAGTAGAGGAGCAAAAGGTAAGATTTTAGTTCTCGTGCGCCTTTCGTGAAAGAGTATTGCGGTAAACGGTATTCTGTTATGGCATTCTATACGAGTATTTTGCACCTACCTGGCACATCCTGGCACGCTGCAGAGGGCGCCAGGAGCGTCGTGACGTCATAGACACGTTTTAATTAATAACTTTTGAACGGTTTATGTCACAGAAAATATCAAGATGACAATTTTATGAAGTCATACTATACAAGTATGTTGAACCTATCTGGCACATCCTGGGGCGCTGCAGAGGGCGCCAGGAGCGTCGTGACGTCATATACACGTTTGAACTAATAACGTTTGAACGGTTCATGTCACAGAAAATATGTAGGGACCAATTCTACTATGAAATACTATTAAAGTATTTTGCACCTACCTGGCACATCCTGGCACGCTGCAGAGGGCGCCAGGAGCGTCGTGACGTCATATACACGTTTTAATTAATAACGTTTGAACGGTTCATGTCACAGAAAATATTTAGGTAACAATTCTATTACGGAATACTATTTGAGTATTTTGCACCTACCTGGCACATCCTGGCACGCTGCAGAGGGCGCCAGGAGCGTCGTGACATCATACACGTTTTCATTAATACCTTTTGAACGGTTCATGTCACTGAAATTATCAAGAAACCAATATTGTAGAGAATTTAAAGACAAATCGATTGATATGTACCAATAGGGTAATCATGTAATATTTAAGGGAGATATTGATAAACAAAAATAATAATTAGATGTGTATACGAAATGAAGGGCAACCCTCATCGTAATATTTATTTATTACTATTTGGGAGCTGTAATTTTATCGCTGTGAAGGACTTAATAGTCATCGTGAACCCAATGGATATCTGGTATTTAACAATACTAGTTACTATTCATAGATTGATTACTTAAACTCATGTTTGCTAGTTCTCTTCATCTTCATCATCATTGTCTTCATATTCTATGGACATCTCCCATGTTAACGGTATTGAAGCACTCTTTTTCCTCGTCCTTAGTAGAGCAGTCACAAAGCTCGGTGCACCTCATGCTATTTGCTTTGCAACTGCATCTTGAAACACACCTTGATTTTAAGCAGTTGCACTTAACTTGTTGAATGACAGCAGCCGGTGCAGGTTCGAGGGTTGTCATGACTGCCACACATACTCGTTGTACTCAAGTAGCCATCCGCAGTTTTTTGGTAATAAGTCGATAGGGTCCACCCACACCCAGCATTGATGGTGAGCACTCAGTATGGCTTGGAGAAGTGCGGCTTTGGTGGGTGGAAGTTTATTTGCTTGGCAAGACGTTTTTGTGAAACATGCTTCATCGAAGCTCAGACACCATGAGCACAGTTTAGTGAATGAACAGAACAGTTTGCAAACAAACTTCTCTAGACCACTTATCACGGAGTCTTTTAGAGCAACAGTTGAACCTAGTTCTTTAAATGCTGAAAATATTTCACAGTCGAATTGTGTGAGAGCTTTCCAGCACGAGATCTTTCGTTTGGACAAACAAAAATATAAACGTTCCATTCTGTGCTGGTGTGCTGGTGTGTGGAAGTTTAGTCAAACTCTGAACTACGGCCATTCCGTCAATTATTGCCAATGTTAAATGATCATTGCAATCTTCAATGTCCATTTCCTCTGGTGTCTTCTCAATTAGGTTTTCAAGAATTGCCATCAGTTTGCTCTTCACGGGGAAGTGGTGTAGCGTACCATCAGCAGCAAATAATGACCGACGGACGACGGCGAACTTGTTCAGATCTAATTCAGGTCGAGACCAATTGCTATCATTAGCATTCTCACCATCAAAGCAGACGTCTCCTTTAACTCAATTACTTCTGATTTGTTGTGTATTTTAACCTTCTTGGTAGTAAATTTCCACATTTTTAGCTTCAGTTTCTTTATTGGAGACCACAAGTTAATTTTGTTACTCTGAATTCGATCGGCAATGAATTCATTCACATACTTCAATACCAATATCATTTCTCCTCGGAACATCACGTACAATATCTTCGGGCACCACTGTTTTTCTTACTAAATTAATAAATTCGTCTGGAACGTCGGTAAAGGGATTAGTACCGTATACTCTTGCAAAGCCAAGACCAACCTCTATGTACTCTAATTTTCTCTTTGCAATGATGCTCGATTGTTTCGGTGGTGTTTCAAGGCCAACAAGTGGTCTTGCTTCACTGGATAACCGAACCATTTCTGGGGTAATGAGGAAATATCGAGATCGTGCCCCAGGATTTCGAGTCACACCTGTAAGTCCACCATCTACCTTTCATGATCGTATTATTTGCTCAGAGCGTGGTCACCTCCAATGGCACATAATGGAACGTTTATATTCTTGTTTGTCCAAACGGGAAGATCTCGTGCTGGAAAGCTCTCACACAATTCGACTGTGAAATATTTTCAGCATTTAAAGAACTAGGTTCAACTGTTGCTCTAAAATACTTCGTGATAAGTGGTCTAGAGAAGTTTGTTTGCAAACTGTTCTGTTCATTCACTAAACTGTGCTCAGTGTTTGAGCTTCGATGAAGCATGTTTCACAAAAACGTCTTGCCAAGCAAATAAACTTCCACCCACCAAAGCCGCACTTCTCCAAGCCATATTGAGTGCTCACCATCAATGCTGGGTGTGGACCCTATCGACTTATTACCAAAAAACTGCGGATGGCTATTTGAGTACAACGAGTATGTGTGGCAGTCATGACAACCCTCGAACCTGCACCGGCTGCTGTCATTCAACAAGTTAAGGGCAACTGCTTAAAATCAAGGTGTGTTTCAAGATGCAGTTGCAAAGCCAAGAACATGAGGTGCACCGAGCTTTGTGGCTGCTCTAACATGAGTTTTAGTAATCAATCTATGAATAGTAACTAGTATTGTTAAATAACAGATATCCATGGGTATGTTGGGATCACGATGACTATTAAGTCCTTCACAGCGATAAAATTACAACTCCCAAATAGTAATAAATAAATATTACGATGAGGGTTGCCCTTCATTTCGTATACACATCTAATTATTATTATTGATTATCAATATCTCCCTTAAATATTACATGATTACCCTATTGGTACATATCAATCGATTTGTCTTTAAATTCTCTACAATATTGGTTTCTTGATAATTTCTGTGACATGAACCGTTCAAAAGGTATTAATGAAAACGTGTATGACGTCACGACGCTCCTGGCGCCCTCTGCAGCGTGCCAGGATGTGCCAGGTAGGTGCAAGATACTCAAATAGTATTCCGTAATAGAATTGTTACCTAAATATTTTCTGTGACATGAACCGTTCAAACGTTATTAATTAAAACGTGTATATGACGTCACGACGCTCCTGGCGCCCTCTGCAGCGTGCCAGGATGTGCCAGGTAGGTGCAAAATACTTTAATAGTATTTCATAGTAGAATTGGTCCCTACATATTTTCTGTGACATGAACCGTTCAAACGTTATTAGTTCAAACGTGTATATGACGTCACGACGCTCCTGGCGCCCTCTGCAGCGCCCCAGGATGTGCCAGATAGGTTCAACATACTTGTATAGTACGACTTCATAAAATTGTCATCTTGATATTTTCTGTGACATAAACCGTTCAAAAGTTATTAATTAAAACGTGTCTATGACGTCACGACGCTCCTGGCGCCCTCTGCAGCGTGCCAGGATGTGCCAGGTAGGTGCAAAATACTCGTATAAAATGCCATAACAGAATACCGTTTACCGCAATACTCTTTCACGAAAGGCGCACGAGATACCTTTTGCTCCTCTACTAATTGTACAGTCAGGACATCGACGCAAGAAGTGCCTTCAGGCAGGAGAGAGCCGGTGAAGGGAAAGAACCTGCAGTCTAGACTAGAGGTTCCCAAGTTTCCTGGAGGACTCTACTAACAATCTAGTCTAGGACTAGGTTGAGGACTCTGGAGGACTCTACTGGTGTTTATTTCAAAGATAAAGTCCAACTAATCTCTATACCACGTCCGCTGGTTGGCTGAGATCTCTCTCGTCTATGACGTCAGCATCGGTAAAGGTAGAATGGAACCCCTATGCCCTATGGTCCTGTAAATACATTGTCGATCCCGAGTCTGGACTAAAGAAACTGTTGCTCATGTGGTATTTATGCCAATTCCTCGAAAACGACTTCAGAGAAAAGAAATATTGTCTGGAATAATTTGTTTAGCAGTCCCATGTGTATTTTGGGCCGTATTTTCCACACGGTTACTTTGTGCTTATTCGCAGCCGTACAAAGCCGAGTTGGGACTCTAAATTGGCAATACTTCCTTTGTGCTTACATATTTTGTGTTTACACTTGCACTTACTTGACATGCATTTGTTATTGGACGTGAATTAAGAATTCAAGGGCAAACAGGCGTAAGTATAACCTTACTGAACTACTTCCCGTTCCAACAATCACTCGCTGAATCCGTGAGCATTTCATCATTTTAACTCTGAATACCATTGGCCAAAAATCACTCTCTTTTCCCAAAGATGAATTTCTTGAAGACAATTATAATGATAGGTTTCCTCCAATATAGAAACAAATTCCGTGCTCTACGAGGAGACCACGGGCAATCCAATCAAATAAATCCCTTCTGAGACAATACTTACCATAAGAGCATAAACAAATGGCGTACTTGGTTTCCAGTCGAGTGGCGGCTAATTGAAACAATGATAGCGCAATAGATTGTTTTGTCAACGGGTTTATTTATGGGATGTGTACGACTCTGCCTCATTTCCTGGGCCACAGTTTGGTATTGTACCATTGTTATAAGGTACCACCCAGATATTAAACATCTTTTATCAGCCTCTATCGCAACTTATCATTGGAATGATTCGAATACAAGGTCAGCTACGCCTCAACGGCAAACTAGAAACAAAAAATATGTTATTGTTTCTCTAAAAGATATCTTTCATATCTATTGCCACATGAATCACATTAACAGCCAAAGCTAACCTGTATTGAAACTGGTTATAACCAGATTCGAGCTTGAAGAAATAAACTAATGAACTATAAGAATAAATTAGAAAGACTTGTATAGGATATATAAAAATCACGCTGGTCTATGGATGATCTGAAGGGAAAGTGGAAATGGGAGGAGCCTAAACACGCCCGGCTTAATTTCTGGTTTGTTTGCGTAAAAATAACGTTTGCCATTACGTTTGTTTGTATGCAAGCAAACTATAAGATTACGGACCGGTCCATCCAACAACCATTGTGTCAAGATGAACAACTTAGGGCTTGTTTGTTCCGTTGTATTCCGAACAAACAAACACGAGTTGCAGGAACTGATTCGCAAACCAGTTCTATCATTATTCAATCAATTCAAGTCAAGAGCGCTTCTCAATTCCCATAGACGTGTAAATCCTATCATGTCCTTATGGCTTACAGCTGAACATGCTCACGGATTACACAAGCATCTCCCCAACGACGAAATGCAGGAGATAAGACGTCTGTTGAAGAAGGTATACCAGCTTTTCTATATCTATTTGAATTGTCAATTTGAAGTCTTTCTCGTAGAAATTGCCAAAGTTAAGCCCAAATAAATTTGTGTTTAATATTAAAAAAAGCGTTCATAACAGGTATGAAAAATTCAATGACACACTCATCTCCTGGAAAAGAAGTGCATATGGTCCGTTAAAATGTAGGTAGACCTAACCAGAAAAGTACTATACTGTCTGACTTGAACGTGGTCATGCAGTTGAAAAGTGCTTATACATTGTCTAAAAGGTAGACCAAATACATAACAAAAATAAAGTACCCCCGGCCAGCTAAAAGGAAGACTGGTAGGCCTACCGTCACCTATAGCTATAGTGAGTATAGACCACCAAATATTAAAAGTGCTCCAGTAAAGAAAATATAGACAAATCAGTAACAGGTACGACCATCTGGCTCAAACGTTAGCTAACTACTCGTGTGCTCTCGTGTAGCAAAGATAACAAGTGGTAATCTTTGCTTTCAGAACCTTTGTAGATACTGGCAGACTTCTTCATGCTACGAGCGACACAGCTACAAGACAAACCTTGCGCGCGGTTACTGAAACGTGAAATTGACCAATTTTAGAGTTGAAATTTAAATTTAAAAAATCTACACAGACAGAGAAACACATCAATGTCAAACTCCACGGTGTAAAAGCACAGAGCTGACAAGATGTCACTTAAAATCTTGCTGACAACTGGAAACATAAAGAGGCATTTCGTGTCTGGAACCTCTGGAGGATGAACACATTCTTGACAGAGAAAATATGAAATTGGATGGATTCACGACTGAAGCAACTTGTATCCCGTTTACGAGCACTGTTCAATTTTACCCCCAGGTGTCTTCAATATTCAATACAACATTTAAATTTGAGTAATAGCTATTAGCTAGTCAAAACCACAAATAATTATCTGTGTATATACATAAGAAATAGTGTAATAATAAGTAATTTAATCTCCGCGCCTGACCTATACGTTTCTTTACGGTATTCATGTATGTACACATAATAATTATATTTGTTTTGCAATTTAATTATACCATATTATATTGGTAGCATGGCGTATAGAATCAATTACTTCGTTAGGCTTCACCAAAATGAAAATAACGATTGTGATATTTAGACTAACCAAAAGGAAAGCGTTTATGTTGCCAATCACGATATCGAACTGTTCATTTTCAGACACGAACCACTGTACAGTACAGCCTTATAATGTACAGCCTTACATTGTACAGCCTTCCCATGTACAGCCTTCCAATGTACAGCCTTCCAATGTACAGCCTTCCAATGTACAGCCTTCCAATGTACAGCCTTACATTGTACAGCACTGCCCAACCAATCTCAAGCATCATCTTAGAAACATCACCTCGCGTATGTCTGTTATATCTTCCATAACTTTTAATTAAACCGTAACTAACAATCACAACAAGAAGACGAGCTACTGTTTTCCGTTCCACTTAATCACATACCGAATTGAATCCGCTGCCTAATCATGGGCACGCCAGAAAATAATTGCCACCTAGCAAGTTTAATTGGGAAAAAGTAATTAGAAATGTCTTTCTACTATACCATCAGTCAGCAACAACCTATGAAATATCAAGGACAAAATACGGCAGTAAAAAGAGGGCCTACGTACGTTACTAATTAACAATTAGAGAAAATATAAACGAGGGAAAAAGAAAATGAAAAAGGGATGGAAAGTTGGCAAAATAATAATTGGAGATATTCTTCCTTCTCAGCAACATCAGAAATTGTTCCAAGAAGCCAAAGCCATTCATTTCAGGTTTCGTTCTATTGCATTTGTTGCCGTTTTCCGTAACAAGCTTCGTATAGGCTAGGGCCTAACTAAGCTAATGGCCGTGTCGAATTGCCTTTTTTCTGTTGTGTGTGAGTTATTAGCGGTCTATGCCGTATGTATTGCAGCAGGGGTGCGACTGTCAAACTCCTCACGTACCCCGGAACACAGGATCACTCGGCAGACCAGCTGTTTTTTATGAGTAGGTCCACGTCTGTGTGTAACACAGCGGCACTTCTGTCGTTTTATTTCATTTTTTGCTTTCTCGAACAAAGAAGCTGAGAAGGTTGGACCGGTTGACCTGGTGGAGAGAGAGAGAGAGAGAGAGAGAGAGAGAGAGATGAGAAGAGAAGAACATTCGATGGAGAAGTGGTTTTACCGGTTTGACCTTCGAGGTGTCAAACTAGGAATATGAAGCCGAGCCCAACAGCTCAGTTATTAATTAGTATATACCCGATTTATTACAATCGAAATATAATTGATTGGCAAGTACGTCATCTGGATGTGCTTACAGGTTCACTTGCTAAAGCAAATTTCCAAAGAAGAACACAAATTTGGGATCTCCTAAAGTTTGGAGTAATTTTGTTATTATTTTTGTTTTGCCTTAGGGTTTGATGTTTTTGAGATAGTATGTGGCATGATGATATTAATTTTGCTTTACGTCTCACATGTTGGCAACAATGCTTCACGAGAAGATGAGTAGGCGAAACACGAAGATGAAAAACAATACATCCATCCATACCTGAGGCAGGATTTATTTGTGGAGAGAAAACTCATTCCAAAATTTACTTCTTCTGTGCAGTGCAGGGTACTCTTTGTGAATCCCTATATATGGGGATATAGATAGATACTGTGCTAAGGTCAAAGCGCGAGATACATCACACATGTCAATCAATCATGGACAGTTCAGTTCAAATTTCACTTGAATTCTTCAACAACTCATAACTTGTCGCTTTACAGAAAATGGATAAATAAGCAATTAATATGCAATACTGTCGCTTCGTCAGATAACTTATATGTGAAGTCTATTCTCGGCCCCATATAAGTTCACCCTACATGGACGGCCGCTGGAATTACACATACAACAATGTTGTTCCTCCAAACTAATTTCTCTCTTTGTCGGTCCATAGAGCGTGGATATATATAGCGCGTTCTACTCGCGTGCTCGCATGCCCATGATATTGACACGTCTGTCCGTCCCTGGAGAGTTTGCACGACTCCACTCTTACAAATGAGCGTGGATGGGAGGTTTGGGAACAGAAAGAATGGCGACAACTAAACACGAACAAGAACACGGTCACAAACACAAACACAAACACAAACACAAACACAAACACAAACACAAACACAAACACAAACACAAACACAAACACAAACACAAACACAAACACAAACACAAACGCAAACACAAACTCAAACACAAACACAAACACACGTATTCTGTATAGGTGGTTATAGAGCAACAACTACTATAATTTGATTTGATTCATCATATTTGTCAACCCCCCCCCCCCCCACTCCCCAACCAACTCGTAGCTACAGAATAGTACCCAAGAATAGTTATGCAATAAACTATACAGAGAAAGTGATGTAGTTTATTTAATTTATTCAGGTATAAATAAATATTAGCATCTTTAACATTAGTTTAAAGACTATAGAGAAATGTTGGGTTGCTATTCATAACGCAAGTTATTTTGCTGCACGTTACCCTAAGTCGTTCATAGGTGTCATGGGGCTTGTCTGGCGGGCAAGCACAGTGCCACTGAATTTAAAATTCTGTTTTTTCGTAGCGATTCCACGGTCCATTCTGCTCAGTGTACAGATCACCGTCGAAACGTCAGATGGACGCGACAACCGACAGCCGAGCTTCATCAAGACTCAGGCCGTGAAAACCTACGACAGGTTCTGTTGTGTGTTGTGCATCAGAACACAATTAGTTATTTTTCACAGATATAGAGATTGTGTTTGAAGCGTCTTCTACACAAAAAGGTAAAAAAGTTTAGTTTTTTTAGTAGCTCTAAAATTACATTCAATTACAAAATTTTGCAATAATGCAATAATAATTTTGCAATATTATTAGAATCAACAGATATTCTTAAAAAAAACTTATTATAAAACTACTGTTTTGATTAAATTAGACGAATTGATATTATTGAAATGGTCTAATTTCTATCCCCGCATCATTGATCTTGAATGAAAGTCGAGCACGGAGCACTGTTCAGTATTCAACTGATGCTGATCTGAATAAACCCCCGGTCCACTTTACAGATAAACAGTAGCGTTTCTAAACGGGGTTACAATACAGATATACGCACAGATCGCCTCAGTAACTCTCCGGCTCTATATTATACACAGTACATACTCACGCACGGACCGAGACCATACAAGACATTTGCATTTTAAATTTCCAAGTGGCCAGCTTTACACAATTACTCAACACACTCTTCTAGTTTATCACCGTTTTGTGGAGAACGCTCCGGTCCCAGTCCGGTTTTAAACAATGACCAAAAAACTGTAATTTGTTGTTCTATTATAGCAATTTTCTCTTTTGAAAACCGGCCCGAGTTCTTGGCCATGTTTTCTGTAGATGGAAGACAGGCCCTGAGAAGTGGTATAACTCTTTGACAAGAGGGGCGGGGGGATGGGGAGAGGAGGGGGGGGGGGGGGGGGTAATGTAGGTCCACTGCAGCCACAGTGAGCTCCGACGAAGAGATGGATGGATGGATGATGAAAGTGGTTTTCTCGGTGCTTCAGTCACGCGCACGTCACGTATACGCACGTCACCGTCACGCACACGTCACACGCACACGTCACGTACCCATATAGCCGTCACACGCATCCAAGTTACGCACATCACATAAGATAATCCAGTCACGCACGCTACTTAGGGATTTGTGACTGACAGTCTGACTAAAACACTACGGCCGGTATAAGTGGTTGCGATGTATTGTATAGTTGTCTCGAAAGAACCGTACCGAGGCTTTCGTCATATATATATATATATATATATATATATGAGTGTTTCGTGTTCAAGCAGCGAGCGAGCCTCAATTTCAAATACGGATAGTTGATAGGCCGTGAGTCTGTTACGAACGCATCGGTAAAGTTGTTTCGGGACACACATAGAATCGATGGTGGGCTTGCAAAATAAAACAAAGTTGTTAATTTACATAGTATATCTCAATATTATGTAGATTCGCTAACCCCGTTGAGTACTTCAAATAGTAGACTTCAAGACTCCGAACCCCGAGAAACAAACATGTCATGTCCTCGACCCACTATATAGTGTTGAGTTGAGATCTCAAGTTAATTGCCACACATATTCGCTTCGCCTGGGATTCGAACGTAGGACTTCCAAGTGTAAGCATCAGAGGCCCATCTTACAGCTAGACGTTTTGAGATCCATTAGGGACTACCTTTTATTATCATGTGAGGCACTATAGCTATATCTGTCTTAGCTTAGTTGTAAGCTGTAACCTGTGTGGTAGATCTATCCCTTCACCTTTCTACCAACATTTTCTATCAACATTAAAAACCAAAGCGTGAATATGCTACCATCCACATCCTATCCTATATGTTTTGTTGTTGTGGTTGTGGTTGTGCAATGTATTGCATGCAAACACAAATTTTCCATAAACTCTACTAAAATGTATCTTTACGCAAGCCTGAGGCTGAGGGTTATATAAATAAGTGACATATTGTGTAAAAATGCTTTGGAATAAGGGCAACACTCCTCTATCAAAATCAATTTAAATTTAGGCAATACCAATCGAGCGTATTGCTTTGTCCAAACACCCAAGTAACGTGGGCTAATCTCTGTAAAACGTAATTGACGGTACTCGAGCGGAGGTGACTGGTGGCCGCAAGGAGACTCGCTGCCCTCTTTGGGACCCGTCTACACCTCGTCGCACGAACGTGACACATGGAACACAGCCGTCGGCAGAGAGGGTCGATGTTTTCCGAATGGACACAGCCGATGACCCATCGTGGTGACCCGTGTGTAGGGCTAACGCCCACCATGCAGCCTGAAGGCCTACCTAGATTTCACGCAGAATCAACGCTTGTGAGATTTAGCATAACCTTAATTAAGTCAACAACATCGTTGAACAAAGCTTCGGTCCTCTTTACGAAGTGTGAGGTAACATAACGTCGAGGCCTGGGACCTCTGGGCCTCCTTACGAAGTGTTTGGTAACATAATATCGAGGCCTGGGACCTCTGGGCCTTCTTTGGGCGGCCATCAGCTTTTTTGCGGTCAACACTAGACACGCCACTGCATGATAGCGACGATTATACTTCTTTCCACATAAAGAAACACTTAAGTCTTCACTCTGTAGGCCTACAGCAGAGCGTATTGTAAATTGTAATTCCTATTGCACTTTGAAACTAGAAAGTAATTTTTAGCAATTGTGATGCTCAATCTTGATCAGGTATTGGATTGGGTTACGTATGTCAATATTACCAATAGACGTCATGGTGGGACAATATAAGGTCAGTATATTATTATGCTGTCAAGAGTGCTTCTTGTTCTTGATATTGAAAGAACATTTGCCTATCCTGTTGGAAGACAGATTTGTTGCTGTAATAATATCGGGTATGTTCCTGTATGTACAGCAATACGTTACAGTAACATATATCGATAACATTTCATAACGATTTCATCTAAGCTTCATACGTTCCTTCAAGAAAATCGATAAATTGTAAAACGTTCCAAGAAGGCATTTACATATTCTGTGGCAGTGTCTATTGAGATGACAGTATAACATAACGATGATGATTTGGACTACAATCTTATGTTTTGCTAATCGAGAAGCTGAGTTATAGTAAAGTAATACTCAACCAAAACTATGATATTATAGCATTCATGCACAAGTCAGAATTCACACATAGAACGCCGTAACCATGGTTTGCGTTATGGCATAAATCGAACTGATATGATGTAAAAGTGTGAACCCTAATGTAAGCTCAACGATGAAAACTGAAACTGAAAGTACAATACAAAAAAAGAGATAAAAGTAAAGAAATAGAAAGTTGAGGGTTGAATGTTGCGGCTTAGTTCAACAAGTTTGACATAGTTCCGGGGTGTTGCTCCTACCCCCCCCCCCCCCCTCTACCCGCACCCCACTCCACTACTTCATTATTACTTTTAATTAATTTCGCCTTCAACGCGATTGGCAACAACCATAGCCCCATAACTCTCGTTCTCCCCAAGTTTCCTGCAGACGCGCACGAAAATAAATTGATGCGTATCTTCGCCCAACAACAACAACAACAACAGCCAGAAGAGAAGACACAAGTGAAATAGTTCACCCTTATCGAGGCGGCTCGTGATAGAAACACGTTAATTATGACCTACGGTGTAATGAAAACGTGTCGTGGCCTCGTATATAACAGCGAACGTTGCCACGAAAAGACCAAGGAAGGAAGATATAGCCTGGAATCGATATATCACAAAAAGTCAGGAACATTTAGAAAATGAGGGTGTTGCTATAAATAAAACCTACCCAGACCACCACGCGGGGGAAAAGGTTTATCGAATCGTAAAAATGCTTTTATCAGCAAACACTTTCTTCGCCTGCGGTTTAGTATTTTGTCGACTTGCAACTTGCAAGCGTACGCTTTCTTCATATCTCATTCTCTACACTTGCCAGTAAAGCAGAGAAAATGTTAAATTTGGAAAGGTTTTCATTTTTCTCACTTCTCATTAGTCATTCCTACGAACAAATTGATGTATTCTAATATAAATGAAGCACAGATTGAAGTATGATGCTGATGTTGGCTGTAGCGCTATGGCAACGATTGAAAGATGAAGCTAATGATGTTGGTATGAAGCCACACCAGTTTGGGACGGACAATCCTATGCTGCATAGGTCCAACCACAGGCGACTCGAGATATAGCCAAGTCCTTGCATGAGAAAGCGTGAATCTATGATTATACATTGCATGTCCAGGAATGAAGGTGGTTGGGGGGAGGGGAGGAACAGTTTACAGTCACAAACAGTAATTTATGATAAAATTAAAGTAAGAGTAAACAAGGTCGCTGGCGCGACCTTGGTCCGCGGCTTGCGCCGGTCACTTCCGGCTCAATTCACAAACTGATCAAATACTGACATTGGCACTTGTTAAATTTAAAAATAAACGACGTAAAGTAAATGAACTTTTTTTTATAAATTAATAGTAGTAAATTGATAACTCCGAGATACCAGGGTTATATGATTTTACTTTTTTAAAAGATTCCTCACGAGATTAAAAATTGTCTAGCTGATACGATGGTTCAATGATATTATTTGAAATCGTGACACACAACTCTCGTATCACTATTACCTGAGTAGCATAGCAAATTTATACTGCACCTTTTGATACAAGCATGAAATTTGTCTCAGGGCTAGATCTACCTAACATATGCATTTTAAGATTTGGAGGCCAAAAAACAATCCTCCGCGGACAGTAGTTATGACGTCATCAAGATGGCCGCTGCTTTGAAACGCTTTCATCAGTATATCTCGAGAACCACCGGCTCGATTCTTAATTTTTTTTTTTTTTAATTAATCGTCATTAAATTTTCGTTTAATATTGTTGCTTACACAAGTACTTATTTGTTGATAATAACTTTGATATTTAAACAAACATCATAATGACAAGTGATAATGTATGTCTATTTCCGCCAAAACTTTTTAAAAATGGGTTGAATTAAAAAATGTGTCTTGTAAACATTGTTTCGTATTTAATTACCTATAAAACATGACCTAATATATGTTCACATGACCATGCCGTTAGGCCATAATAATTAATTGAACACTAGGAGGTAGCGGGCATAGACCATCATCACGGCGCTCACTATCGCGTTGCGCCGTTGCCGGCATTCATAATAATCACAGATACATTGCAGGTTCATAATTGTACTTATTTTTTTTTCTTGATGAATTTTTTAATTAGACCTATGCATAAATTGTTATGGTGGAAATAGACAAACATTATCACTGGTCATTATCATTTTTTTTTTTAAATAACTAAGTAATTATCAACAAATGAGTATTTGTGTAGATAACAATATTAAACGCAAATTTAATGACGGTTAATTTAAAAAAAAGAAATTAAGAATCGAGCGAGTGGTTCTCGAGATACACTGATAAAAGCGTTTCAATGCGACGGCCATCTTGATGACGTCATAACTCCTGTCCGCGGAGGATTTTTTTCAACCTTCAAATCTTAAAATGCATATCTTAGGTAGATCTAGCTCTGAGCAAAATTTCATGTTTGTATCAAAATGTGCAGTATCTGGCTGAAAATCCTTGCTATGCTATTGAGGTATATATCGACATCATTAGAATTATGATTTTATTTGTAAATGGACTTATGCCATTTACTGTAGGGCGCGACCAATTTAAAATGCACACATAATAAACATAAATTAGGGACCACTATTTCTTAAATAATTAATCATAACAACAATAATAACAATAACATTAACAATTTATAGATCGAACCAGTTCTACGAACCTGTTAGGGTTGGGGATGTGAGAATATCCTTGATAGCACTTCTCCTGTTTGGCGGGTGCTGTACCAGAGGGATGTGGAAGGTAATCGAAATTTAAAATAAAAAGTAACTTGAATGTGTTATGTTTAACACAACTTTATTGTAAAATATAATATCAAATAAATGTGAGTGGCATACTGTAATGACATAATAATAAAAAATTAAAAGTTTACATACAAATTTGCCATCAAATCCATCCTTTTCTTGACTTTTCAGCGGTCTCTTGCAACCATGACGCGTGTTTTTCACCCCCTCCAAAGTCAGACATATTTACGGCAGCAAGCATGTTTAATCATACCTTATTAAGTGTCAAACACGAAGAAATCGACACAAACGGTCCATTACATTGCATGTGCGCATAAGTGTGTACGAATAATCTAATAGTAATAAATATCCATTTCGTAAATGAAAATTAACGGCACGTATCACAAATTGAATCGAAATCAGTCAATGGAGCCATTTTTCTTTGACCAATCTTTTGTTAACACAGTCTTAAAGCCGTTGATTCATGCTTGCTATATTGTTGTTTCTCTCAAAGTCATTAAAAATTACGTTACCAAACAATTGAAATGTTAACAATTCTATTATATATTATACAACACGTTGAAAGTTCATTATAACTAATGCACAACCAATTATTTTAAAATACTGTGTCGCACAAGTACTATCTATTTACGATCACACGGCCTACACATGTGTTCATACAACGTGCACAAACAAAGACAAATAAATATAACACACACAAGGGTGAAGTGAACACCTTAAACGCAATATCCAATAATCACTTCATTAATGTTGATAGCACACTCATAGATCGTCGATTATACAAATCACATGGACAAGTCAACACGCACCCTTGCACTCGCTGTGGTCTACTGCATATGTGGACGGATTTTGTTCTCATACTGATTTTAAGAAACAACCCCCCTCATGCCACGTAAATATCGGAAACCATAACGGCCACGGCCAGGCACAAATTATGTGACACTTTCCAGATGAAATTTGATCCTTACAGTCAGCCCCACCGATTATAGCATGACCAAACCATTACGCGGACCACAAGGCGTCTGTTTTCACAGCACAAGAAATTCTACACAAATGGGGGAAATTAGGACATGGCAATAATCCGTAAATGATATACCAGGAAACATAGAAATCGGTAGGCCTAACGAGTGCATCAAAAATAATCATACAATATATATCATATTGCACAATGGTCATAAACTACATGAAACAATAAATATAACAGATTTCGTAGATATTGTTCTAAGTGCGATAAAACAATTTGAATTCAGTAAAACGTAATGCTTTGATACTTTGACTTTTGGGCAAGACACGTACTACATACCAAAATTATGAAAATAATAATTATTATTGGTGAACCAATAATACTAAAAATAAAATAATTAGAATCCTGAGACACAACTCCCATAAAACAATAACGACATCATAAGGATTATGATTTTTTACCTGTTAATTGGACTTGCAAAAAGGAGAATGAATGCTATTTCTACTATATGAATTATTAATTTCTTTATGCATGTCATGTAAGGGCTGAAATTTATAATCTGATAATGTTTCTACATACTGTTGTGGCATTAGAACATAGTGACGAACAGTGTCCAGATAGGCAAAATGAATTCTATCACGGCCGCACAGTCAAAACTGCGAGCTATACGATAATTTAGGTGCATGTTCCGTTTTTTGTATAAACACATGGTAAGATTCCCCCTCCCTCTCCGCCTCTGTGAAACAGACCCCGATGTGAAACAGACCCTCATAATTCACTTACCACTAAACATGATGCCATTAACCAATAAGCTGGCAGCGTGCTTTTACAGTGAAGCCACAGTTTACTGACGTTTCGTCACACAACATATCAATTAACTTCAATTAATTAAATACATACAGGGGGAAGTCGGAAGGGTTTATTTTATATCCAACTGTCCGGTTTGAGGATCACATGGGACAAGCTAAGAAAGTGGACCGTATAAAGAAGCATACCTATAACTCGACTATTTCCTATTATACGACCTATTCAGTGATGATTTCAGGCATATCCCGGGGGGGGCGGAGCCCCCCCCGGCAGTTGTAAATGCCCCCCCTAGCAGATTGAAAAAATCACATGAAGTAATGTAAATTTGCAAAAAAAAATGCAAAATACAAGAAAATGAGGTATATTTTTCCACCTCATATAGGACTAGGAAATAAATCGATTTCCACAAAAAACTCATCTACATAAATGTTGCAACATTTTATTTTCTATTTAAACGATGTTAGGTAAAGGTAAGAATGGCAAATAGGAATCACCTCATATTCGAAAACTGAAAGAATGGCATCAACTGAGACCGTAACCCCCTCCACCCCTGCCTTTTGTCACGGCGTCAAAAAAAAGCCATAAAATGAGTTACTAATTTAGCAACACCCCAGATTTTTATCAGCCCCCCCTAGGAAAAATGTCTGAAATCATCACTGGACCTATTACAATCTTACAGATATCGGAGTAATAGGTCTTATGATAGTTGATAGGTGAAGAAGAACCTGGTTTTCGGAGACGTCCCGAAAATTATTCAAGCCGAGTGCAAGCTTCACCGAAGATATTTTTTATGCATTTTACGTTTATCTATTTCTATTTTTAGGCATCACTTTCTTATTAGCTTTTTAAAACATACATTAAGTGTTAATTGCTTCAGTTTCAATTTTTGTTTTTAATAAATGTTTTGTTATTGTTCCGTGTCGAATGGCAAGAGCTTTGGCTGTAGAGACCGATATTGTTAATGAAGGTTCTACTATCATCAAGTCGTTTGATGTTCTGGTTACGAGAGGTATGTGCATGGTTTCTTGCGAATATTAATCAGTGATACATACGAATAAATATATTCAACGTAATACAACCAATTTGATAATCGCTGTCGTATCATACGAAAGTATACCACAAAGTTGCAACTGCTCTAACTCCGGCCGTACATACAAATCTCTTGCTAATTGCGCTATCGGGTACATCCCGCAAATATTAGAAAGAAAAAATGATACACTGTACACACTTCATAAAATCTTAGTATGTAATATAGGCCTACACTTTACAGTGTAGGCCTACACCAAATAAATACATATCTGTGTAATATTAATATCATGTTTTATTGTTTTCCGTATTACAACTTTCACGTTTTTTTTTTAATAACAGCCATATGCATTTTGCAAGGGTAGCATCGTTGAGTAACTAACATATAATCCGGCTTTGAAGCATGGTGTTTTTGTATCTTCGGACAAATCCTCGGTTTTTGCATTGCCATAATAGTAATTGGGCATCTAACAATGGAAGGCTCATTTGCGTGAGTGTACTACAAAGTCATTCCACATTTTGTCCACGCACACGTAAACACGTACACGAGCATTCCACTTGTCGTTCTTTATAGCGCGAGGCTGAGCTGAGGATCGTTCAAACTAGAATTATCCATCTATCCTTCAACCAATAGCATTGCTAATTTACATACTATTACATTTCTTTAGTGACAAATGCCATGCAAAAAATCAGTAATATGGGTTGCAATCTTCAACCAGAAATAAATTCATTTATCTTGCCGAGCCCAAAATGCGGGCCAAAACTTGACCTGTTTAGTCACCCCTGGATAATATTTTATGTATTATTTTGTTTTTTTCTATCACATACAACTGGATTTACAACATGAATGCGTATTTTTCGTAACAATGCATAAACATTACTTCAGATTGGCCATAAAGTGTAAAACCAAAAACACAATTTAAAATTGAATGAATTTTCTGTAACACGTAGCGTCTCAAATACAAATGTCAGAAATGTAAATGTTACGCCATTCTAAAGTCAAAGGATTACTACAGGTCAAGTTTGAGTTTCATAATGATAACGCAAAATTGATAGCAGACATTTTTTAAAAAACCGTAGCGATGTGCAAAGTAACAAATTTTGTTGTCTTACAAAACTTGCACTTAGTGGTACTTACGCCCGGCTCAAAATATTGAGATTTACAAAACACATACGTCATTCTACTGAGATCATTATTGACAAGTTTCATTTATATTCGTTAATATCTTCTACTTCAAATAAATACATCTTTCTTGTCGCGCGTGAAATGCGAACGGATACATACACATAAATCTGGTGCAAACTTATAAGGCCGCTGTCGCGCCCTAAAAAGGTTAGATATTATAAATATTTCTGATTATGCGGTTTTTTAAATACAGCTTTACGGATGACGTATGGAAATATAGCAACGTAATAGAAGTTATTATTCTTGGTCGCCAGTTGGATCAAACTTTTATTACGATTACTGTAGTTTCAGAACACTTCTGATGTCTGCGTAGAAGCCCCCCCCCCCCCCCCCTCCCTGGAGTTTCCACATTACGCCACTGGTGCGAATAACCGCGATTGTGAATCGATCTTAATTGAGTGATGACAAAATATTACGCAGCCATTGTTTTATTCATTGTTATGTTGAATTGAATTTGAAAACCGTTGACAGTTGACGGTGCCAATTAATTTACCAATGGCGGCAAATGCAAAATTCTGACAATCCCGCCGAATAATCCCAATTCCCGAGTACGATGCCTTCCATGCCGAGACGTTGCCCTCATTCAAATGTGTAGCCTTGGAGGTCGATCACGTGACCTGTCTGATCGAGATGAGCAGCTCAACTCATCGGTACAGTCGGACACATGAGTTATGCAATTATTCGTCGGCCTTGTCTTCAAACCGATAAACAACAGTTTTGTATTCGCATTTATTATTTAAAGACTATATTATTATGATCAGATAGGCCTAGAGTTCAATGCTATGGAAGGACGGACGCTAGCGAGGGGTACGACCTGTTATGCCCGGTAAAACGATTGAGCGACACGAAGTCTGTAACCCCGCGCACCCATACTGTTTTAGTTTAATATTTAAACGACATATTTTGACCTTCGTAGGTGCAGAAAATTGACAATGATATAATGTTTGAGCTGGAATTTAACGGTTTTAATAATCAATCTGATCAATAACCTCAGTTGAATCAAAGATTCTAGAGTTCTTTGGAAGCTTCAATCACCCATATATTCATGGTTTATTCTAATTGTCCTCAGCCTCAATCTTTATGTTTCGTCTGTACTTATCGTCTCGAATGTAGCATGACTTCACCAACAGAGAGAATGTCATCAAACAAGGACAATATAATATAGAGCATATAGATTCTGATCATAACCGTTACTTCATGTGCGTTGTACTTTTCAAATTATGTATTTTTCAGTGCGGATAACAGTTTCATTGCAACAGTTTTGCATATTGCTCGTTTGAAAGAAACTATGACGCTCTCTAGGTTGTGACATACTCTCAATAGTAGATGTTTCTAGAATATTCCCGATTTGATTTCCAAGATTGCAAGTCACTTGTTTGAGAATACTGGTTTTGTCCAATCACTGTGGACGTCATTTAATATTGTAAAAATGCGACCGACAAACATTCAAAGTACACGAATGCGTGTTTGATATGTTTTTCCTATCGTTTCTAAAGATTGCATAAAGATTGCATGGATATTATTTTGCCTTAGACCTACTAGTCAGTCATGGGAGTCAGATATACTCATACGTCCACCTCTCAGCATATTATCTTTATTTCTAAAGCCCTCCCCCCCCCCCCCCCCCCCGCCCCCACTGCCACACCTTGTCGAAATAAACTGAAGATGTTCGAATTATTTTGCCCATGTGCACTAATTGTATTATCGGTGGCCTACTTTAGTTTGGACATCATTTTTTTTTTACTATTGTATACTTTTACTCGAATTATGACTGTCACCTTCGTTTAGTATAGTTTACGCCGTATAGTTAGTTATAGGAGCAGCGAGAAACCCCTCATCCTTGTTCAAAGATGACAAACTGATCTATATTTATTTATTTTAGACTATTATTCTGTTGATTCCAGACTTCAGCAGATAGGTAAATTTTAGTACTTCAAAAGGAGAATATCAAAGATTTATTTTATAAAATCACCAAGGAAACCCAAGGGAGAATCTTGTAAAACACCTTCAATGGGTATAGCGGAAATTGAACCTGCAACCATCCCAATCGGACGGAGTCTCACACCACATTATGGATCACGTATAGTCATCATCATCATCATCATCATCATCATCATCATCATCATCATCATCATCATCATCATCATCATCATCATCATCATCATCATCATCATCATCTGTATTTAATCTCGATCCACTCATTTGCAACAACTGATTTTTATGTTCCTCGTTTCTATGACATCTCCTAAGTCACCGTTTACATAATATTATGTATGCCAATAAAACCATGAAACTTAAACTCAGTTCCAGCCAGAAGTTAAAAAAAAACTCAAGCCGAACCGGATATCAAACCCTGTACAGTATCTTCTGTGTCGGAAGCAGGAATACACCATACCCACATGACCAATGTACGAGTCACCCTACAGGAAAAGCAGGCATGCAAATTACCAGGTCCACAAGGCGACACAATGAAAGGGTTAATTGTCGATCGTCAATGTGATAGCAATATTATATTGTCCTTGTGTTATGTGTGGCATATTCACTGGTGCCCTCGTGACGTGAGAGCGGTTCTGTCATCGTTCGCTCACTGGTCACTCTCTTCTGTCTGTTCACCGACTGACGTGACTGACTAACTGGTTGGTTAATAACAGCTTTCATAATTACCGTGTCGTGATAGCATTACATATATGTAATTATTATATTATTAGTTGTAGGTACTTCTTTCTATCTCAATATTTAAGCGAGAATTTACATTGAACGAGCTGATTCATTTGTTTATATGTACCCCACATAGCACGCTACCGTGCGCCCTGGAGTATTTTTTTTAAAACAGTTTAGTCCAGTACCATATATAGAGGTGTTTATATCCGTTGATACCAAAATAAATGTCATGTATAAATGACAGATTTTCAATGAGTCTTGCATTCTTCGCAGTTTGTGCTATATACGTATATTTCATGCCTAGTGTGATACAATCAGAAGGGTAAGGGACCTATATGTAAGTCCTGCTACTTTTTCTGCTTACAAGTTGTTAGAGGTTGGTTTTTAACCATTTCTAGGTAACCAGAAAGTCTTTACTGCCGATTACCGAGTACACTCGCACTTTATACAAAAATGTGTATTGAAAACCCGAGCCTAAGCCCCACTGTATGTGCTGGATAAGACTTACTGTATGTTCTGGATCAGGCATGGATGTGCTCGGATATGCTAAATCCTGCTCATAAGGCGGTACACAGCGCAGAGAGTCTTTATGGGTGAGCCACATAACAATATTACATTGTATTATTTCTTCTTCCGTGACATGTTTGGTTTCTCTATGGATTATTAAGATAGAGAATCAAATTTATTCCATTACTTTAACTATTTGTTGATCTAACCTATGTTCATATATTATTATATTGTGCTCTTTGGTGCTTTCAATGCAAAATAGGCTATCCCCTGTTATTATTTATTCGTCCGCACTTTTACGACTTCCAAGTATATAACCGTGACACCATAAAAACGGGCATAAATTTACCCATGTATTGGAAACCAAACATTTTTAGTGAAAACATGAGAACAAACAAAATATTTATTTTATTTTATTTATTCATTTTTTCTTTTCAGTATATATATTCTGTATAAAAGTGATTTAGGAAGGAGCATTTGCTTTAAAATCGCCCTACTTTCCTAAATCTTGTATTTCTTTTATCTGTAAGTATAATAAAACATGTCTTTATTTTCCAAGCTTCTAATTATACCTGGCTCATATGCCGTTCATTGTGAAAATTTGTCGCTTCTGGACGTATTTAGTGGCGTATAATGGAGACAGACGTCCCGGAACGCTTTTCTTGTCGGAATTGCCGTTCCGCCAACAGCAGCTGCGTATACGAAATAAATGTTTAAATGTAAAAAATACAAAATGTTCAACGCTTTTGTAACAAACATTCTCAAGTGAAACCCTAGATGCCTCGTAAACGCGATTAAAAAAAAAACGCGATTTAAAAAAATCGCTCGTAGTATAATCACTACTAAATACGGTACTCAAAAATGTTATAAACTAGCTTCAAATGAGGCTGCCACTTTACCATTAATGCTATTGTAACGTTATTTCTCACAATAACTATTATTCAATTCCTAATTTGTAATAATTCTGCACAAAATGCAGCTTCTTCCGGAATCATTGTTAAAACTCTGTGACGAAACTAATGCATACAACTTTTTGTCAGATTCTGAGGACGAATCCATGACATGACATGACGATGGTTGACAATTTTCTTACATATGTGATGTGCCATAAAAATTCAAAATATTGTTTCACATTTCCCCTCTGTTTTACGTCTTTGCGCTACTGTGACGTAGAAAATGGGGCGATAAAATGAATGAGATAACAGATTGCAAAGATGCAACGATTTCAAACTTTGCATTGATCCGAAAACGCAAGGTTAACTCAGAGACTAAACAAACATATTGATTAGTGGCCTATATTATTATCAACAGGTTTTTGAACGTCATATTTTCTAATCATGATGCTAAAATATGCAAATCCGCTTCAACTTTTTACAAATAGCTCATCATCAGATAATGTATGACCTCATTCTAAGATAATAAACTACAGAGGACAAATCTTCTTGTAATCTAAACGTTTTTCTGGGTTCAAGGTTACGAATTATGCTGACAAACAATAATTATAAATCATAATACAGATCTGGATGCAATGCAACCAACATTGAAGGGTCATAGCACAACAACTTTGCACATATGTGCATTCCAGATTGATCTCTTCTTTCAACCTAAGCAGTTCTCTTGTCTATTATACCAAAGGAAACATTGACTCATTATTGCAAGGGATAACGTAATAATATAGCGATAATATGAAATAATCGACAGACAGCAACATTCAAGTGACAGAAAGGCTTTTGTTCACTGATCAGTGTACTCTTGAATACGAGAGGTCAAGGCTTGGGCGAGTTCTGGCACTGAATCCTGACCACACAATCCTAGTTTCTATCAATACACACAGGTAACTTGGACTTGGAGATAGAAACCATTACATTGCACCCTATAGAGAGGAAACATAAATAATTAAAACTAAACGTTGTATTAGTAAATTTAATTGTATTTATTTTTTAGCTTTATCGCTGTACGTCTAACATTTTGTGCTACAGTGATAAGTCAGAATATACTTGTGTTTTTGTCTATACAAAAGGTATAACCACACTGACAATGTTCAGGATATTGTGGTGCGTTCAGATGAAATCAGATACGTTAACAACACAACAGTTAACTGATACCACAACAAACTATTACATACAGCGTCCATGATTATAGTATTTATTTTACCATCACAAACCATCATGTTATACTCTTTTTGTATCGTCGTTTACGAAAGACGCGAATGTCTGGTGTTTTTCTGCTACTTACTCTGAGGAAATGTTTCAATTGCAGACTCAAATATTGACGTAAGCGTTCAGTGGTTCAACCTCATTGCGAGTCCAATGTAGGTTATTGTCGGGGACCAACCGGTCGACTAAACAAGGAGCATTCGTGTGTGGAACCACAAAACAATCTATTCTACTTTTTGTTCGAGTAAAAAGCTGGATTCGTGTTATTTATGTGGCTAGTATACTTATTTAAACGAAAAAAAGAAATAAGATTGATGTGTATTTATAGTTTCTAGGTTTTTTTGGTTTGGGATGTTTGATTTTAAAGAGTACTCACGTACATAAACCTAATTCCAGCTAACGATACATCTTCTTACTGGTTTAATATAAAGAAATACTCTCTCTGATTGATCGTTTAATTATAAACTAGTAGTGAAAGAACCAACCCCTACTGGGAGTCAAATTGAGAGCCTGAATTGAGGATCCACAAGAGGACCTATAATAAGTATGTTCCTCGTCTGAACTGCATGACTAGCTTAACTTTGGTCCTATTGGGGTTCTATATGCCTAGTTCACATGACGAAACTACCAATTCCTATTGGGAACAATAAGAAACAATTAACTTTTGAATAATGTTTCCAAATTTGGTTCTCAGATATGGGCCTAGATTCAGAAGGGTTCCAAGTTAGACTAACATACCTAGGACCTTTTGTGAACCCTCCCATTTTATGTAGGTTTTGTTTTGAAACTGTGTTAACTTTTTTAATACTATACGATTGATGAGCATAGGATATCAGAGTTATTCTCTTTCGGGATTGTACTGGTTTAGACCAGTTTGATGAACACGTTTTTTTTTTTTAGGTTGGATGATGGACGAGTATATATTTTTTATCTAATTGATATATTGCGGAGTGTACGAACTATGACTATGAGTCAGGGTCGCAGAAAGAGAGTTTAGCTTCGCAGCAATCTTGACACCTTCATTTCAATCTTTGGTCTTTGGAGTTGAAGCCAACTGATGTATACATACACTGGAATATCGAATTACTCAATATTCCACATTTAGACTCAAATCAGCGCAATCTAGGATTTTGCGCACGAACTCTTCGATTTCTTTTCTTTCCAGAACGTAGGCTATTACTTAAGTTTTTACATAATATTTATTATTATATCAATCGGTATAATCATTTAAGGTGAGGTGAACCGTAAACTCCTTCACAGGCGAGTCGTTACGCAAGCTACTTACACGGAGAGTATGTTACTAGGAGTATACCACGGTCCCCTCGTAATTATTGTAATAAAAACATAAATGATATACCATACGTCCTAATTGTTGTTTTGCATCTCTAATTCCCCTAGATTTCCGCAATTAGCCACCACGAAGTTCACATTCACGTTCGTGTGCTACTGACGACACGACACGACACGACACGACACGACACGACACGACACGACACGACACGACACGACACGAGCGTCGCACGAACACAACCCGAAGGTGGGCCGAGCCGAAACATAATTATTGGCCTCGCAGAATTCACTCACACACACAATCATGTGACGTGACATAAACTGACGTGACATAAAATGACGTGACGGCTTGTCGGCACATCCCCGGTGAAACTGAAATATATATAACAATACAAGTCATGATGCTCATGCGAGAGCACGTTGATGGTGAATGTGATACGGCAGCTGCGTCAGGCGAAACCTCGCGGTTTTGCGCTGAGTATGAGAGAGAAAAAAAACACACTAAAATACGCAATACATATTTATGAAAACGCACACACACACACATCGGGTGGTTGCCGACGCTTGCGATGCAAACACTACTGCTGATAGCGTCCGGTTTATTCATGGCGTCCAAGAAATTAATGCGGTTAGTTAGTGAAAACGGAATGGAATAATAAATTGCGGGGGAGTCCATATTGCGGCTATGTTAAAGTTATCCCGTATCGTCACGGACGAGTGATTCGTGGCCAACCAACCAGCGAGCCCCTATTTCAAATGCCGATCGCTGATTGGTCACGAGTCACACTCTTCTATGACGAACGGATCTGTAAGTTTGTCTCGGGACAATTTGTTGTTACTATTCTTGCTCCCAATGCAAACCAAGGAGTTTGATTGTCGGTTCAGGCTAGTTTTCTTTCTTTTTTTTTTTTGCCTACGAACCAGTACCATACACGTTCTCACAGGAATACACGTTATTTAACCAAGTTAAGTCTCAAAAAACTGTAATCAGCTCATTCTGGTAACAAAAGAAAAAAATTACAGATGACATTCGTCGAATAGTTTGCCCTCACCGTAGCAAGCATCCCAATCAGAAGCTTTGAAATTATCTTATTTTAAAAACGGCAAGTTATTATGTATATAAAAAAAGACATAATAAAACCACAGAAACGAACTGATCTGTGATATAAAAAAAAAAAAAAAAAAACCGGTTATTTCACGTGTAAATAGACATGGGAGTCGATAAAAGGGGTGTACCTAAAAGTGAATTTCTTTTAAAGGTGACTTCAAAGTCTGCCCGAAGGAAACTCGTGGAACGTGTCGGGAATGCGGGACGACTCATCTACATAGCCTACAGATTAATCCATCGCTGAGGTAAAATAGTTGTAAATGATTACTTCGATAGATAGAGGAACATGATAAAATGTCTACTATCACAATTGAATCAGTTGGTTCTTGTACCCGAGCGAACAGACAAGAAAAACAATTATTTATTGAAAACGCTCTAGAGTTTTGTATCGGTTCTCTATAATACAGTAGATATACCTGTTTGATCTATACTTTATGTGTTATACGGTGTAGATTACTTTGCTACCGGTTTGTGACATTACTTAGACGCTTAAACACTGCTTCCGTTACTTGAAAAGTAATGTTCTAAAACGAAACTATGCTTTATTGATTCGAAAGTGTCGTGTCAGCTCCTGTAGGAGTGAGAGAGACGACGAGAGAGAGAGAGAGAGAGAGAGAGAGAGTCTCAGAGATTAGCATCGTTGCATAAACATGAGGTGGGATTACCGTTTTAAAAGAACTGTCCAACAGAATTCTTCGTCGGCGTTATTTTTTTACGTGTTCCTGAATAAAATACTGGCATTATACTGTCTTGATGCTGGTTTGCTACTGCTTGTCCCTGTCTACCTCCGTCTCTCACCTAGCGTGATGAATTTACACACCCGACACAAGTCACTCTCACTAACGTGGCATTCAGCAGTAATTAATGCAAAAGTTTTAAAGCATTGTCACAAATAATATCATAAAATTGGTTCAAATTGATTGTATTTGGAGAAATTAGACAATTAATCGTTTTTTACAACGCTGACCTATTGGATTACCCACCAATTATATCAGAATAACAATTGTAGTTCCAAGTTCTGTTCTGCGTTATCTCTCTGTAATGAACGTTTTAATTGTATGATATGTTTGTGTTATATTTTATACTCTAATAACTCTCATATTATTGGTTTTCTTCACGTTATCTACTATCAACAATCTACTATCATCGTATTAGCTACTGCCGACATTACATTACTATCTACTTCGATGGCTTTCCCTATCATTTCCCCGCTCCTCGTTGTTCAGTAAGTTTTCGTATTCTCTAAGTCTAAAACTGTTTGTATTTCTAACATTTCATTTCCGTAAACATAGCTCAACCCTCGATGTCTGCCACGCTACTTGTCTTGCATGTTTAGGTTATCTGCCATAGAATAGGAGGCATTGTCAAAATATTTTGATCTAACCGTTTCGAAACGACCAATCATAGATTAGCTTACAAACTTGGCAATAACGAAATACAGGGTGGGACAACGCCCTTATAATAATTAAATTCGGTTACGAACTGCTAAAAGCTAATGACAGCCTGACAGCCGGGCATCAAACCCCTAACCTTTGTCATTAGGAATGATGAGAAGTAAAACTTTAGGGGCTACCTATATATTGAACATATACTCAGGCAAACTTGTTATAAAATAAATGAAATATTCCTGTAGAAACGCCTTAGGAAAGCACTTTAAAAACAATAAAAACGTTAACAAATTATATAACCTACCAATAACTAATAAGGAAAATGAAATGAATAGTGTGACATAGAGAAGACAATCAAGCATTTTTAAATCCTGTATACACATATCAATTGAAAGTAGAAAGTAACACACACCCACTATACAAACTAAAATACTAGTGGCTCCCATGTAGTATAGGTACTGGTCACCACTTTTTAAATGTGTTCGTCCATACTCCCGTGAACAAAATGTATGGGATCCGAAATACACATATATTATACATAGACAAAATATTTTAAGTGCCTAGTTCTATATATACAAATAAAACATATGTTTTCACATCACATAATCCAATGCAATTCTGTACGCAAGCAATGCGTTAGTATATACGTACGTAATAAATGTTTTCGTGAGGTTTGGCAGAGCAGCAAACCTTTCTAGAAATGTTTAAAACTTTTTGTTGTTTATGTCAACAACCTTCGTTCCCAAGTGACAGTTGACAAGACAGGGCGGGCCTGCGTTAGCTTACGTATGTGATGTGACTGTGTTGTATGTGACTGCCAATGTGACCGTCATCTTACAAAGCCCACTTCACACGTCGTATACTACTCATCTCGCGTACCACCATTATTTGAGTGCACTGCGAGTATGTGTACAAAAGGGAAGACATCAACGAACTGACCCAAAAGACCCTTGCTTACAAATAATCCCAAACTGAAAACCTATTAGCCACAATCGGGTTCTTACTTTCTTAAACTCGATTGTTTTATTTTGGTTTCGATTACGCTTAATTTTACAGGTTATTGAGCGAAATAGAGCACTCTAAAAAGAGCCAACCAAACAGTTACAATACATTCGTTAAGTCACAACTTGGGAATAAAGTGTGAATGTGAACAAAACAAGTAAGTGCTATGCACGGAAATGTTCCAAAATGCAAAGACTAATTCCAAAATTGTAATGTTAGTATCACCATTCTTGTTCGTATCAAAAGCTGAAAAGCTATTTTTTCGAGTTAGATCCAAACTGTAATTTCTGTCAATAGAGTTTCATATTCTTCGATATAACCCGTACAAAAAACGATACACGTAGATGTGTTTTTTTTTTTAACTCTCGCAAATCGGAATCAGATTGAGCCCTCGTTTACCGTGTCAATATTCGAAGATTAAACCCAAGCGTTGCTCCGCTTGACAAACGATGTAAAACAATTCAATTATCCAAACTGAACGGCTGTTAAATTTCCAATTACTTTTCCAATCTATTTTGAATTCGCATCTTTTGGAGGGTGAACATTTGAAGCGAATCAGAAATGTGAACGGTACGTGAAATAGACTGCAAAATACAATTATTGCTGGTGTACACTCACCTACACTCATCTACACTCATCTACACTCATCTACACCACACCTCTCCTACAGTAATTATATTTCCTGAAAGTATGGCTGCGGTACCGTAACCATATGTGCACCCCTATTTGAGGGTGTGTGACGGAGGGGGGAGGGGGGGGGGCAATGTACGACGACTGTTTTTGTAAGTTGAACGCAATCCCAGCACTCACAGATAATTTCAATACTTTATTTTACAGGAATTAATGAGCCGGGGCTGTTACAGTAGCTTCTTCACCATTTTTAACATTTTGTGTTTTGCGTCGCGTCTGTGAAGGAAGCGACGACATAACCTAGCAATTTAGTACATATAAGTCTGCCTAAACATTCGTATCTAAAGTTTTGTCTAGTTTCAAAGGATGTACAAATAAATGCAATTATTAACCAAATCCATGACAATAAAATTACCACATATACCAGATATAAAACATAATCGCGGCAATAACGTTCCACGAGTTTGTAAAAAGCAAAAGAAAAACTGCAATTTCGTGACTTTTAAAAACGATTCTCCAAACTATGTACATCACGTATCGAATCCTTGGTTTATATTATTTGAATTACAACCATTCACGTAAAATTTTTCTTGAGATTAGAAAACTCTTTCCCCTTGAGGTCACGTTGTCGAGGTGGGTCCCTCCTCGCGGTGACCGGTGCCCGCAAAGAGGGCTCCCCTATCTTCATTCCTTCATTCATCTCACTTGGCCTTCATCAATTTTCCTCTTACTATACTTTCTCACTTCAATTAATACTCTTTGCGATCCAAACGCCTACTAATCCCCCACACCCCCTTCAACCTCCAAACCCCCTTATTTTGGATTCCGTTACGACGACACCGGCGATATGCAATGAATCTGATTCAACCGACGTCATCTATTACCTATCTGTCGAGTACTTCGTAAACCACCAAACTAACATGTAAAGCCTCGGCCGCCTCGCAAAGTGCTGATCATGCAATTCCCCTGTGATCTCTTCTTGTCTAAAACGTGTCCGATGCCCCGAGACCTCGTGCACGTTTCATTCTAATCTCTGTGTCCTGGCCAATGTGCAACACTCACATCGTCGTTAAAAACTACTCGAGCCCATTTCGATAAGTTACATCATCGTTTTTATCTCTCTCACACACACACGCGTCTGTGGTGACTAATTTCATTCAGACGAATAAAATTGGAACGAAGATGCGATACAAGAACAAGAATAAAAATATTTTTTGTAGGAACCCCTGTTATAGGGTGCACACCAGCTTTACCTGATGTGCAACTCTTCAGGTGACTAACAAGGTTGTTAGGGTGTTTGGATAGTTGGGAAGGAATGTCCGAGAACTGATAGTAGGACTCAATCCAAGCATTCGCTTTAACGACTGAGGAAAACCTCGGAAAAAGATTCAGTCAGAATTGCCGGTGGCCGGAATCGAACCGGTGACCTCCCGAATTAGAGTCTCGCTTTTTATCGCTGAGCCACCTCTATCGTCGGTAGATGATACAAGGTTCCGTCGCGTTGCACGTAACTATACTTCCAGGATATGTGATGAGTGAATAACTGCGGTTTCCGCGGCGGCTAAGGACATTTGTCAAAGACAATGTGGTTATATCGCAAGGAGTGCGCTACGTTACGTCACTCATGGACGTCACAATTCCAGTAATCGAACCTGCAAGTCAGCTGCACAGATGGGTTATTTCCCTATATATTCACCGGAAACTAAGGTTGCTCATGCACCGATATCGACTAATCGATTTGTAATCGATGTCAATGCAAATTTCTGACATTTAGTTTTTTTTTTTTAATACAACATAATTATAGTAAGGTAAGTGGGCAAAGCAGTTAACGATAGCCGACGTGCCACTTAGCTTTGCCACTCGGCTTGCCAGAAGTGTGTGCAGCAATCCCCTAGGGGCCTAAGCAACAACAATACTAATATACAACTCTATCGGCTATCGAACCTATATTTTTTGTTTTACATCTTTTAAAGTATATACATTTTCCCACATAATTTCCTGTAATTCATAAGTATTAGTAGTTAATTCGTATTCTTATTTTGTGTAGGAACTGATGTACCAGCTTTTCTTCGCTATAAATTAAAACAACTAGTGAATTACGTACATGCTTCTTTTGCGTTCATTTTAGTACCTCATTGTTCTTCGGTACAAACACCCACTAAAAACTGTTCTCGATGTTTTAAAGGGCAGTTTCCAGCACATTTATCTCAAGGTCCGCTAATCAGCTGGCGGTTCGGCGTTTGACGAGTCTCTGTAGGGCCAGGGGATTTACGGACCTTGCATTTATCTTAACAAATTGAATCTACGTGTACATTATAATTTTGTACTATCAAATACTACAGAGGCGTCTGTGAAGAAAAAGTTTCATTTTCGCTTCTGATTATCGAAACCGCGATGTATATCAATCGATAGGTCGTACCTCGATATCGGTGCTGTCACATTATATATCGATGTGTAACCTTATATCGGACACATTGTACGCAACCATGCGTCTCGTTGTGCCCACACCCACACGACCCCAACCCCCCGAGAACGTAAAACACCCCCGTGGCAAACTAGGAACTGTGTTCGTACACGCTCACTCAGCTCAGGCAGTCACGCACCCACACCCGCCAACAACTTTATGGGATATGTGCGTGGAATATCATGATTTTATTTTACCATCCACGCTTTATCCTCGTTGTAATCACATATTAAACATGAGGAACGATCAACTCAGGGGCGATTATAACGCTCAACCTAGAAATTATACATTTTCAACACAATAAGGCTATAAAATAATTTAGGCTGTGAGCTTTTCTAGACAATGGAATTGAACTAAGACAAAAGGGGACCAACCATACGTTGACGTGTGGGGATATGGTACGAGTTGACACTTGGCCCTCGTTGTGACTGTGAGCCACGGTAGCTGGGATACACCGTGGCGACATGCAGTGAAGACTGAAGACAATGGAATTGAACTAAGACGGAAGGGGGCCAACCATGCGTTGACGTGTGGGGATATGGGACAGGGGACGAGTTGACACTTGGCCCTCGTTGTGACTGTGAGCCCCGGTAGCTGGCATAGACCGTGGCGACATGCAGTGAAGACTGAAGACAATGGAATTGAACCAAGACGGAAGGGGACCCAACCATGCGTTGACGTGTGAGGATATGGGACACGGGACGAGTTGACACTTGGCCCTCGTTGTGACTGTGAGCCACGGTAGCCGGCATAGACCGTGGCGACATGCAGTGAAGAGTGAAGACAATGGAATTGAACTAAGACGGAAGGGGACCAACCATGCGTTGACGTGTGGGGATATAAGACACGGGACGAGTTGACACTTGGCCCTCGTTGTGACTGTGAGCCACGGTAGCTGGCATAGACCGTGGCGACATGCAGTGAAGACTGAAGACAATGGAATTGAACTAAGACGGAAGGGGACCAACCATGCGTTGACGTGTGGGGATATGGGACATGGGACGAGTTGACACTTGGCCCTCGATCGTTGTGACTGTGAGCCACGGTAGCTGGCATAGACCGTGGCGACATGCACTGAAGACTGAAGACAATGGAATTGAACCAAGACGGAAGGCGACCAACCATGCGTTGACGTGTGGGGATATGGGACACGGGACGAGGTGACACTTGGCCCTCGTTGTGACTGTGAGCCACGGTAGCCGGCATAGACCGTGGCGACATGCAGTGAAGACTGAAGACAATGGAATTGAACTAAGACGGAAGGGGGCCAACCATGCGTTGATGTGTGGGGATATGAGACACGGGACGAGTTGACACTTGGCCCTCGTTGTGACGGTGAGCCACGGTAGCTGGGATACACCGTGGCGACATGCAGTGAAGAGTGTTCGAACCAGTAACATGAACAGGAATACCTCACCCAAACCAAAAACAGTTTTCTTTGAAACTGCCCCTGAAACTCATGTTTTTTGTTTCAGCGCTTCGAGAATTTCTCTAAATGAGTCATCAATAAACCAACCAACACAAGTTGAAATAATCATTCCAGTGATTAAAATGTAATTATTATTACTCCGATTTGGCATTGGAATCAAAATCTGACCCCAATTAAAAATAATTGCGATTTTATAGGAATTTTATTTTTTTATTTCTCGAAATTAATGAGAAGTTCAGAACCAAACCTAATATGTATCCCAAAACATTTGAACCGAACCAAATAAAACCGATTTATTTCGATGCCCTGGCATAATAATAAATATGATAAGTCATAATTGCTTTGAAATGTTCCATCTACTGGTTTTGGTAATAGGGCTCCTGACTTGGTTCAGCCATCAGCTCAACAAGTTGTTACGTTGTTGGGATGATTAGTACGTGGATGATCTGCCAACACGAAGACGGTCAATAAGCCACGACGGCACTTTAGTAAATCAAACTATACAGTCATAACATTTTAACGATAGCCAACACGAAACCGCCGTCCATTTGAGTGTAGTATATTGTAATATGTAGGCCCTACTGGCATACTCGTGTTCTGCAAGTAGTCCGATAGTAGCTATACCACGTTTGATGTGACCTGACTGTACTAAAAACCAAGGACATTTGAAAAGCTACATTTGATATTGAAAGATATCCCGGTAATGTATCGGGTGGATTCTTTACAGTTACCTAACTTCATACTTACGACACACTAACCTGACCAATATTCTATAGAAATTCACCCCTCTAGGAAGTAAATATAAGACATTTGAATTTCAATGATTTCTCCTTACAGCCTCCATCCTTTATAAACCCAAAGACGAATTCCCATACAATTGGGTAACTTTTAGTAGGTGGTTTCAGCCCCCTAAGCTATCAAAAGAAAACCTTCCCAAAACAACCCCTGTGACAAGTAGATTCCAAATTTGAATTTCTAAAGATTAATTCACCTGTCCAAGAATTCTCCCCCTTGTCCTCTCGAGGGTGCAAACCTCTTGTAACAGGTGATTTCTCTTTGATGCTTAGGGGTGGTAGGTGACTGTACCGTCCCGAGTTAAACCCACATTCGGTTTCAAGATGACGCAAAAAAAACGTGAACAAAAAATGAACCCTCGGTTTCCTCCACTACAGCGCGGAGAAATAATTACGCGTCGCTGCTTCTCGTTCGGATGCAATTAAGTGGGGACTACGCGACTACCGTCTTAGCAAGGGTTGAGTGAGTAGCGGAGGAACGTGACGCATCGATATTGCATGGGAACATCTCCAACTCCAGCACACAAAGTGTTAATACTTAGCCTCATCTTGTTATTGTTTTACCTGTCTGTAATTAAGGTGGATGCAGCTCGGATGCACATTCGAGAAGACGTGAGGAAAGTTACAAATAAAAAACTATGCCTTGAGGGGGGTTTGACCCACTTTATGGTTTCTTTGTATAGCTATGATGACTCAGGTGCAAGGTACGACAGGTAGGTACGACATTAAAAATAATAAATTACGTGACGATCAAAAGTGACAAGTCATTTATACGGGAACAATTATTACAAACTCTATAATATGGCATTTTATAATCACAACCAAGGATGCGTGAAAAATATTAGTACACTACATTTTTAACCGGCACCCTTAACACCTCCACAAAAACTAGGATTCACAAAAATGCTTTCAAACATTAATAAGAAGAATATTGCCATAAGTGCCAATGATAATTAAAAATAATGTAGCATAGTCATTAAATCGTAATCGATAATCAATGAAACTAATGTACTATACAAATAAATGAAGTAAACACAAAAACAACAAAACGGCAGATGAAATACATCTTTCGCTTCTCGTTGAAAAAACTGTAATGCATTTTCAGTGACCTTCAACCGAAACTAAACGTTAAAACGTTTAATGGTCCCATCCCTTTAATCACAAAACTATGATATCAACGTGAGAGTTAAACCGTAAATCCTTGAAATGAAGGTTGCCTGCCAACGATTACATTCTCAAAAACACTTTCCCAAGATCAAAATCATTATTCAATGACAATTAACATTTTGGCACCGCTGTTGGCCCGGCCGCAGTTTTCGACCCTGTAATATCTCAGAGGTCGTCGACCAACATAGCGCGGGCGTAGCTGCTGCAACAGCAAACGCCGTTATTAACAATAAGTATACCATGTCCAATTCGGGTCAGTAGTCTATGAAAGAATACCCAGTGTTCATGTTCATTTGTCAAGTGTAGTGTAGAACGGAGACAATCCAACCAACCGAACGTTCGTCTCGATCTCTTGGCACTAATTGTGGCGTTGAGGCCAATATCCACTTAGTAGTCACTCAGCAGGGTAACATGTTTTTACTCTAAAAGGAAGAATTTGAGCTGTTCAACTGTTGATTGTTACTTTCAGCAACAGGAACTGAGTACCCTATATTAAATTAAGTTTTTTGTAAACTTAATGTAAAACGATATGAAATAAAACATTGCAGTAATTTTGGTATCACTTTTTACAAGGATTTATGATTATAATATACACACAACGAATTTTAGGAAAAAGTTTAGGGCCTACGTTTTTTATTAGGCTACTGAAACCCATTTTCGTTATTTGTGTGCCTTCCATAACCGATTCCGAATCGTAGTATGTTTCGCTATTATTTATTTCCCAACGAGATTGATCTTCCAAAATATTTCATTATGATTGTAACAATAAATATGTACTATACTCATCGAATTATAAAATTATTGCATGGCAATCCGAAATATAACCAAACATAATTTCATTCTTGAGGCAATTGAAGCATGCAGCCAGAAATAAAATAACATATTACATTTGACGCGACTTTAGATGATGGAACTCAAAAGTCGTGCTGAAGCCTGAAACGTCGAGAATGTGAATTTAGGTACTGGAGAAATGAGATGTATGTACAATATTCGTAAAAAAATACACAATACTAGAGTGTATGCTTAGTTCTCATCGATAGTGGTTTCACTTTGGTTTGCCTGATGGGATCGGCTGACAACCGAAAGATACCTTTGGAATGAATCTGAATGAATAAAATGATAAACGATTCAATAATATAATGATTGCTACGCATGTATCTGCGAGCACTGAGGACGAAGCGATGAATTGTGGGTCCGGAGGCGACCGACTGTAACGGGACAATGTCGTAATGGTGCGGTAATCAATATTATGGCATTTTCACGTGAAAGCCCAGCAAGACAACCAACCTTACAAAATGAACGGCTGGCCATTTAGGTCGAAATTACCGTGTGCTACATTATTATCATCATCTTCTTCTTCTTCTTCTTCTTCTCATCATCGTCGTGATAACTTGATAAGGCGGCCAGGCATTAACGACCACTCCGTATACGAAGATTGCAGTGGAAACGAACAATTTATTTCGAATCAACACAAAACGAGTGTAGTGTTGCATGCGTGCATGACAGGACGCGTTTCTCACGCTACTTTTTACGAGCGTATTAAAGCGTAGAGAGGAGCATTTAAAGAATCTCCCGAAACTGTGTTTTACGGTACACCGGTAGCTCAGTCGCTCGAGAAATAACTTATTCCTCTCCGTCATTTCTTATATGGTTCCTCGAGAAAGGGTCGGGGCGGGTCGGTCGGGTGTAACTTTTTATCTGCACCTCCGTCCGACCACATTCTCATTTTGTAAGGTATTTTAATAACGTCTCTGACGATGTCGCGTTTTATCGTAACGTGTTACCTCTCCCACCCTCCCCCAATTCCTCCTTAGCCCACCATAATAATGACACATCTAACTTGATTTGTTTAGCGTTAGGTACAATTATTATCATCAGCTTTTTTATCAGAAAATAACTTTAATTGAGGGAGTTCTTTGTTGAAACCTTAACTCTTATCTAGTACTAATTAATGGTGTAAATTAATTTAAATTAGAAATAATTAATTCATGCAATTATTATATTAATAAATTATTATATATTATTGTATTTATTATTATATTTTGCATTATTATTAAGTTTCTTGGTGTTATATTTTATTATACTATATACTATCTGTCTTGTCTGTTGACACACTGTCAGACAGACCCTAAGTAAGATTCCCTACCACGAGTGAGTAGTTGGACACAACTTCTGCACCAACACAACAAAATATTAAGTAAAACTGTTACCTAAGCTAGGTAACTCGACTTTTAAAAGTAAAGTAAGGGTTCAAAAAAATCAATTTCACGCTTGATGTGAAATAACGAGTTTATAAATTTTGGAAGTTTCTCAAAGCTTTGGTAAACTAAAAGTTCGCGCGCCATCCAAGAAAATAAACGAAAAATAAAGCAGCAACGCGGCGAATCTATATGCACGGTCCGTAAATCCCCTGGCGGTGGTTTGGTAAACCTCAAAGGAGTATAAAATTAACAAAATATTCTGAAACCAGCACTTAGAACCTTTGCGAATTTGAAATTTGACTTTCACTGTTCTTCAAGTACAAATTTTGTTTTGTTCTACTTCATTTCTATGATAAACAAACAATTAATAATGTATTAATTTTAATTGAGACAATTATTTTTAATGGCCGACAATTGGCCGCAATTATCTACACAATCACAAGCGGTTATTCTCACTGTACAACACTGAAATGTTGTAATGTACAAGACCTCGTTACAGAATTACCAAAACGCGGCGCTATCGTGTTGCGAGGATCATGAAGAGGAAGTCGTGTTGAAGTGTATATTTATAATAGGCCTGCTCGCATTATACATTACGGCTAATAAAACAAGTTTATGTTGGTCTTAAAATCTCCCGTGAACATTAAAGTCGCTTTATCACCCAAATGTTTCTCCATACAACGGTTTATACTTAGCTGTTGCTCAAGCAAGGCCTAATCTGTTCTACCTGTACTTGATTCATCATTGCCTATTGTGAGTGACTGCGATCCGACTAACACTAACGGCTGGTGTAACGCCGAAACACTTTCAGAAAAACATTTTCTCCACAACTAAGCACATTAACCCTTCACATAAATTCCGCTTACAAGTCGAAGCCCCAGATGAACCAAAGAGTCTTTATAGGGGTTAAGATTTGTATGGGGGCTCGTATAGGTAAAAAATGGCCAACGGACAGGTTTTTTTCATCGTAGCAGGTGAATTATTATTGCTATTATGGGGTTGTATATGGGGGCGAAAAAAAGATGGGGGTCCCATTTAAAACTTTCCATTACACACAATGCCTACGGGTCCGCAGCATCTATAACGCTCCACCAAGATAATTTGCAAGCTAGTATATAAAAAATACTGCCTGGTTTATTGACGAAATAAAGAAGCGGCTGCTGCTGCGGCTGCTGCGTTCAATCATGTCACGTGATATGTTCGCTGCCACCAATCAGCGTTGGGACGGTTCTCACATTCGAAATTCAATTCGCTCTTAATAATGGCAAGGTCATAAAACACATTTTATTGGGCTTTGTGTGTTGGGTGGGTGGATTCTCGTGCCGTAACGCGCCATAAAGAAAACTACGCCAAACCGGCCGTAAAACATGCGCGGGGAAAAATGAATCTAAAGTAATATACATTCGTGTTTCGAAGTTTAATTAAAATAACTTATTTTCAGATTTATCGACCAATGGGGGACATGAATCGGATGTAAACCTACACTTATTATCATTATCATCATCAATCTTTATTTCATTACAACATCACTTACCAGTATTGTAGTTCAGCGCGTGTTAGTTTGATACAGTAGCATAATCTGAACGTAATCTGTAGAAAATAGACAGGCTCAAGAAAGCTGTACAATAAAAGATGATCATATTTTATTGTAGAACATTGGTAATAAGAATAGGGAGGGATACAATGTCCCTTTTCACTTCAACAATTGCCACATTATGGTGAGCGGATAGTTGCCAGTATTTACCTATTATAAATAAAATCTAACAACAAACAACTTTAGTGGGGATTGTCGGCGACAAGAATTGCATCCGGGCTTATCGTGCGGTCGTGGTCAGTACTCGGTCACCAGTACCACTAGCAGGTTTTGTTTACTTACAGACTATACATTGCAAATAACGTAAAATGTTCTGAATTAAAGACGAAATTATAGTTACATAACCGTCTGTATAGTTATTATAATCCACGATGTAGGCTGTACTTGGAAAAGAACATTGTCAATTGTTGCTGTTACAAATCAATTCATGATACAATTCACCAATTTTACACAACGGGTATAGGCTTCGTACAAAATACATCAGAACACCAATCAATATCTGCACGATTGGTGTGTTATGGAGTTGTGTCTAAATACAAAGCCGCCCACCCCCCAATTAAGATGTCAACGAAGACACAAAGCTTCCTCAGATTGGTATTATAGGCAGTGCTGTCTCTAAGTACACTCCGTAAATAGAAGCTGTTCCATTGACGTTTCAAGTCACGTTGACGGTACTTTAACTTAACGGTACACAGCCAAACAAGCGCTGCATAATGGAACGACGATGTACAGGATGTTATTAGTACCTTGCCATAACGAAACTATTGGTTATCCTTGGTACATTATAGCATTCATCACCGGATCCTGTATCCATACAGTATTGCAAAGCCATTAGTATTAGTTCTGACATGTTTTAGATTGCGAGGCTTCGTAAAAAATTGCCAATCCATAGATAATAAAATACATCTACAATAGATACTAGTACATGACAGCAGACAGACAGGCACCCACTCATAAGTTCTAGTTGTATAAGATTTACACAATACGCATCACTCATCAGTAATATATGTACGTTCTAATCACGGTCATTAATTCCTAATCATTACTAATCATACATCGTTATGTACGTATGTAAAGTCCATATAATACTGCAACATATTTGAACAAATCAATATATCAGCTGCCTAAACTGTTGAATAAGACCCAGTTCAGGACTTTGCTACAAGATGCAGGATTTAATACGATTCTCATAAAAAAAACTCTTTATATCGCGATGTAAATTGACACAAAAAGTGATAACTTGATACGACTGAATTAATGGAACATATAGGGGAATGTTCCTGTAATGGTTAGCCATCCATACAGACCCACGGACTGTAGACTCTATAGCCACACCGGTACCCACATTACGTTTCGAGGGGAGCTGACGATAGGGGTAATAATTTAGTGGGGCAGCAAGAGAAAATAATGTACGACCAATTACCCTCTACAAAACTGCAACGTATGCAAAAAAATAAAAAGCTCAAAATATGATGGTTGATGTCATTCATACGAGTTCAATATTGCTGGGCCGCACAAGTCTAAAATGTGAGTTAATCCTAAAAGTTTTATGATTATGAATTTAGGGCGTTTTCAATACGTAACATACTATCAAAAAAATATTAACAATAAGTTAACTGTGAAAATGTTATTCCACTTCTTACTATTCCAGTAAGTACAGTGTCGGATGCAGCCGTGGAGTTGGTTATGCCTTTGTGATATCATTGGAAGTGTTGAGGTTGGAAATCATTAGACAGTTAATCAAGTACGAGGTTAGTTTAATAGAGATGCAATTCACTTAGGTCAGTACAAGTTACAACACTCGACAGCCATCTTTAGGAACAACAACAACACCGCCACCCATACAGCGTCACAGCTCACCCACTGCAGCGCGTTGGGCGGGATGATTTAAATGTTCATACATCACATCCCTCCCTTGTGGGATTTTTAATCATTAAAGTAGAATTATTTAAGGATAGTGGATTCTAGTTATTAAGCAGTAACAAAATCTTTCAGATAGGCCGGTCTACAGCGCGGACGTGAGGATACCCTTTGATGGGGAGAAGGACATGGAGTGGAAGCGGTTTCATTAGCAAGATCTACTAGAGATGGTTCTGAAGTAGGATCAGGTTGGTTCACTGCCACTTCAAAGTCTTCTGTCGACTTCGAGTCTCGCCCCCTCATTTGGTCTAGGTGTCGTTTCCAGGTGCGTCCATCATCTAGCTGCGTTTCGAAGGTTCGTGGGCCGCCGATGTTAGTGACAGTCGCTGGCATCCACTTGTTTCCGTCAGCATAGTTCCGTACAAATACTGCCGCACCTTCTTCAAACGTTCGCTCGGGTAGCTTTTGATGTTCCCATTCTTCCTCCTGATGTTGGCGCATCTTCTTGCTCAAGTCTGGTTTCAACCGATCCAAGGCAGTCCGGATACGCCGACCCATTAGAAGTTCCGCAGGACTCTTGTTGGTCACTGTACTTGGAGTGTTATGTTGGTTTAATAAGAATCTTGATACCATGACTTGAATGTTCCCCTTGTTCATCTTCTTGAGGGCTTCCTTCACCGTCTGAACAGTTCTTTCAGCTTGTCCATTCGATGCTGGATGAAATGGTGGTACTGCAACATGCTGAATTCCATTACTTTGTAGAAAATCCTTCATTTCAGCCGAAACAAAGGCAGTTCCATTATCGGAAACCAATTTGTCCGGTAACCCATGAGTTGCAAAGATTCTTCGTAGTTCCTTTATTACCGCTGATGATGTCAGATTGTTCATTATGACCACTTCCGTCCACTTGGAGTAGGCATCTACCAAGATGAGAAATGTGTTCCCCATGAATGGACCCATGAAGTCGATGTGTAATCTCGACCAAGGACTTGTCGGCCACTTCCAAGGACACGGAGGTGCTTTCGCTGGTTCATGTCGTTGTATCTGACAATTGTTACATTGCTTGACGTAGGATTCAATATCGTTGTCTAATCCCGGCCACCACACATATGCGCGAGAAAGTTTCTTCATCACCACAATGCCTGGATGAGCCCCATGCAACAATTTCAAGACACGTTCACGAAGTTCTTCCGGTATAACGACTCTAGTTCCCCACAGCAAACAACCAAGATGAATAGACAATTCTTGTCGTCGTCGGAAGTACGGTGTAAATTTCCCATTGTTGAGGTCATGCGGCCATTTTGACAGTACGCATTCCATGACCTTGACAATCACAGGGTCTTGTTTGGAAACCTTTTCTATCTCAACTGCTGTGATCGGTGGTTTGTCCAGTGCTTCCAGGAGCAATACTTCATATGAAGCTGGAGTTTCTGTATCTTGATGTTGGACTGGTAACCTGCTGAGTCCATCTGCATTACAAATTTGTTTACCAGGGCGATAAACTAATTCGTACTCGTACGACGAAAGTAGTATGCTCCAACGTAGCATTCTCGGTGAAATGATCTGTGGAATCGACTTTATCGGGTTAAACAATCCTAACAGGGGTTGATGGTCGGTTACAATCTTGAATTTGCGACCGTATAAGTATTGATGAAAGTGTTTAACTCCATAGATTATGCTTAGAGCCTCTCGGTCCGTCTGTGAGTAGTTACGCTCTGTGCTTGTTAGTGTTCTTGATGCAAAAGCAATCGGTTGCCCTTGACCCAGATCGTTGATATGAGACAAAACCGCCCCGACTCCCACAGGCGATGCATCACATGTTAGCTCGATTGGCTTATCTTCATCGTAATGAGTCAATACATCAGCCGATTGTAATCTTCTTTTGGCTTCTAGGAAAGCTTTTTCTTCTTGTTCTTCCCACTTCCAGGAACTGGCATCGTCTAGCAGTCTGTGAAGTGGTTCCAGAAGCGATGCTCGGTTCTTCACGAACTTGTTGTAAAAGTTGTACAACCCGAGGAATGCTCGCAGTTCTGACTTGTTCGTTGGATTCGGTGCTTGTACGATAGCATTCACCTTGTCTTGTGTTGGCCAAACCCCAGAGCTGTCAATTTTAAACCCAAGAAATTCTACTTGTTCAAGGTTAAATTGGCATTTCGATTTTTGCAAGCGCAGCCCCTTAGAGTCAATCCGCTTCAAGACCTCTCTCAACCGTTCGTCATGTTCTTCTTGCGTTTTTCCCGATATAAGAATATCGTCGAGAAATACCGCCACCCCTGGTATGCCTGCTAACAATTTCTCCATTTCACGTTGGAAAATTGCCGGTGCGCTCGATACTCCGTAAGGAAGTCTCTTCATTTTGAATAACCCTTTCAACGTGTTGATTGTCAGAACCAAGCTTGCTTCCTCATTTACAGACATTTGTTGGTACGCTTGGGCAAGATCAAGCTTAGTGAATCTCACCCCGCCCCCAACCGTAGCCAAGATACTACTCGTTGTAGGCAATGGGTAAATGTCTGTTAATAGTGCCGGATTTATGGTGCTTCGATAGTCACAACAAATCCTTAATGATTTGTCTTTCTTTAAGACTGCCACAATAGGCGATGCCCATTCCGAATGTTTCACCGGTTCTATAACACCGATCTCGGTCAACCTGTCCAGTTCCATACTAATTTTGTTTTGTAACGGAAAAGGTACTGGTCGTGCTCGAACGAATTTAGGCGTCACGTTTTCCCTTAATGGTACAGAGATTTCAGGACCAGTATACGAGCCTAATTCACCGTTAAACACAGAGCTGAATTCTTCTTCCCATTTAGGCCTCTGTTCGACAACTGTGTTTATGCCACTAATGTGGATTCCCAGGGCATTGAACCAGTTGCGTCCTATCAGGCTGCTTCCCGCACCTCTTACAACTACTAATGGTAATGTATGTTGCTTTTCGTTATGGGCTACGTTGATTATGACCTCACCAACCACCGACAGCAATTCTTGTGACCACGTCTTTAGGCCTATACCTGTCTGTTTAATGCTTGGTTTGGGCATAGCTGACTTTGACATTAACTGATTATATGTTATGTCATTGATTATAGAACATGCCGATCCAGAGTCTACTTCCATTCTATGCATGCACCCATTTAATTTTAGTGCTAGGCTAGGCTTATCTGTAGATGTTGCTACCTTTAAACATTGGCCTACCTGGTTAATTTCGTACAGCTGTTCTGACTGTTGTAGTTCAATTGCATGTGTACTATGAGTTCCCTTAGCTGCTGTTTGTTTGGAAGTCTTGCTGGCTTGGTTTTTGTTTGTATTTTCACGTCTTTCTTGATGCTGTTTTGTTAAACAGACTCGCTCAAGGTGTCCAACCCTTTTGCAATAATGACAAGTTTCGTTGGCGAACTTGCATGATTGTCCTTGGTGATCATAGCCACAACGGTAGCAGTTTCCCTTTTGCTGTGATGTAGGCCTAGGGTTTACCTTGTTGTGATGACCACCCTTGCCTTGCTTGTGTGATAGATTGTTGACCTCTTTGATGACTCCATTGTTGGCAGGAGCTCTCATTGCAGTCATGTTGTTGTCTGCTGCCTCTGCTGCTACAGCCATTTGCAGGGCTTTGTCGAAAGTTAGATCGCTCATTTCCAAGAGCCTACGTTGTAAGGCTTCGTTGCAAATGCCTACAACTAGCTGGTCTCGCAGTCGAGTGTTTAAATCTGCAGTGAAGTTACAGTTTTCAGTTAACTTCCTTAGTTCTGATACATATTGGGCGATTGTTTCCCCTCTTCTCTGGGTTCTGCGATGGAAGTTGTATCTCATCACGATTTCGGAGGGTTTTGGGTGTAGATGGTCCTTTATAGCCGCTGTTAATTGCGCTAATGTCAATTCATTAGGCCTCCTTGGTGCTACGACCGACCTGATTAGCGTGTAGGCACGTTGTCCCACAACACTCAGAAGAACAGCTAGTTTTCTGGGTTCCTCTTCTATGCTGTTAGCAATGTAGTAAAACTCCACCCGTTCCATGTATTCCTCCCAGTTGTCGATTTCAGGGTTAAATTCGTCAATTTTCCCAACCGACGCCATGCTTGCGCGGGCCTAGGCCTAGGCCTAGATCCAACGATAAGTTAATCAACTTACTGTATGTTTCTCGTTCGTTCCCTTCGTCGCCAGTGTGATATCATTGGAAGTGTTGAGGTTGGAAATCATTAGACAGTTAATCAAGTACGAGGTTAGTTTAATAGAGATGCAATTCACTTAGGTCAGTACAAGTTACAACACTCGACAGCCATCTTTAGGAACAACAACAACACCGCCACCCATACAGCGTCACAGCTCACCCACTGCAGCGCGTTGGGCGGGATGATTTAAATGTTCATACATCACAGCCTTAATTGTTCTCTATCTTCATCACCTTCTTCTTCGTTTTCTTCTTCTTGGAAACTCTTTTCACTGACGAGACTTCTTGTTAATTGGGGAGGAACAGCCGGGGGTGGGCCAAGGCCTAATTGGAAGGAAGGAAGTGGAGGACTCTCTCCGGCTTAGAGAGTCGTGCGTGCTCTCAACTGAGCTACCGCTGTTTCTAACATGATTATCATGCACACATCGAGGCTTATCGAAACGATGGGTTATGAAAAGATTGGCAGCCAATGACTCAAGTACCATTAGTGGCGTAGCCAGGAATATGTATCGGGGGGCCCAGCTATAGTAGTAGAATTATCACGAGAGAAAATTTCAGTTATAATCGATGCAATGGGCGGTGTGTAGTGTGTAGGCCTATCCCCAAAAGCCCTTCCCACCCCCATCCCCACCCCCATAACAGCGCCGCACGTATTTATTTTAGAATGGTTTGTTATGGAATTCATTTTTATCACATTCTTTGAGAATATCGTTTGTACTTAGTTTTATTCCAATATATACGCGCATCCAAATACATTGTTGACTTCATAAATACAATTTTATCTACAAAATTAGGTTTACTAGTGCTACATATTTTAACATGTATGTATAGAGACCAGCGATGACCTTATCCATGGAACTTCGGTTTGACACCCGGGGCACGCCTAGAGAATACCTTGCTGAAACAAAAACACGGGACACCCTGGTGCTAACACGCTACCCTGGCACGCGCTCACGCCCCGGTAAATGCGTCGTGACATTTCACAATCCCATACTTTAAGATGTTAATCTTCCAGTTTAATTCAAAGAGAGGCGTTCCCGTAAGAACGTTAAACCGTTTTAATTCCAGCAATTTTCAGAGTTTAATCCCGACTCCAGTCTCCAAACGAGCAGCATTCGTCGCGGGAGGGGGGGGGGGGGGGGGGGGGGGAGAGACACAACTTGGCGGGGATGAATAATCATAGATCAGAGAATCTCCGGCTTTTGTTTATCCTGCCATAGAGAACGAACGGGAGCTGAAGTCATTAGCGGAGATGTGGGAGTTAGTGAAGCAGCACTCGCACAAAGATGCTGTTTTGAGCCGGAGAATATATTTATACAATAAATATATAATCTGTGTTATATGCGTGAGCGTCGCAAAGATAATTTTCAGGGGAGGGGCAAGACGAAACAACACTATCCATTGAGGTGTGTGTAAATCGTATAAGCGGGTCTGAGGAACGTTAGTGTCCAGTTATAGTCCCACAGGTAATTTTCAATACCACTTTTAGACCGATTTACGACGTTAGAAGACGTTATAAATGAAAGGAATTGACACACACACATGGTAGAATTTTGTATTTTTACTTGAAATCCGTGGGGGGGGGGGGGGGCGTGTGCGTGCTTCAGCTCACTCCCATAATGACTCACGTCTCACTCTTCACGTAAGCAACCACTTGGCTATAATAAAATCGTGAAATTAAATTTTTTAATGATATCTCAACAAAGTTACACATATTGGAAAAGGGTGATGACCGGAAATAGATACGGTTTCGTAATACCTAAAGAAAACCTTTTTGATAATCTAATATAATTCATAGGTGGTTATTTTTTAATAATTTGTTGTATCTGTGAAGACCGCCCGTAACGTAACGTATTGTACTTACAGTGACCACTATTATAGATAGTTGTGTCAAGTGTACTCGCTTTGTACTAATAGATAGTATCCACATTGTTTGTGTTGTCCTAACCCACTGATATCACATGAAACTCGAGTACTTAGCCCTGTACTTTGTATAGATAGTAAAAATGATAATTAACATTGTAAACATGATACCAACTGAAAAACAGGAAATGGCACGTGCATCGTGTGTGCATACGATTACGAATGTATGAATTTGTGTGCGTGCTTCATTAGTATAGATGTATAAAGCGTATGATAAATAATCGCTTTCTCTTTCAGCGACTGCATCTTACATATGTTGTAACTAATTGCAGCAAGTACTGATTAACAGATTGTTATAACGAGTTGATAAAATGAGAGAGAAATCTTAATTCGACTCATAAACACGTACATCAGTTTTTCTGTCACTCCCTCATAACAACAGCCAATCATGTGATTGTATGAAGTGATTCGTGAAGCAAGTTCTGAATAGAAATCACAAACTCATTTGGTCATTTACCATCGATATGGCTGTACATTGTTTCAATGTGACTGGCCGGATTTTTACATGATTATGACGGCAATAAAAAAACAATAATAATTATAATCATAGAATATTTCGTTATTTGAGTCGCACACAACATGCACAACAGTTTGTGAATTCTACAAAAAGTAATCCACGGTCTTGTAAAAAATCGTATTTATGAAAATCTCAAAACAACGTGTGTATCCCCGTTGTTATTATTCCTCCATCTATGCTAGAAGTTGGTTTTGTGCTTCCATAACAACATAGCAACGAACATATTATATACATCCTCTATTCTCAAAATCAATATTTTATTCTCTAAAACCACGGGCTCACCCCAACCTTACCCCTACGGACTATACCCTCCCCTGCCCCCAAAAAATTTTGCGATACATATTTCTACTTCCATAACAGGGAGTCATTATTACTAAAGTTTCTTTACATGCCAGATATAAGGTTAGGCTTTTCATGGTTGACCAATCGAAGCGATGTTGAAATGAGGGGTTGGCAAATACGTGTATCTTACTAAACGTGTACACACTTGGCTGTCAGTACGTGTACACCTGATTATGTTCGGTAAAAAACAAAAACAAAAATGCATTCTGTACACTAAACTCTGCGGCGACGTTCGGGATCAATCCAACAGACAAAAGAGCGACTTATCAACTAACTCTGAACTCGGCGATTGAACAGTCGGCTCAACGTTTAATTTTTTGTGAAATTATGTACACGCGTACACGTTCCATCGCTAGAGAACGCTGAAGTTGACTACTATGAGCCATCATCACGCGCAACCAGAAGTGATTGGTGGCAAATCTCTATATGTTGCGCATAGTAACACAGCAGCAATGCATATCAACATGTGTGCAGTGGTGTATTCGAGCCTAGGCGGGCTTAGGCGCCGCCTAGGCACTTTTATTTGGAGGCTAGGCTAGCCTAGGCGCTTTTTCACACTACTGTTATTTAAATTTCAATAACCCATGTAGTATTCACAACATCAATATTGAGAGAAAATATGTTAACCTCAACGTCTTCATGTATTCAGGTTTAATTTCTGTAAAATCTTTTTCCGGCCACTTAAAACAATCGCCATCGCCCCCCCCCCCCCCTCCCCCCACACACGCACCCACCCCGTGAACACGTAGATTCGACCGCCTAGGCACTTTATATTTTAGGAATACACCACTGCTTGTGTGCATCTGCATGGAGTATGCAGGAAGCCTACTTCTCATTTGCATGTGTACACATAGATAACTCGTTCTAGCTGTGTCGCGCACAATCACGCGGGCATGTTTAGTATGGAGGACATCAACCAGAGAGGTATCACAACAAGTGTGTACGGTGCCAGACTAAAACAACACTTATTAAAATATGATGTACCAAAGTATACAAACGAGCCTATTGAAAAATATGTTTTCTTTTTCGTTCAAATAAATATTTCAAGCTACATTACAAGCAAAACGTTACAAAATATACAGAATACATGTATAAGTTAATAAATAATGAGAAAGAAGCCCACAAAAGGTAAAGCACATTCTGATTCAGTTAGGAAAATATGTAGCCTATTAGAGTTTCTACAGCAATGGTAACTAGAAGACAATCTTTTGTTTTTCTCTTATGACGATTCCCATATAAACATCGACGGACGTTGCTTTGGGCTCTTACCTCCCCTACTCTGTAACCCTAACACCAAAAAGTAGAAACATTATACCCATCTAAGAGGTTGATTGATTACGTTATATTACGCTTTACGACTAATATTAATTGTACAACGGCGTCGTTCAGGGTCCAAATCAAGATTTTGAGATAATTCTGACAGTGGCGCACAGAAACCCTCTCATTCTTTCTAAACAATTCGATGCGATAAGCTCCACAACACAACTGTATGGCCGTGTGATGTCATGAGCCTAAACAATTCTGAACAAAAGCGGTTCAAACTCTTAAAATACTGCTTCATTTACCCTCGACATTAAATACATTTTGTAATTGTTGTCACTTGTATAACAACAATAATTATGAATGTTGTCCCTTTTCTCCTTTAAAAAATGTATGTTGCGTACGACGTAACCAACTCGTTCTCAAGCGTACACTGTTTGGTTGCTATGCCGAGTTGTGCAGACAATATCGTATGTTGTGGATCAGGAAAATACCGCAATTATCTAGCACCTGATTGGCTGATTGCAAGAACCCTTGACATATGGTCTCATTCGGAATGTGTTTATTATAATATATAGGCTACTATCAATAGATAATCTCACGAATGAAGTATTATTATTATTATTATTTATTTTCAATATGTTATGACCATACATAATATAAGTAATACAATATATAAATCAAAACACACTGATGGTAGTGAGCAGTTAGAGCAAGCCCCATATACACATAGCATGTGTCTCACTACCATGTTCTTACAATTAGTTTCTAATACTACATTTCTAATGTACGTTGATGTTGTTATGTACAAGGCATTTACTTTGTGTTAAATGTTGCTAGATAATACAGTAGTAGTTGTTATTTAATATTTACAGTTCAAGTTTGTGATTTGATAACAATGCTTAACAGATCAAGTTATGTCAGGCGTGAATGTGTAAGTGTGCATGTGCTTGTATGGGTCTATGTGTGCATGTATGTTAGTGCGTGTGTTCCTTGTGTATGTTCTTGGGTCTATATACAAGTGTCGTTTACCAGGCTCTCAGACAATGACTCTCTAAGTTGCTTTTTAAATGATTTTATCTCCAGGCTTTTTACGTCTGAATTTAACTTATTGTACATGTTTGCTGCTCTACAGTAGAATCCATTTTGATATAAAGAAGTCCGAGCAAAAGGAGGGCACAATGTGACCCCTTTTCCGTACCTTGCTGAGCGGTAATTTAGCTGAATTCTATGTAACGGGTCTAGGTCTACCAAATTATTGAACATTTTTTTTAGGTATATAATATCCATTTCAACCAAGGTATTTTCAAGCGATAGTATGTTGCATATTCTATTCCTTTCTTTACTGTCACAGTCATGTCTTCGAGTAATAAATTTTGTGGCTCTGTTCTGAATGCTCTCAAGTTTCTGTATATAAAAGAATCAGGAAACAGTAACAGACTCGGTCGAGTGTTTGCTTGGATCAATACGATGAGACCACTTGAACAGATAAAACCACCTGTTATAAACAGTCTGTTAGTGTTACGGGTAACAAAACAATGCTGATAACATCGAATTGTGTTACTACGTTAAAAATTAGGATTCTGTTACATTGAAATTGCAATACATCTTTATAATCATTTTTTAATAGTCATATCTATTGAGTGAGCGTGATAAAATTAAATTATTAACTTCTGGAACTAATGTGGCTTATAGGTTCGAATTCCATATAATAGATGATTATATATATATATTATATGATGGTATCGTAGATAAGTTTTGAAACAACCACATTGATTAAGATCAGAATTCACCAAACTTTTTAATCGGCCGATTTACTAATCTCGGATTGGTTACCATGGTTTCAACAAACATGACATACAAAATGCATGGCGGCTGCTACCGGGCGCCATTTTGATCACCGATTAACAAAAAATCGCCGGATTAAAGTTTGGTAAAACTGGTCCTAAATGGTAGTCTAAAACCATGATTAGACCACACCAACGATAGAGGTTCGGGTTCGCTTCCCGCCATCAGTAACCCAAATTAAAGATATTAATTTTGGTTTCTCCATGGTCATAGAATGAATTCTGGATTTATTTTGTAGAACGGCACTTGACCATTCCTTTCCAACTTTCTCTATCTAAGTTCTCTGAAGAGGAGTGAGATCTGTGAAAATGTAACAATTACGCCGATAACGTTCCACTCCTAATGTTTGTTCCGCTGTGTTTGGGGTTTTCAGAATTCCAAAACACGATCGTACATTATCACTAATGGACCCGTTTCAAATATATGTTAGGAAGTAGAGAAGTAGAGAAGTACAATGAAGTTGGTATTTTTGAACACGACAATTTTGACAGCATTAGTCTATAGTTGCGTTGACGGACAACTTTAGTCACAAACGGTAAATTCCACCAACGCCATATATTATTTACAACCTTGTTGTCGAGTATCATTATTACAGGAATCAACGTGAATAAGCCTGACAAATACAACGGAAAGGTCAATAAAAGGTCACACAGCTCGCACGTGCAAATCATGGTGCCGTACATATACGGCATCGCAGCTTTCTCTCAACAATGTATAATATAACCGCATATAAGGGTAGCCAGAGTCATCAAATGTCGAACTGCTTTCACACAATCGCGTTGCTGGTCGTTGCTAGGTCGTTGTTTGAAACGAACATTTTGAAAAAATATTCTCCAAATCTTTTCACCCCGGTTTATTTTATAGCTATACAAGATCAAGTAACTACCACAAGAAACAACAAGAAACACATAATCAAAGATCAAAAAATCTAAGATAAGTGTAGAAAGTGTCATTTAACTAATGAGACCATAGGTCACGTCACATCAGGTTGTAAATGTATGTCTCAAAATCAAAATTATTTGCATAAAAACTAAACAAAGATAAGAATTGTTTTCTATGAGACATCTTTATTTACTCATTGCAAACTGGATGAACTGAAATCCTACCAAATGTTTCGTTGGTGGACTAAATTGTGCGGCTTAGTTTACGTTAGTCAGTGCTTCACATACTGTCAGTCACCACAATTCTGCCAAGAAATGCTTTGTTGTAGATTAGATTTTACCACAATAGTCACTTAATTAATACAGTATATATATATATATATATATATATATATATATATAGTGATGCATTGACTTATAGTATTCTACTTCTACATTATACATAACATAATAAGGATTAGCAAGTTCAAAGCAACTGATTTCACATATTTGAACTGAACGGTATGGTAAACCATGTAGTAAACATTTGTCTCTCCTATATCTGCATCGATTGTTGGTAGCCCGTAAAGTTCAATTCCTTTGTTTTCATTGTTGTAGCTGATTGTTTTAAACCGTTGGCCTTGTACGAATTGTCCATGTATTTCTGCCCCATAATTACAGCTGTTGATTATACATTCTACATATTCAACCGCGTTGATTTATTGAAAACCAGTAGTATAAACGCCAGATTCTAGAACAATGCTATAATTACAGTATCCATTCGTTTGGCGAAATCCTTATAATAAAATGCTTTATGATCTCATTGTTACAGAACTTAGAGAGAGAGAGAGAAAGAGAGAGAGAGAGAGAGAAAGAGAGAGAGAGAGAGAGAGAGAGAGAGAGAGAGAGAGAGAGAGAGAGAGAGAGAGAGAGAGAGAGAGAGAGAGAGAGAGAGAGAGAGAGAGAGAGAGAGAGAGAGAGAGAGAGAGAGAGAGAGAGAGAGAGAGAGAGAGAGAGAGAGAGAGAGAGAGAGAGAGAGAGAGAGAGAGAGAGAGAGAGAGAGAGAGACGTACACCCACGGGACATATACTGGCAGGCAGGACATTAGCATGCGCGGCGTGGTTGCGCACCGTGCCAGAACAATACATCAATATCGTCTTCATTATATTCTAAATTCTAATCATCGGTTTGTTGCGAGCCTCGCCTCGCCCGGCCGTGTGGAAAGCGTCCAACAATACAAGACAATGGCCGCACCGAGCGCGTGATTACCACTCTAGAACATGCGACGCATATTAACGACCATTTTGTTTGTAGGTGTCGGACTCGGAGTTGACGCGACCCGATAAGACGACCGGTCGCGGCGTTGTGATCGGTGTCGTTCAAGCTAATACCACAACAACAACAACAACAACAACAACAACAACAACAACAACAACAACAACAACAACAACAACAACAACAACAACAACAACAACAACAACAACAACAACAACAACAACAACAACAACAACAACAAGGACCGACGTTTTAGTGAGGGCGTGTATATTTAAAAGAACACTTTAAAACACATCTCATTACATTACCATTTTAACTCTATCATTGTTTTGGTCGTTACAATACGTGTTATGTTAAACTAAATGGTAACAAGCATTGTATTTGTTTCATGACAAGAAGTATTCTAAAAAAAAGTGGTGCACAAAAATAAACAAGCAATTAAAAAAGAAAACGAAATTACAAGTTGTCGCAAAAAAAGAAACAACAATAAAACGATTAGGCCTACATTTGTTTTTTGACCGTTACTATGTAGCCTCAAGGAATAATAGTTGGGGGGGGGGGGCCTGTGGTACGTGCTAATAGTGGGCCAATTCGAGAGACTGCTTACTGTCCTCGTGTGTGGACCACAAAAAGCTGTTCCACGCCTTGAGCTTAGAACAATGATCAACCGCACAAGTGTATAATACTTGTGATGTGGTGATTCGCTTATACGAGTGTCCATTATAGGCAGACTTACGTTGTTAGCGAATTTGCTTTGTTGAAGATTGACAAAAAAAATACGGTGCTCTGAATGTAAATGTATTATATAAATGTTCATTACCATAAACAGGAACAAAATATATTTAAAAATATTATTTGATCTTTCTTAAACCTCACTTAGGGCTTACGAAGGGTCGATTGAGGCCCGAGTCCTGCTCCCCCATGTTCACTTCAAAGTCAGGATCCTAATTTATTTAAAACGCTAAATAAATTGCCTTTGTTATGATTATCATTTTTGTTATTGATTCTTAGCAGGATATGTGCCTCGACTTAGTAACTCAATCTCAATTCGAAGGGAGACTGATCTATACCCGGGACCACAACGCCTTGTGTGAGCGTAGACCAATGATAACTGAGCAAGTGTAACACTTCTTTTAAATTGCAATGCGGTGGTTTCTTGTACAAAGACGTCAACAAGTGTTCCAGAGATCTAACCACACAACTGGCTGAGCTTTTTTACGGAATACATAATTTCCTACATGACCGATTGGAAGCCAGCACAGCTGCCCACTACTGTTCTGTTCGTCATTGTTACTCAATACATGTTTTGATGCCAAGACTGTAGTTATGGTGTTGATTCCATCTATTGTAATTGTAGTAATAGGTAACTCTCGATTTGCTTCGGACAATAATCGTTTGTATACTACAGTAATAATATGTTGATCTATGTATTTTATTGTTGATAGCTACTATTGTGTACATCCAACAATGAAAATAATATGTGTTTCTTTAGGTCATGTATGGATAATGGCGAATTGGTGATACATCTTGCTGTATTGACGAGGATTGACCGAGAGAAGCCCCCTCGGGAGAAATCTTCGATCAGGATTGCCAGTGGCAGGAATCGAGCCCGTGACCTCCCAAATTAGCGCCCCGTGTGCTATCACTAAGCCACCTCTATCGCACCATTGGAAACATGGAAGACCGTTGAGTGAGTAATATAGGATAGGGTACAGGCCCCACGCCATCGGCAGTTTGCCTACCGCCTTCTACGGCCCAAAATACTTTAGTCGGATAGTAAAAGTTCGCCAAGCGACGCGATGACGGAGCCTGATTTGTCGGCTACTTCACCGAAGATATACGAAGATAGCCGAAAACTCCGTCATCACTTCGCTTGGCGAACTTCTACTACCCGACTAAAGTATGTTGTGCAGCATAAGGCGGTAGACAAACAGTCGATTGCGTTGAGCCTCTACCCTACACTCACTCAACGCTAAGAGTACGTTCACACTGTATACCGGAAGTTTCGGTATAAACGTCGACGTCAGTGCGACTCTCCCTATAACTTATACGAAGGCAATTACGCCGCATACAAGACTCATGATTTAGAAGGTCGTGGATTCGATCCTTGACACAGGAAATTCTATTTAGTGTTTCTTCGCCAGGGATTCCAACTATCCATAAAATATACCAAACTATTTAAAATAACACTTTACAGAACACAGTATACACCATATCCCACAGTGAATGACAAATCAGGAAATATAATCATTATTCGGTGACATTCGATTTGATGTCGACGACGATGACGATGACGATGACGATGACAAAGACGATGGTGATGATTATCATGCAATTGTTATTAAAATAATGATAACAATCTCAAATACTAAAATGTTATTTTTTCCGCAAAGAAAAGGTTGATAGATACCTAAGCAAAGAGAGAAAACGTAACTATTACTATAGTCAAAGTAAACATTAGGGGGATTTAGCCAAAATGGAGCCAATCAGCCATGAAATGTTAGTTACATGTGTTAAAGTGTCTCTCAAATAGCCTTATGCATCACTGTGTGTGTGTGTTTGTACCTTTCGGCAAACGTTGTGTGTGTGTGTGTGATTTTGGTGATAAAAAAGGGAGGCTCTTGAAAAGTGCTGCGATGTTTTACGAGGTAGAATGAATGTGTGCGTATAAAAGTAACGGTCCTATTTTTGTGAAGGTTTTTGAAAATATTAAATTCAGTAAAGCAAGAAAAGTCCGTAGAAGGGCTCGGCCGCCTCGTCGCGCATCCAAGACGGATAACAAAGAGTGAGGAAGTGAAAGACTGCAAAGAATCTACTCAAAGACGGGGAGAACTAGGGTGTGAAAACGAACGGTGAGATGGAAGAGTTGTAGCTGCCATCTTGAAACGGACGTTTCTTTAAAAATGCGGAAGATTTTGTTAAAGTATACGAGCGGGAGAGAGTGTGTCAACAAACAGGAGGGGCTAAATGTAGCTGAACTGGTGTGTTGGCTGACAGACATCTAACAGATGTTTGCTTGCTTGCTTGAATCCACCCCACGTTCTTCTTCAGCTAGCTAGCTAATGCTATTCCAGAGATGGAGTTCTGCATGGGGACAGTCCGCACTCCTCGGGCATACAAACCACTCGGGCTTTTACATTACACTTAAAAAGTGGGTTGGTAAATAATATTGTATTTATTCTTTACAATTGTGTTTACATTATTATTTCTAAGAGTGAGAGAGTGACAGAAAGGGCAAGAGTGTATACTATTGCGACGTACGGGTCAAATGAAATAATAATAATAAATAATAATACTAATAATAATAATAATAATAATAATAATAATAATAATAATAATAATAATAATAATAATAATAATAATAATAATAATAATAATAATAATAATAATAATAATAATAATAAATAACATTTCAAGAAATTAATTAAATTTTGCATCAATATAAACAATGAACATGCATTCAAGATTGAAGTAAAGATTTTTAGTTTCAATTAAAATGGTTTCTCATTTCAAATATCTAAAAACTTGTCGAATGGGTCCATATTTTTGCTTTCAATGCAAAAGGTGACGGTGGTAACGAGGTTAATCTCCGATAATACAACAAAACCTTTGGTCTTAGCGTTTTACTGATGGTCTTTTCTTGCAATGTGAGATTATATTATATTATTCCGATTTCCGAATCCTCTCACCCACTAAACACTAACTTAAGTCGGGTCACACTAACATGTTTCAACTGAATATAAACATGTCCTTCTCAATGCGTGTTTTTATTTAATTGTATATACCAGTCTGTAATCTTCTTTCTTACACGAAGATAACACTCACAATAATAACTAATAAGCCGCTTGTATTAAATGTTAAACCAGTATTTGGGCGGAGCGGCAAGAAACAGTCTCCATTTATCTCATTGTTCACTTAATTATTTATAACTATATGGGGCAAGCGTTCATCCGTTTCTTAGCCTTGGGTATAGATACGTTGGAGGCAAAAAGAGCCCCCCCCCCCCCCCCTCCCCCCCCCCCCCGGATCAACGAGTCGAGGCGCAGAGTTCCATAGATATATTCTCGAACGAAACAAATCGATTGTGAGTTGAACAAGTAATAAAAATAAATCACATACAATTAATGTTATAGCTGGGAGAATAATAATAAAAAAAAAAAAAACATTCTAAATAAATTCGTTTGGTGTTCTATATCTTCGTCATAACATGATATTTCTTCATGTTATATTTGCTTACTCAAGCCTGGCTCATAAAAAACTGTTACAAAGACGACTGGAAACGCTCTGTAACATCAGCTGTAAAATGAACAAACACAAATAAATGTGACCTACTTACAATACAAACGATATCACGACCAACGTAAAAGCATCTGCACAGCATGATAACATCTTATGCAAAACAGAGATATAAAAATACATAATTTGAAACAATATGAATGAATAGATGTAAAGACAAACTACACAAAATGATATTTTTCATTTTAACCTTGGTACAGGACAGATCAATGATACAAAGGGAAAGGAGTTTAAGACAATCTCTATTTTACATTTTGTGGGTGTAAACAACTCGTCCCAAGTCGTCTTACATCTTACATCACAGCAGCATTGTGTTGTAGCTAAGAGAGTAAAGTAAGAACAGTATTTCTGTTGATTGTATCACTTACCGCGTGCCTTGCCCAGAAAACATCAGCACGCCAGAATACATAATGAACTTCCTACAGCAGAAAACACAATTCAGCGGCGGTAGCAAAATATACTCGAGTCAAGGACATGGGTGGAACGTGGTTTGGTAGTTTGTCTCTGACCTGAGATATAATCAGCTGTTGTCACTGGTGCATAGAGCGTGTAATATTTACCATTCGCAGCTGAATGTGATTACAGCGGGATTAACAATTGTAGGCATTTGAATTACTATTTGTACTTTGTAGAGAGTTTCTAGCACACTGATAGCGCTGAATTGAATAACGTCAAATTGGTTGTGCTGAAATAACGCCTAGATTGTTCCGTCGTTTTTCTACCAGTTAGGTTAGATTGTGTTATTCCACGAAAATATCCCAAAAGCGGGATTGCACCGAAAGAATTTGTCACGTTTACAGATTTTTTTTGAAAATCAATTCCTCAACCTGTTCAATATATTGTTTACTAATACACTCCCTCACTATGATATACTGTGTTATAACTCGTTGCTAAGATGGGTTTTTTTGATACATATTTGATTGTTTATCATTCTTATTTACTTTCAATCAATAATTGCTTATACATGCGAATGTACTCTATCACTCGCTCACACACATACTTACTAACTTGACTAACACAAAAACTCTTTCCAGTTATTTATTCCTTTGATAAGCAACTGTTGTGTTTGAAAAGGTGTCAGCTTGAAAGGTTTACCGTGCAGTTTACGTTGAATCTATTAATAACGCCGTATAAAAATAAGCTTGGGAAAATACTAGAATACATGTGACACAAAGATTGATTGATAGCCACATCCCCGAAATAGCTTCTCAGCCACGAATATCAGCTTGAAGGCGTATTTGATAAGACTGTATCGACCGGTACGAGCTCCAACTTTAGCAACATCTTTTCATGTTGGACAAGAAATCGTTGAATACTATTAGCTTCGTTTCCTGTTATTTCATTGGTCAATATTGTGTTCAATTCAATCTATCTCGCTACCCTGTAGCTCCTTATCGTGACCAGTAGGATATTCTGGTATGAACAGATTTATTTTGAAAACAAAACCATATTTTGCAATAAATCGACTACGGTCATTTAGAGGTTTAACTCATCGGTAACATGAAAGACTCAAATTCAGGATGTCAAAAGGTTTGATTCCGGCCTGAGGCAGTTTCTTTTTTGTAGTTTTTGTAAATGTTATCCTCAGTAATAAAGCAAATTATGAGTATGAGCTAGAAGTACTGCAGCCCTCATGACATTTCTTCCCAATTATCATAGTAGGTCTATCTAGCTTTCACTTGAAGAGGGGCACACCAGGTAAGGCTGGTCTTCACGACACAGCAGGGATACCTAGGAATAATCGTTATTATTATTATTATTATATTCCACACGCGAATTTCATTCCGACGGGATTTATTTTGTCTCAAAGTTTTATGATTTATGACATTGCATCTTCAAATTATTACACGTGATGCCTTACAACATGTTACCGCTCTGCTTTCATTACAGGAACATTTGTAGGGGGGGATGGCACGATAATGTTGCACGCAGCCATAATTTTATTAAAATATTTATTTAGCGCATACCCTGCTAAAAAAAAAAAAAGCTATGGAATACAGAGCTTAGCATTATAGAAATCTTAGCGCAGTCGCCAGTCGATACATCCAACTGTGTTTGCAGTAAAAGCCGAAGTGAATGACATCTCTCGAGGTAACGTTATCGTCCTAACAAGATTAGCACTGATAAGAGCCAATGATATTAAACGCGATAGGCTGTGTATTTTTTTCAGTTCTAATCAAAACTAGTAAGACGCGGTTCATTCGTCCCGATTCTACCTTGAGCAGGATATGTCTGGGTATAGGCTACCTCTAATTGCCAGTCGATCCTCTGCAGACGCGTGTTTGTGTGTCTGGCGTGTTTGCCTCAACATTTGCACCTGCAAACATGAACCATCGTGTTATCGTCCTTCGGTTGACACAATATTGATATTTCAAATGTCCGTCCTAGTTTCTCCCCGGCTTTTCATCCAGCCTCTGACGCGCCTCCTTCTCGACCAACTATCATCCACCGCCGTGTTTTCTTTACCATTATAATCAACCTTTGCGGTAGCCAGGACTAAAGTCGTTCCACAGCAAATTAGTGCTTGCTAACGTCATCATAGACAACGAACGTCAGTATTTGAATCCACCCGCTGATTGGCTCCGACTCACTCATCTATGACGTCAGCGTTCACAAGTTTGTTCTGGAACAACTATAGACTGACAACATTGTTAATTTAGCTGGCATGTGGAACGTGGATGTCACTCACTATATGTTCAGATTTGATTATTATTTATTAACTTTTCGTTCGTTCCCGGACACCCTTCTTAAAAAAATGTTGCAATGTTGCAACTACACACAAACTAACAAAAATGCAACTACAATTATAACGAAATATTTCTTATGTCCTGATATGACTGCGATTGATTAGATCGACTTTATTGTCAACGTTGTAACTAACTATCGCATGACTAACTTACCTTTGAACATACCATCTTCAATTTAATCCTAAGAACACTATCTATTCTGATGATTCATCTGTCGTATCTGTTATTATCAGTTACATCCAGCCGTGCAAAGTCTAGTGTTTTTCACCCATCTATCATTGTAGATAACGTTCAAATTGGCAAAAACTACATAATTATCTGTGGGAACTGACCTCAAGACATATTTTTAAAATTTATTTTTAAAGTTGCGTCTCAACTTCACAAAACGTAGCCCAAATTCGGTGACCTTTTGAGTCTGTGTGAGGGCTGTTGATATAGGCCCTAACCTAGCGTGGTTCACATAAATAAGCTTTGGGTTAGTGAAATATAGCAATATCTTTTAAGTGAAATGGAACATGCAATAAGTCAATAACAACAACGCTGCGTTTCGCCTCCCTCCGTCACAATGTTTTGAAATAGTCATTCATAACTCATAAGAAATAAATCAATGCCACCATTTCTTATTTCAAGTTTCCACGGTGCACATTATGACCAACCAATCAGAACGCGGAGGTTTATAATATTAAATATGCGTGTACTGAACAAACACACGGGGACATAAGAAGCCGTCTCGTGCGGAAAGACAACACAGTGACTCACATAATATGATACACAGCCATATGAACTCAATGACACTATGAGTTACGAGGTTTAGCAGGTGTTGATTATATGTCAACGCGGCTTATCAAGGCCACGCACGATGCGTATTGATTTCACTCTTGGACTTGTAGGAGTGCAGCACTTCGCTAAACACCACAACTGACGGCATCGTGATTGTAATCGTAATCTGGAAATCGTGAAAGAGTGAACTTACTTGGTTCTTATGTGGATCTGTTCTCAACAAAATCGTTACGTCGTAATGGATTGTAATGTTAAATCAAATTACTACAATTGCGATCCCGATTACAATTACGATGCCGTCAATCGTGTTTGGATTGCCGCCTGTGCATATATACGTATGTGTCACTTTCTGTCTAGTCTGGGTTGTAGAAAATTCAATAATGCCAAAGTAATGAGAAAACCAAAACCTCCAAACCTCGATAAAATAATTTAAAATGCACCCATGCAAGGTGTTCTTCGTTGTCAAATGTCACTCACGTCATACCCAGACCAAACATCAACCAACATACATGAGGAGAGCTTTGCAAACATTGTACGCGCTAATTCTTATGTTCAACATTGCTGCACGGCACGTTGCATAAGTGCAAAAGTGCATTACTGTATATACGAGTATAGCCAATCATTTCCAGTAGTGCTCTTTTCAACTTCCTTCCATGCACTATCGAGATTATAATATAGGTTCGAATTCTCACACTGATCTACAGTTTGGGAACATAGCTAGCTACCTTTTGATTTGTGAGCGTTATACTTTGTTATGACATGAATTGGTCCTCCTCACTGTTACGAATCTTTGTTGTCTATGGTTATTATTCCACGTATATCAGCTTAAACATTCAGCCTTGACAGATCAGTATTCAGAGCACTGGCAGACAGAAAACACAGCAGAAGATTCGGGACGAAGACGAGACGACGGGGTTGGAAAAATAATCAGTTCTCGAGTCACCGACGAAGAAATGCAGAAAGGACACGGTTATGTATGGTGATGGTCCGAGATACAAGGAACAAAGGGCAAGGGACGTGGGGTCGAATCCTGCATACGATATTGTAGATTTGTTCATTTATTTACTTTGTCTCGAATAGTTTAACTGCAAAACAACTTCTCAATATGTGTCAGGTATTATTATTATGCACTTATGTTATGTATTTGTAAATTTGTAATTTTCTATGGAATATTTCGTAATCTGACATTCCAACTGTAACTAATTATTATTATTTTAGCAAATGCATTTTAAGTTGGATGGCACACAACTATTGAAGTACTTGTCTATCTAAAAGGGCAAGAAATTAATAAATTTATAGTTACTCAATCAAGTTTCTCATAGTTAAGTAGACCTACGCGGAAAAGAACAGAAAGTAGTTTCATTCAATTTCTTTTGAAGAAGTAGATTTAAAAAAACTAAGTTTAAATGATAGTAAATAAAAAAAAAAGATTTTATAAGAGCGAGACTCACAAAATGTATAAAAAAAAAAAAAAAAACTTTTAAAGATTGTCATAAAAAGTTTAAAGATACTCAAAATTGGTTAGAGGACGCGCTTGAAAATGTGGAAAAACTCTGTTTTGGTAGGTCTACCACGTGAACGCATGGGACGCGTGAAAGAGCGTATTGGCTATTGAGCCAACACCTCGGCTGTGATTATCTTGGCTCAGTCTCCCTCGGCTTTACTTCCCTCGCACGTCAGCTCGTAGCCCGACAAGTGACGGCTGACGAGTCTCTCTCTAGCCGGGCTTATCGTGTGAATGAAGAGAAGCGGTGCCAAAACCAACTAGCGAGCAGTCCAAGACAGAAGCCAGAAGCTACAGAAACAACACACGGTCGACTGACTGCATTGCTCGAACTATAGGTATATCAACAACAATGAATCATGTTGATGTTATTGTTTTAATAGTAAACCATACGTTAAACATTGCAATGAACATAAAGATAGTTAAATTTACCATTATTTATTTATAAAATAGTTTTGAATACACTTCGACTGAACAAGGTATTTGTATAACTCTTTTTTAAAGAAAGCGAATATAAGGGTTATGAAGCTGTAGTTTGAAATATTAATTTAAACTATAAATGGTACATTGAAGTAAACAAATTTAGAATTTAGACTCGATGGGGTACGGGTGTTATGTTATAAGATCAGGCAGAGAGGTATTCCTGCAGTAAAAGCTTTAAGAACTTGACCTTAAGGATAAGAAACAATTTTTTTCCAATTTATCCCTTATACAAAACTTTCTAAGTGCAAATGAAACATTTTAAGTGTAAACCCGTCCATCATAGATGATACTTCCTGTTTATTCCACTATCCTAGGAATGTGTTCCCTGGGAATCCTCCAGAGAGCGGCCTTGCCAATATCCATCACTAACACAACAGTTATGTTTGAGGACAACATTTCCTGTATAATATATTTCATTGGGATTAGAGTCGCGTTACAATATGCCACATGACAAACACATACGTTGAAGAGTTTGTTTTTCTGAGTCTTCATTTGAGTAAAATCAGAATCATAATTTCAAAGTCACTTTAGCTATTTAAAGCTTATGGAGTATTTTTACAGCCAACAGATAAGTATCTTCACATCCACAGCACCTGTGAATAACTGACGAACGACGCTTTGGTTTTCTCCTATGACGTAAAGCCTCAGCCTGGATAAATTTAGAAGCGGGCTTCAAGTTTTCAGTTAATATGTAATCGCCCCGGCCCGGCCCAAGGATAGACGGAACATAAGTCTGTGCGCGGTTTGTTGAATTACGACTTTCACACTAAAGCCAAAGTAAACACACTTGAATTTACATTTCACTTATGGTGGCTTGAAGTCAGTCGGCATAAAGAAACTATTACAAGAACGTGAAACTCAAGGTAGCCAACATAACATGACGGAAACAGCTGGGATATAAAGTCTTTTTTTTTACGAGTTGTATTTTGCTCCAGTAGATATGTATATATACGAGCACGCAGAACTTTTTGTCGTGTTCAAAAACTGCGTGTGTGTCCTATAACGAGATCGCTTTTATATACTTGATCACGCACTTTCACACTCGAGGGATAAAGAAAGGCAAAACTTCATAAACCAGAAGCCAATCGTCTGATTTACGATCGGCAAACAAGTTATGTAACAATATATTCAGCTGTTTCGTGTGTTTGGGTGGAAATAGGTGTTGAATATTAAAGTTGAGAAAAAAACAAATATGTATTTAACAAAGGTTTGAAGTTTATTTTAGGAACACTGTTTACATAACTCAACTAAAAGTTAAATAATGGAAAGACGTGCAGAGCGAGGACACAGTTAAGATTCCTGTTCTTATGACAGACTGTATGACAGTTTCATTTGATGTTGACGAGTGAATCGCTTGGAGCATCTTTCTTTATTTGCAATTTATCAGCGATTGTAAGTTTCATGGTAACAATCAGAATTTTCTTATACAGCACTATATAAAGAGAATGCAACGCACAAATTTTGACAATTCGCTTTATTTGCGACGTTCTCCTGTTGATGCGTATCCCAGACATGTGATTGGTTCAGAAACTATTCGCTCGCCTCATTCAAGTGAGGAGACATTATGCAGATACGGAGCCGAGCCCATGTAGTATACAAACACTTTTGACGCGAACCGAGCCGAGCCCATGTCGGTCTGCGCAACGTGAGGTGAAGTGAAGACATATCCAACGTTTACCATCACGTTTAGCAATCATCGCCATCCAATAAACAAACACACGACCTTTCAAACAAGCAAACTATAAAAACAAAGTACCCCATTCGACAGAAACAAGATACACGCATTACTTTTACATTTCTCTAGATAGGGGAACCGTTATTCCCACCACTTGTACTAAAAATAGAACCCAAGCGATAATAATAAGAAGAATTAGTCCATTAATAGTCCTTTGCATAACGCTCGAAAAAGGCCTGGCCGGTATAAAATTTGGGTCAAAGGATGACATATATCAAATGAAAGCTTGAGACGAGTACTTTTCAAAAAACCATGATATACCTCTGGCAAATCCAGCTTTCTATGTCAAAACCAGGGTCAAAGGTCAAATTTGTAATTTTTTAAATAATTTTTAATTAAATAACGAAAACTGTTTGCAAGTCTAAAAATACTTTCTAAGTGAGATAAATGTATAAAGTTTATTAATAAAAAAATCAAATTACCTACTTACCTTTTTTGACCTTGGTTGGGGTCAATTTCCTCAAAATGGGTAATTTCTAACATTTTCTTCGATTTATTGGCCAATATTCATTATATCAACGTACTTACTCATAAATACGTTAAAATGAATAGTTCTCATTGTTATTACATTGTTTTCACGGTATTCATTCAAAATGGCGGTCAAAGGTCAATAGGTAAGTATCGTCAAACTAGGTCTAGTAACTAAAATATTACTTGTGGGTACTCTAAAGACGCAGAATTTTAACTGCAATTACAATAACGAATAATAATATGATGTTTTAATCGTAAGAGAATGTAATTATCATATAACTTATAAACAACTTAAGATTGTTACTGAATTTCTAATTAATGTCCTCAGACATCAGGGTATCTTAAGTGGGTGTGCAACTGCAACAAAATACATTTTTAGAAAAGAGCATGACCATGCTGAGATACGTGATATGATACTAGTATTATGTTATATCTACCTTAGCAGTCACTGTCCAAGTTGTCAGATTAATCACCTTCTGACTCACTGGAATTCTCATGCTGGCTACTAGAACTGGTACTGGTATTTGTACAATCCTTCAGCTTACAAGCGTGGGTACACTTATTGATTGGCGAAACACTCACATGTCGACATCTTGCAAACACGGCAACAGTTACAGGCTAGGAGATCCATAACGGTCAATAGGTACTGGAGTTCCAATCATCCACTCGTTGCTCAGATCTCCTTTTGCCGTGGTTTCCCATCCATAGCCACGCGGATCAGGAACATCAGGGTTGGCGTCCAAACAACGTATCCAGACCGCTGTTTGGTGGTTAGCTCGCAGCCGCAGGATTTGAAGCAGTAGACAATAGTTTCAAGGTGGTAGCTGATTAGACTTATAATATCATCACATTTACTTTTAAAAAGCTCGTAGGGCAGCTGGTTGACGATTGATTACCAAAAATCAAACACACTTCGAAGATGTGTAAAAACTAGCGAGTTCGTTGGGATTCGAAGTATGTAATACCCTCCCTGACCTCCATGCACTGGTTGTGACAAAGGTTGGAATTCATAGTCGGCCACTTCACCTAGAGGCACCCAATGTTGCTATGGATATGTTTTCTATATGGGAAATGACATGTATGAAACTGTTACCTTGTTAACAACGGGCGCATCTAGGTGTAGGGGACGACTATAAGTTCCAACCTGAGTGAGCTCATTCAGTGGTAACGGGAAAAAGAGAACTTTGAATATCATGAGAAAAAAATCGCATTTCTGTGTCAAGCTAAGCAAGATGGGTCAGGACTGGAGAGTTTCTATCGATTTCATCAAAAAAACTCGAAGAGTTTGTAAACTCTGCTCCTTGACCACGACTCTGTCATGCGTCAACCAGCTGCGCTACGAGCTTTTTAGAAGTAAGTGTGATGATATCAAGTCTAATCAGCTACCACCTTGTAACGATTGCTTACTGCTTCATATCCTGCGACTGTGAGTTATCAACCAAACACGATCTATTGATACGTTGCTTGGAAGCCAACCCTGATGTTCCTGATCCTGTGTGGCTATGGATGGAAAACCACGGCAGAAGGAGATCTGAGCAACGAGTGGATGATTGGAACTCCAGTACCTTTGACCGTTATGGATCTCCTAGCCTGTAACTGTTGCCGTATTTGCTAGATGCCGACCTATGAGTGTTTGGCCAATCAGCTGAAGTGTACCCACGCTTGTAAGCTGAAGGACTGTCCAAATATTGGTACCCAGGCATGGGAACTCCAGTGAATCAGAAGGTGATTAATCTGACGACTTCAATTTTGAGTGATTTTGACTTCAATTTTGATTAATTTGACGACTAGACAGTGACTGCTAGGACAGATATCATATCATACTATCATATCACGTATCTCAGCATGGTCATGCTCTTTTCTAAAAATGTATTTTGTTGCAGTTGCACACCCATTTAAGAATACCCTGATGTCTGAGGACATTAATTAGAAATTCAGTAACAATCTTAAGTTGTTTATAAGTTATATGATAATTACATTCTCTTACGATTAAAACATCATATTATTATTCGTTATTGTAATTGCAGTTAAAATTCTGCGTCTTTAGAGTACCCACAAGTAATATTTTAGTAACTAGACCTAGTTTGACGATACTTACCTATTGACCTTTGACCGCCATTTTGAATTAATACCGGGCAAACAATATAATAACAATAAGAACTATTCATTTTAACGTATTTATGAGTAAGTACGTTGATATAATGAATATTGGCCAATAAATCGAAGAAAATTTAAAAAATAACCCATTTTGAGGAAATTGACCTCAATTAAGGTCAAAAAAGGCTAAATGGGTAATTTAATTTTTTTTTAAGAAACATAATACATTTACCTTACTACAAGTTTATGATTAAACTTGCAAACATTTTTTATTATTTAATTAAAAATTATTTAAAAAATTACAAATTTGACCTTTGACCCTAGTTTTGACATAGAAAGCTGGATTTGCCAGAAGTATATCATGGTTTTTTGAAAAGTACTCGTCTCAAGCTTTTATTTGATATGTGTCATCCTTTGACCCAAATTTTATACCGTCATTCTCGTTATGCAAAGGACTATAAGAACACGTGTTAGGTCGCTCGCAATGTAATCTCACATTAATTCATTAATACAGAACTGTCAGAACCAACCAGCTTTATTAAGTTATTCTAATTTCGTCCCAATTCCATCTATTAAGTTTGGGCGCCAAATAACGTAATGCTCCAAACAGGCTGTCACACAAGTCTCCATCTACCTTTTGGGTCGAAGTAGCCTTCGCAATTAGGTCGGGCATGACTGAGATGATAAGTGGTAAATATGACGAATAATAAATAAAGGTGTGTCAGGATGAATGCGACAGTGGATGTGTAAAAACAGACCTCTCTTTCAAAGAGTCTGCATTTTTTTTTAGGTGCTTTTGTAAGTAAGTATTTTATGAAGTACCATCGTCAAGAAATGTTGCCAAGAAATACCTTGGTATTTACTACCTCAGTATATGTAAACATACATACACACATATTATCAGGGTACAACTAATTCGCATTACCATATTATTTACTATCGTGTTTATGTTCTTTGCCTCTGTGAAATACAACGTGTTATTCTAACTCCATGCAAGCTGGTGTTTGTCTGTCGTTGCGTCCTTCGGAGTTGCAACGTACATTTTACTGCAATGCGAAGTGTATTATTCTGTTTGAAACTAGTCAAAAGCTGGTATAGGAAAGTTGATGGAGTAAGTTTGTCATTGGAGTTAGTTAGAGGCCACGGAAAAATTATACATGTTTGTCTGTATTCGTTTCTATTTTGTATTCATGCATTTTCACATTATTATGCAGATCACTTGTACCAAATAGTGAAAATAAAATTATGCAGTTAGTTCGCAATTTATAAGGTTGGTTAGAGATACATATTTTAAATCAGCAAATAGATTTACATATAACATATTAATATAGTTTTAAAACAAAATATGTTTATAGCCGATTAAAATAAAAATGTTGGTTGTCGTGAAAAATAATAAATGTTCCCGCTTTTAACGAGACGAGGGTTGTAACGACTTGTGTCGCAAGAAAATTGCGTCATTCAATTAAAAAAAAGATAAAAGAGTTCTTAGTCCGTAATTGAATTAATTTTCTCCTTTCATAAACAACGTGCTCAACATTTCGAAGGACAGAGTCGTAAGTCGAGGGATTTAAGGATTTGTAAGTTGGCTATGGTCAGACGTCAGTTCACTCCACTCCAGTTGAGTCCCATCAAACATAATGACCATTACATGTACGAGGACGCATGGCAAGGCCTATTACGTTAACTAGGCAGCTGCAAGCAATTGGCCGGCCGGGCTACGATATACGCATTACTTATCTAGCTCTAGGCTGCTTTTGGCAATATTGCAAACACACACAGTCGCACGTGGGGTAGATCGAAATAGACCTCGGAACCCTAGAAGCGTGGAACCGAAACTCTTGCAAAACAAAGAATTCAAGAGCGTTTTATTTTCGTAGCGCGCGGTTTCACGATCATGTTGTGTATACTACTACCCCGTTTAAAAAACATGTTGATAACCCTCGAAATAGGATGTTGTGCACAAGAAACGATGCATTATTCAAACGCGTTTCATCCATCATTTTAGATGGCTGTGTATTTTCACGTGGAGAATATTATGTGTGGTACGTGAACATACCCATTGTGTGCTGTGTGCACTACGCTAAGCTATTGTGAAATGATATACTGCAGCTAAATAGTGCATCAGTTTTCAGTCTTATTATATAGAAACATTGTTGAATACAGACAATTTTGTTAGGGGAGGAAATCGTGAAAATAAGGGGGTGTGAAAGTTTGTTTTTATGATGCACGTACGAGTATTGCAGCAAAACAAAACAACTGGCCGCATCTTATAAAGATGAAGTGTATATGATTCTCGGATCTCGGTAATATATTACGTTATAAATTATTTAAAATGTTCAATTTTATTCGTTCTTGTAAATAACGAGCAAATTCCTGAAATACATAACTTCTTGAGGATAAGATTTACGTAACCACAGTTAAAACTCATCCGTTGTCGCGTTGGTAAGCCGCAATGCCAATGCCGTGCACCCCCTTGCTCCCCTCACCTTGCTCGATTATGAACTGTCCGTATTTATAGAGCGAGATTTATGAACATGAATACCGTTGTTCGTACAACGTACATGCGCCCCGACGAATGACAGTTAATTGGGCGGGCAGGCGATGCTGCCAAGCAACGTTACGGAGATGACAAACGCACGGCAAAACTATTTTTGAATACATAATATACACTCGAAATCATAACACGCAACAAATTTTAACCCGGTGCCAGATTATGCTACTTGTGTACGTGACTTATTTCAAAGTGTTAATTTAATTTAGTGTTTAGTTAATTTTGTGTGTACCACGTACAGGTTTTTATTTTTTGTTATAAAAGTGTTATCCACACGGAACCAGTAAGTATATTACTTGTCCTTGAAAAATAATAGATAGGCATTTAGGAATTACTCATAGCTTTTTTCGTAAATCAAGAACTTGGTATATTTGCGTGCTGATTGAGGAAATCATTCATTTAGTTAGGTATCTTGACACTTCAAAAAATAGGTATGTTATAAAGTGAAGGTAAATCCTCAATCTCCGGAACCAGTCGGATATTTTGATCAGTGGAGAACTAGGCTGACCCCTCCCCCCCCCCCCCCCCACCCTACCCCGCCTTACACGGCAACAACACTACTCAGGCAATAATTTGTATTACCACAGCAATTATCTGCTCGGAACCTGGCCTATAAGACACGAGATTACAGTCATGTTTACCGGTACTGGAAGTGATTATTACGCGCATTGACCAGACCACGTCTGGGTATTGACGATTTACAAGGATATCAGGGAACATTCAAGGCTTCCATCTTGACGCGGTGCAATAATATGCGCAGACGGACGCTAAACGGTTTAGAAATGGGTTTCGAAAGTACGAATCATATCATCATATGAGAGGTTGTGTGACTGGTGTGTACTGTGTAGGCTGTGTCAGAGCCTAGTCTAGCATGCCAACCTTGCAAACTTTGATTCTCCAGGAAAATTAAGATTTTATGGAAACAAATATTAACAATGACAAACTTGACGTGTTAGTTGTCAAATTCATTTACCGCTTTACCGCTGCCAATGTACTAGCATTTGGCCTTGTCGAAACAATTACGGCTCTTCTATTTCGAAAACGTTTACATATTTTTTCTACTATTCATAGATAATTTCAAGAACAATAAATGCACCTAGAAAACTTCAGAGAGAGTCTCGAAAAAGTAATAGTTTTATTTTACCGTGCTGATATTTGTTCGAATCGATGGTGACGATGCATGCGAGAAAGTGCAGCCCCCATGGCCACTATCTGAGAGGAAGTCTTTTCAGGATAGAAATGTCAGAAGCCGACTCATTTGTGTGTTGTGACCCCCTAAGTTAGCTGAGTTCCAGAATCCATCCAAGTAATCCAGTGTTCCGACTTTTAGCCAATTCATCTTGGATATACTTAGATGAAACAAGACGTTGGCGCAAGTTTGAATTGATTATATAAGTTAGAAGTGCTTGTATGGCAAACGAGAACTAATTTTATGATGATTCTGATTAATTAAGACACTACCTTATACTGACATAACCTCCAAATACAAATGCCCCTCCATTTACCAACCAAACAAATCCCATTGTATCATCCAATCCATCCTAACGTCATAGTAGGTTATTCGGGATTACTTCTACGAGATGAATATTGCAACGCAGCTATATTATAGCTACCGGCATTCTGGCTTCTGATGACTTAATCGAGTGCACGTGCACTAGGGGCACTATACTATTTGCACGCCCATGGTCGGGCTACTTGACCGTGACTCAGTCGGAATCTATGATCGAGTGCTCTTGCACTAAGACCTGTCCTATACTGTCTCACTGTATCGCACATCGTTGTCACTGTGTATTTAAGTACATCCAAGACTGCAAACTGCGACTGTGAGGTGTCAATTTGGAGTAATGAGCGTATCACTAAAAATAACAGCCAGCTTCCTAGAAGTGATGCGAGGATCAAAGCGGCTACTTTAAAATGTTACCCCGACACTTCGTTCGAACAATATGTTAGATTCGTTTATGAACGTAATTTTTAGGACCGAAGAGACCTATTGTATATTTGAGGCATTCATTTAATTTTTTAATTCACAATCGTGTTAGTCAAAGGTAATACATATTTATTTTAATGTTATTATTTATTATGCAAAAAACAAATATGGACATAGAAGAGTATGATGTTCTCTATACAAGCGACAAATTATACGTTGCAAATGTCTCAAGAAATTATGTGAAGAAGTTTTAGGCGTCATTGTTTGAGCTTCCAAATAAGACCAGTCACAACCCAGCATGGTTTTTCTAAACAAGATCTGGTTTCCACGACACGGTAGACTTAGACTATCTATTCACTTCTTAGTATTAAACCACGGACCTAACGCTTGATTGGACCCATCCGAAACCAAATTGTAGGGTCCAATATACCGACCTTCTTCTTATCTTTCTTACATATATTTGTGTATGGTGATGCCACAAGCAAAATTGCGATGGTATCAATCTCCCTTGTACAGTCTGCTCATTTGTACTCTCTGTGCGAAGTCCTATAGTCTTGGCATGCACTGTACTCTGCATGTGCCAGAAATTAATATTTATTACCACCACAGACCAATGTTTAGGAAACGACACCCGCCATATTATGCTGGTTTCAATCATGTATGCCGTACAGAATGTGCAAGGTATGCACGTACGTCTTTTGGCAGAGTACCTCAATGTACAACATATCAGATCCGTATCAGCCATTGTGGGGCCAATCAACTATTTTGTTCGATTAAAACAAAATTCCAAATTCTTGATTTCAATGCCTATAAAGATCTTCAGTTTACCATTTTCTTCTTATTCCCATCTTCTCACAATTCAGCTATTTGAATATGTAATAAATTATATACATTGCTACGATGTGCAGATTGACTGACTTGTGCTTGACGAATGCAAAAGGGGCTTATGTATAGCATAATTAAAGCCCCCGAAAAATATATACCCATATAAACTCTCATGACTCTTGTACATATTATTATTATCTCAATCAATTATGACCAATGCTCTTCGTCGAGATAACAGAAATTGCCACCGAGAGTAGACTTTATTTTCGACGTGTCAACTGATAATCTAACGACGGTAATTATTGTGGATAGATGATCAAGAATACTTTATTTTCCTGACAGACTGCAAGACTAATAAGTTGTTATTGTCAATATTTATGTACCTACTGTGGTAGAGGGCGACAAAACACCTTGTTTTCGGGCATAATATGGCCAATCTCTAATTTAATTTGATATTATTATTGTTCGATGTAGGTCTGTAGGCAAAATAATAATAATAATTATTATTATATTCATATTATAAACAATTTAAAATTTAAAAGTTGCTCTGGCTTATTCGCCACGTGGGTAACTACTCGTCTATTAAAATAAACGTCATTGTTTGTCTCATTGACGTCATTATGACGTGTTTATTATTAGAATAAAAATACTATTATTGTTATTATTATTATCTTGTTGTGTATAATTATCGATGTCATGTCATGTTACCGTAATATAGATAGGACAGGAGAACCTTGACTAACAGTGTATTTATAACTTGGCCGTTGACGCAAATTGACCTCAGCTCGAGACGACCGCACTTATACTTCACTTATGCTCACTAATGCACTTATGCCTCGATAGCAGCCTACAACGACTATGGGCTAAAACATACGACCAAGCAATATGCACCGAAATCGACCGGAAAAGAAGAATAATTCATTCAAACAGACCACGGATACATACAAAAAAAACACCTAGAAGTTTCCCAACCACTGAATCTACAGCTGTTTAAACAACGAAACACGTTGAGGCAGGTCATGAAAAATAATAATAAAAAAAAAAACACAACTCATGACTGATCATTAGAACCAGCCGTGCACGCCGAAGAAAGGTAATAACACGTCTTGGCACGTAGCCTGCGGGCAGCGCACGATCCCTGGCGGTTTCGGTCGAGGACTCGGGGACATGCACAGATATAAACACCACCACCACCACCACAATCATCATCATCATCATCATCATCGGACGTAATGTGTGTGATGGGAGTAGCGCCGTGATGTAATCGCCCACGAAAACTAGTTCACTCGTTCGACGCTCGTAACGGAAACCGCATGCGGACAATCAGCTGCTCTGATTTAATGCGGTGATTTTTAGAATCAACGCACTTTTACAGAAAATACTTTTTTTGATGTTGATTTTGTGATTGAACAAAGTATCAAACAATGATTGAATTACTTCACGCAAGAATTTTTTGCCCGGAAAATTAGTTTACAGTTTTAAATGTTAATCGTCTTCATTACAATGATTGGTTTCTTAACATTCCTGTTCATAGAAATTGTAATTAAATTATATTTATTATGGTCCGCCATCTTCATCAATGCATTCAATATTTGTTTATTTATTTTAGGCCAGTGTAGGGCGCAATGCCCTCTTTAGCCTGATGAGTGATGATTGATGAATGATAATGAGGAAGGGAGGAGGGGAAGCCTGGTACCGGCACGTAGTCTACTCCTGTCGAAAAGTACCAAGGGGACCATCGGCTTTACGTCCCATCCGAAAGGACGGTCAAATTGAACGTAATGTAATAGGTAGAGTGTTTGTATTTACTAATATACTATAGTTATAAAGCGTTTAAAATAAGAATACTAACTAAGAAATATTGACACACACGGTAATGCATGGTTTACATTGGTCTTTCCAAGAAACCACTTTTACAATGCAATACAATATATATTTCATATCTGCCCCGGTACGTAGAGTCAGAGAATCTGGGTTCGACCCCCAGTCGGCGCTAACTTTCATTGTATTATACCACAGATCGGCGCTAATGTGTGGACGCCATTGTGCCTAGAGATTACACCAACGACGTGAACCCAGCTTCAGTGGACGCGACCGACGACGACGTGAAGTCTGCTTCGCCTCAAAGTCAAGGGCGCGTTCGGAAACTAATTATTGTCGCATCTGTGTGTCGCTAACTGCAAGCGACCTCCGACTCACTCACACTCAAGGCTTTCGAGTCAGCGGGATAATCACCGCGTTTTACAAGTACACATGCGATGTGTCACGTAGGCTTCGCTAATCTGGCGGATTATACAATTAACTGAGAGATGTAATTATAGAGATCTGTAAAAAAAATCTGCAATGTTATTATGGACATTTTTTTTTCTTCAAGAAAATACACATTTAATGTCGCAATATAAATAAATACAAAATAAAATAAATTAATATTTATTGTTTTTTTATTATTATTAACTATTTGTTGTGTAACGACGTACTCGACAACTAGGTTATGTGACATCATCGGACATCGGAGGGGGGGGGGGGGGTAGTAGAAGGGTGATTTTATTTCGTCGTATCTTACGATTAGCAGAGTCACCCTGAATCAAATTCCCCAGACGGGAAATATTGTCTGCCTGCAACTCGCTTACAACAACTGATTTTTCAATGGTGCCTCGTTTCTATATGACGACTTCAAAGTCACCGTTCACACATCCGCCCGAAGTATATCATATACATTTAGATACAACCGGGAATTGAACCCTCGACTTTCTGCATTGGAAGCAACAATAAACCCACAAGACCAACGAAACGAATCGATTTTTAATACTTTGGTTTTGCTCCGTGCGTGGGCAACGATGCTAGTCGAGACGATGAGTGGAATAATAGTGGACGGTACACGAAGATGAATCCACGTGACATTCATGCCCAAGTAAGGATTTGTGTTGATCTTTGACCTGAGCGACCGACAATCAAGCCGACGCCCAACCTGCTACGGTCAGCATGGAGGTTATGTTGTATACAAGATGGCCAATACCCACCATGCACTGTTTGACAAAAAAACTGATGTTTAGACAACACGAAATAAGCTTACGTCAGAAAAAGCAACAATTTGGTGTTTTTATTCCAAGAATGTTTGGATATGACTTTAACGCCCCTCATCCCACATACACAAATGATGGCATTACAAATTGCCTACTGGAAGGACATATCCCTTCAACAAAAGCTCATTTCACTATTCTGTCCCTTTTCACTTTGTAGCTCTGTACTGTAGGATTTCTTTGATAAAATGTTGTTATTAGTTCGCCAAGATCGCCACTCCAACGATTTTGTAAGAATAACGACTAATTACTTGTACACGTTGTGTTGTGTATGTGTTCATGTGTACGATGATCGTAAATACTTCAACGTAACAATTGTCAAGAAAGTTGGCAGAAAACAGAAGGCCATTCGTTTTTAAGTTGGCAACTCAACTTGTGTCGTGCGAGTGAGCATAGCCCGATCTCTATTTAAACGTCAATAAATAATCTTTTCTTCTTTTAGTTTTCACTTTAGACTATAAGACTTCATTTTGAATAACTTAAAAATTTGGGTAATAAATAAAAACGAATCTCGTGCAACAAATTATAAAGGCGAAATAACGGGCGTACGATTATTCTGCTCCAGTCTGTCTGTCTGTCTGTCTGTCTGTCTGTCTGTCTGTCTGTCTGTCTGTCTGTCTGTCTGTCTGTCTGTCTGTCTGTCTGTCTGCCTGTACATGTTCACCTTGTTACTTCAATGCGAGAGGGCGTGTAAAACATGATTATTGTATTTCTTCTGACCCAGTGCGGTGGTTCATGAAGATCGAAACCGCAGCCTTCTACATTGGAAGCAGGAAGATGCTTACAAGACAGCAGTCTCTCTCTCTCCTCATCATGGCTCTTGACATTATTATTTTACCATAATCATTTTTTTTAATCCGCACTCAGTTTGAAACCAATCTCAATTATTTGTTATTTCCCGTGAGTTCAGTTCAGAACATACTTCATCCTTTCCCTCTATTATATCTATTATATATTGCTTTGTGCTGCAATATGTCTCTTCTTTTTTATACTTTATAATGTATGTTTCTCTACTATCAATTTGGAGAAATAACAACTTGCTACGCGCAATATAATATGATTCAAAATCATTCTCCTGTCAGGGTGTTTTACATTGTCGGTAATACAGTCAATGAATGCAGAATAACTTCACATTGTATAATATATAATTTTAATAACATTATCCAAGACTTTTCATTTTTGGATGATCTGTTGCGTGTTTACAATCTTCGGTCACGGCAATTCCATTTTCCTCTTGCAATTGCCCTTCAATTATAATCTTTGGTATCCATTCTTGCCTCGGAAGTATGTTCAAATAGAGTGGCAGAAAAGAGGAAATAATTGAGACCTGTAAACAAAACAGGCTATACGAAAGCCTTCAAATTATGCATTTTGAGAAATATTTACCAAATAACGGTGCGACCTATCAACTATGATACTAATGCTTTGTTGCAATCCTCCACAGTTTAGTAATAAATATGGTCACCGAACAAACAATGAAATGAAAACAAATAAACAATTCTCATGAAACGCGACCAGATGATACCGCAAGTGTCCGCATACATACAGATAAGCAATATGACTTCTGACAATATTTCCCGCGTGTTTGGCCAGTCCACGGCTTCCTAGAAACTCAAGGGCATCATTCATTGTTGCCATCCGTCGTGTTTTTAGAGGGCGATGCCGGTTGTCCTGCCCATCTCACTGACTGCTGACATAACAGCGAGTTGGCTGGCCTTGGATCATGCGAGCATTATGCGAGAGCCCATGTGGTCGCGCTGCAGACAAACGAAAACTTTCGTGATGAAAATATGAATTGAAATATTGGGCGTTGTAATCGTTTCACATCGATCGGCTATCGATCAAAGTAGATAAAGCTATAAACCACATTTCACTGTGATTAATTAATTTAGTTCACGGAGGAATACTAAAACATTCATTGAAGGACAAGTGGAAGGGGAAATATAATAGAGACAGAGATTGGAATACATATTGTAACAGATAGGTTGGATATGTAGAAAATACTGATAGAGGGGGCTCAGCGGTAATACATGAGATTCTACTTCGGGAGGTTGCCGGTTCGATACCGATCACCGGCAAACCTGGCCTGGCAGAAGGTTTTTTCCGAAGTTTTCCTTAATCACTAGGCAAATAAATGTTGAGATGAGGACGGGTCCGAACGAACGATGTTCTAGGTCCAAATTCTAAGTCCAGCTAGGACTATAGCTCCAGTTCAATGAACTCGATAGTATTGCTAATTCTCAAAGTAGCTTTGGACAATTACTGACGATACCTATCGGGAAAACTTAAGTCTCCTGCGAGCTTTAGTGTTAATATTTGTTTAATGTTACAGGTCGAGTCAGGTGAAGCTTGTGTGCAGTGTGCACACTACAGAAGGGATTCGTACACAGAATTATTATCGTTTGTAGGAATGAAACGAAAATACTGACAGAATGAAAAAGAGTGATTTTAAACCAATCCAATAATTGATAACATGAGAACAAATGTATTTATTTTCTGAAAGAATTTTGTTTTCGATGATAATGTGTGAAGCAAAATTATATGGGTAAAGCTAGTAGGTTTAGTATTAGGGGTACTTGACAAACTACCCGAGTCTAGTGGCAAACATTAATGAAAAGCAACCTCCTCCTCCTCAACCCACGTTTTGCCTGTCTGTGGCCCAGATGCAAAGTCTCAACTTGATTTTGAGCAACAATTGGTTGCTGTGGAATTGTTTTATTGTACAATGCACACTTTTCATAAGAAAAACAAAAGCCTCGGGAGGATCGTCAAATTGAGACTCGGCATGTATTATTTCGGATTCGCCTCGACACGCTTGCAACGTTCATCATCTGCTACATTTAAAACACATTTTGCTCATGTATTTACTTCGAAATTCACGTGAACATCCAAACAATACATAATATTAATTGAACTATGTTGTATAGAAGAAAAACACGTATTTCCTTACTTTTTGGAATTAAAGCGTCTTCTAAAAAAACATGAGTATTATTTCATTTAAAAACTACGTTCCATGTCATTTGTTTGACTTTTCCAAGAAAGGCACCGTCACGTGTATTTACTTAACATTCAAACTACTCAAGGCGGTGGAACTGACGGCGCTAGAGCAAAGCTCGTCGTCGTAACCAAAGAGGTTAGATCACAACGCGACCTGTATCGTGTGTGTAGTTATTGAACACGCCGCTTCCCGCTACACCTTGTAACTGTAAGCCCATCTTGCTCAATGCTCACGTTATTTTCACCCAAACATGGCCATGTACACTCATATCCATACAAGGTGTTAGAGTTATATAGTAAACGGGAAGTTCTTGAAGAAGGGATATACAAATACATGCATACAAATTTAAAAAAATTAAAAATGTTTTGTAAACTAGGAATTATAACAATTATATTATTATGCAAATATAAGGAAAATTAGTCAAGTACCAAAGCCCTCAGCAATTAGACTATGTTTATTAAATTAATGGTGTTCGGGGTAATTGTACGACAATATCCCGAAAACCATGACAAATAGCTGGTGTAATCATAATTGCTGGTTGCGGCCATCCTACTCATCGTCTCAATTAGCCTAGCTGCAAAAATATGAGACTTAAAGCCCAATCAATCAACGGGTGCCAAAACGGCACATTTGTTTACTTTCGATGAGAAGATCATTGTTGCAATGTCTCTGATGGTGTTTGATTGAATTCCAACTGTTTTTTTTTTACAATGATTTTCGTAACTAGCAGTGAAAACTTATACATACAATTTGTACAGTCAATCGGGGTATACTCGATATACTAGTAGATTAAAACTCGCAAATTTTCTAGTGAGTAAATTCATTTTCTACAGACAGCTCACTTATTAATGTAAACACACATTTTTGGCCTCCATTATGGCCATTGTGACGTCACGTTACTCCATACATTTGTGTCTGTACTCAACGATTTAGTGAAATATATGTGTAACATACTTCGATAAAACGAAGCCACCCGATTGCTATACACGAGTGTGTAGAAAATAGGATGTCTGTGGATAATGGATGGATCGTTACTCATTAAGCATGTTTACTTGGATTTATCACTAAACAATATTATAATGACGGAAGTGTTATCGTGTGTATAGGGCTAACCTTGTGATAAAGTAAGGACAAATTATCATCCATGGACCATTCATTGTATTTCTGTAACGCGCGCCTACACAAACAAACAAACAAACAAACAAACAAACAAACAAGCAAACAACCATCGTTCGAGTTAAAACTTGTTTACTGTTATTCGAGTGAACGTTTTCTATATTACAAGAGTTGCGTTATCTACTGTACTCTATAACTGTCGCTATTTTCGTAAACAAGTCTGGCCCCTTATAATTATTATTACCATCTCGCTTTATCATCTTTGATTAATTAATAAATCAGATATAAACTGTAAAATAGAAAATGTACGAACTTTTCTGAATCTCCTCACGGTTTCTAAATCCTCAAGAACAACAATACACAACAAATTAAAAATAATAGTTTTCAAAAGTTATATCAAAAGGATTTGATGAATATTAAGATCATCGTCTATTAACATTGATTATACATTGTAAATTGTTGTGTATTGTTGTATATGAAGACCTAGAGGATCGTGGTGAAAATCATACAAAGGGCCCTAGATAGGTTTTAAATTGGTCTATTCAGAACTCTCGGGTTATAATTTTCACTGTCTTTTGTTTTACGGATACATCACTGAAATGCAACAATCATTGCACCAGTTCTCTTGTATATTAATTTTCTAAACCATAAATAAATAATTTCTAATTACTGTACAATCATATTGTTTCCAATACAATACAATTAAACGCAATGTTTCTTGATTATCAGAATAGCATTAGTTGTAATTATAAGAACAGCACCCAGAGAGTTAGAACACTGAAGCCACAATCAAAGTAGAAGACAACCCACCGTGAAATTACCTGGCAAACAATAGACATTATCAATCTCCGTGTATGTGTGACAACTCACATCACGGCCTCCCAGATCTACACGTGCAACAACCAACAATGTTGTAAGAAGAAAATTCCCGATACACAGATGTATTTCTCCATTGGTTTCCATTCCACTCCTTTGCTGTTGATGTCACAAATGGAAATCTGGGGGGCTATTCCCGAGATTTTTCACAGTTATGATGTGACTGCACCCGTTTTGAGGCTAGAAGGTTATAGGTTAGGTAGGCAAATAGTATTTCTCAATTGTAGTCACGTGTTCGCGGCCACAACCGACTATATAATCAAAATGCTGGCTGAAGAAAATCAGCAGCTGTGCCTTATGTCACTGATTTTAGTCACAAAGCAAAGAGCATAATAGTCGGCAGTCATCATTGTCGAGTTACCAAGACCAATTATTTCTTACAATCTTGCCGGACAGAGTTTTGTCAGTAGCTTTATGGTTTAGTGTATTTTTAATTAACTCGATTTGACAACACTTTGGCGTCTATCTTTTCATACCACTTTGTCCTATACTATTGAACTAATTATCGTAATGTAACATGGAAATTAATCTATTGATATTACGTGTAATCTAGTTTGATTTTGTATTACAACCATCTATTGTGTACAATAGATAGTTGTTATGGGTTTTATACCACAGCCTACTTCATGTTTTAACAGCTATGATGCAATCCTGGTTTGGTAATAAAGTTATCTTCTTTATACACACATCTAAATATTTAGTTGGAAATCATAAATAAGCCCGGGCATTGTTAGAATGAAATTATAATAATTATGTTCCACGAACAAATGAATTAAATTAATAGTGGTCGTACCTCTCCATTGCTGGCGCGCGCACGTGTATTGGTGATTCACCAATCAATTGGCCGTCGTGTGATGATAATACAAGGCTTCAAATCATTTTCTCACGTTTCCGTATAATAATAACAACAATAGTAATCCACAACGAACTAACTAATATCCCAAGGTAACAACAGAACAGCCATTCAGCACTTCGGGAAATTGTGCGCTTTAATTCGCACTTATTATTCAACAAATGTAAGCACTAAGCAGCATTTTTATCTAAAACAAACATAAATACACAGGACTACTTTTATACAGCTCACATCCGTAGGTCAGGCAGGTAGATACAGCAATGCACACGTGTACGTACGTACGTGTACACTATATAGTTGTACTGCTGCGTGGCACTGGCTTACATGGATGGAGGTGTTTCAATCATATAGCTGAGTTCAGAGAACACGATTGATAACGAATACTAGAATGATCTGAGACACCCATCAGACTTTAGGATATTGCTGTTGATAATCAAATTGATAACACAATCGATTGAGCTAATAATTATAAATCTGTATTATTTTGTGTGAAGTATCTCAATGCACATTGCCCCCCCCCCCCCTCTCCCCTCCCGAACTACAGAAGTCCTTGTTAGTAAGAATCGTCATAGGGCCATCCTTTCTAAACACTAGTACAATGTAGCGCATAGTTTCAAAAGGATGTTTTCTACACAATAATAACAATTAATAACGATTCATTTTGACAAGGTTATTGAATAAAAAAGTGCAAAAAAACAATCTTCTGCGTTTATTTACAATGAATTAACTAATTTTAAACAAATCTTTCTTTTTAGGAATAAAACTTTTAAAGGATAGTTGTCATAAAGAACATGCACTTTTTAAAGGATATTTTTCAAGTTGATGAACTGAAGCGTCAACGTTCAATTTCCTTAGTATTTAATAGCACTCTATATCGGTGCAATCATATAATGTATGCCAGTCTAAATAAAAAGCCGAGCATGTGTATAGGTTAGTCCCCGTTTATGGCTCGTCCTCGTATGTTGGAGAAGAAAGGTGATTGTTGTGAGAAAGACATCCTCTTTATTCTCAGGGAGTCACAACACTTGAAATAATTGGTCCATAAAATTACTCCACACAATAACATGAATGCACTCACATTTCTGACCTCCATGAGAGATTACGAGATAAGCTTTCTATCGTATAGTGTTGCCTTCTGGTGTTCCTGCTGAAATATATAGCGTGGTAGAACCACGCGTTCGATTAATTCTTTCTTCCTTTTAGCTCTTTCTTCTTCTTTCCTCGCGTGCTTTACAAAATATAGCTGTTCTTATAGTTGCTCCAAGCTAACAAGTCTCATGCTGACCAAATATCCGACTTTAGTAATGACAACTTTGAACTTAAGTGTCTACTTATCTAGTTCGTACTTGAAACAGATCCTCTAGTTATACTAGTTATGTTATGTTATGTATCCACTAGTTATGTTATACTGTGTAGTGGAATTCTGAAAACCCCAAACACAGTGGGCAATGGGCATGACTGGTGATACAACTTCCTTTTCGAATGTACGCGGAATAACGCCAGGAAAATTTTGATTTTCGTTGAATGACATACATGGCTTGTAGATATAAGGATGTGTGATCAATCATTATATTGTTATTATTTTTCGATTGTCTTAGTCGCTAACATGTCACCGTTTTATTGAAGCCTTGTATTATCAGAGTTATTTACAGATCATTATCAATCAACCAAACACTCCTGTGTTATGGAACAAAACAAGTAATGAATATCCATGGCTGCATGGACGACGTGACCATTCTTCTCAGTCCACCCTTCAATTTCCTTTCGATTATCAAATTATTCATAATTATTTACTTTAAGATGCATTTTCTGTTCGAACCTTCTCGTCTTTGATATTCCCGGATGTAGAAATCACGTTATATACTTTCAAACACAAACGTGATGTGCTATAGTAAATTATCTTGCTATTACATGGAACGAGTAGCCTATACTCCCCGCCGCACCCCTTTCACCCCGCCAAGCTTCACTTCAACCCGATCATGAAAGGTACAAAATTATGCTTCACTGTCACGGAAAACAAAGTCACGACGCCTAAGTTTGAAGGTCGTATACATTTTAATGCACATACATCATTCTCTTGACATAGTCCCTCTAAAAACACGTCAAGGATGAGCCTACCGTTGTTCTTATGTATTACATAATGTAATGTAGGCCTAGTCAAGACATTGTTTCCTAAATAATAAACCATTTAACTGTTAACATTATGCGCGATAACGGACACATGTGAATTACATTACCATACTTAAGTATATACTTAACACATAGTTGCGTTAATTGCCACGATCTTAGTACGCCCACTAAGGCATAACGAACTGAAATTAACATAGACCTATATTGTATTGTTGCAATTATGGGTGGAACGTATTTTGAGTTAGGTGAGATTACCTAGATGTAATTACCATACAATGGTAGAAACATGCGAGTAAACGAGCGCTGATTTGAAGCGTCTGTCTGTCTGCCCGTCGACTGAAGGACACGAAACACACAGTACACAATACACAGTACACAGTATACAGTATACTGTACACAGTACACAGTATACTGTAGATGTATTGATATCGGACATACAACAAAATTTGCAAGTTTTTTCAACTTTTTCGGCGAGTGCATTATTAATAATATTATATATCTTCACATTATTTGAAAGCAACGTGTGGCCTTGTAAAAATTAACATCTTTCCATCGTAAACTACGCTATGTGCACATGAACACTGTAATTTTCATACTAAACACATTAATATACACACAGGTGTCATGTGCCTGTTTTCGTGTCTAAGTTGGGCTTATTTGAAGCCAACGAGGCAAATCGAGACGATGGTTCAAGGATGACGAAGGAGAAACGTTATATTGGCACACGTAGTCTTCCGCTCCGCTATCGAAAAGTGTGCTAAAAAGTCCGTTGAGATGATTATTCAAAGACACTGCAGGCGCCCATATCTACGTCATTTGTTGTTTTTTTTTTTTACACCAGTTACTCGTGTGAAAAAACCCAAAAAACAAACAAATAATATATATAAAGTAAGAAAACATTTTTCGGTTTAACCAATCCAAATTGTAATTAAAATAAAATAAATCAACGTTTCAACGACTTCAGCGTCGTCTTTTTCAAGACATACAAACATACAAAAACAAATAAAAAACCACAACAACCAAAAAACACTTGCATATAAAATCGAAAACACTGCCACAGCGATACATCACTGGGCAACCAACAAAATCTAAGAAATCATATATATATATATTATATAAAAATAGTAAGATGTACGTTAGAAGGCCTCGAAGTGGCTCACTCAAGTATTAGCCAACCACTGATCGGTATTTAACATTAGGGCTCGCTGGTTGGTCACAAATCACTCGTCTATAATAATGAGGAAAGCATCGGTATGGTTGCTTCGGGACAAAATATACCTCGGTATAATATACGTGCGTACTGCATTTAAACTCTCTAATACTAAGCAAATTTTATATTTTATATGGACAGAGCTGTGTCTATGTCTGCACCCGCGGTTGTAAATTCGTTCTCAGCTCGCGCGCGCCTTTGAGAGAAATACAATTTATTGTCAGCTGTCTGATGTACATCAGGTGACCACAAGGATCCAGCGTACTAGTTACATAAATTTAAAAACAAAAAGTACATAATAAATACAAACGGGGTTTTACAATTTCTATGTGTGTTATTATATAAATGATTGTGTAACTAATGGCCGAAGCCTTACTGCGAGATACATCTATCTATGATTGTGCATCAACAATTCCGGTACATGAAGTCATGAAATATGAAACACTTTCTATGTACTATGAATAATTACACCAATGACTACTTCTTTACTGTAACAATTCGCCTCTAGAACAAAGAAAGTCATAATAACATGATACAACCCAAATACTATACTACTAAATCGGGTGGCTGGTTGGTTGTATAGAACAACTTTCAAGTCGCCCATAGTGATGTCATTGTACAATGTATATGTATATTCGCATTGAATTGTAATTTGCGTGCGTACACCGCTTTTAGTTTGATTATTCGAGACCGAAATGAGTTGAGGTGACGTCATCAACGCTGCAAACGCCGGTGGCGGCTTCAACAGTTCCATACCCAACATATTTGCACAACCAGCCCACCCAGCCCTAAGGATGTGAGAAATGCGGGCCAGTTTTAATGTAGCTATAGAAGGTTATAGAAGAGAGAAAGGGTTTTAACTTTTAAGAGAGGCAAAGCATTTTATTTTTAAAAATTTCGGCAAAGGGAGGCCACCCTTGCTGATAGGCATACAGACATGGCGTCAAAACGCCAGTGACCAAAGTGAATTGGTTATGATTGAAGTAGACTTGTTACTTTTTACTTTGTTACTATTTGTTACATTGTTACTATTGATAATTTAATTTCGCACAGTACAGTCAACATAACCTCAAAAAGTATTACTTAAACTCGAGGCAGTGGAAATGCTTCTCGGACTTGGCGAGATGGAAGTGGGAACGGGGGTAATGAGTGGACCTCCTCCCCCCTCACTTTTTCTTGCATACATGCATAAAAGCATGTATCAAATGACTTGTTTGCTACAAATAAATTTTTATTTTTATTTTTTATTTTAATACCCAGCCTTTTAGGTCAATACTTAAAAAAAAACTTACAAAATTTCAGTATACAAAAAGAAATGTTATATACATCACCTGAGAATATGCACAATATCAAATCATGTAACTCCACTTGCCCTACACGCCTGGGTACATCCAATAAAAACTATATATTCATTCACGCAGCCAAGTTATTCCATTACATTTCATTACATTACATTAAATTACATTAGATTACGTTACATTAAATTACATTACATTACATTACATTACATTACATCACATTACATTACATTTCATTGAATTACATTACATTACATTGCATTTCATTGCATTACATTACATGACTTTTTACATTACATCACATTACATTACATTACATTACATTACATTACATTACATGTCATTACATTACATAACATTACATTTCATTACATTACATTACATTACATTACATTACATTACATTACATTACATTACATTACATTACATTACATTACATTACATTACATTACATTAAATTACATTACATTACATTACATTAAATAACCTGCAAGTTGTTGAACCAAGTACTGGGGTGAATGTCAGCGTTGAGTGTCCTGTCCTCGGTAGCCAGCCAGCCAGGTTATCGGTTCTCAAAGTATGCACATCGCATGTATATCTGACAAATGTTTTAAACAGTCACATTCTTCAAACTGTCATCGAAGAAATCCGATGAATTTAACCATGAAGCATCTAATGGTCTTGGCGGGAACTTAGCCGATCGAGGGTCATTTCAATGTATCACACATACAATCCATACGTCACTAACGCCGGTTATTTTTACATGCGGTTTATTTACATGTCTCGCGTATATACAGGCAGGCGATGGGGTGAAGGACATACGAGTTGATCGAAATGGGACATCTTGATTTCTGACATCTCATAGCTACGGTGTGTGAATAGACTTACCGGCGCAACAACCCCTTCAAGCACAGGTTAGATAATGACCGCAGCAACACAATTACGCTAATACGACATAAAATCTACAGTTTTGTAAGTATACGGAATCAAAATCAATGTTTATGATTGCTTTCACTTCAATACTCAAAACGCAATAAAATTTAATTTAAATCAAGTCACTTTTTAGTTTTTACTTACCAGTAATTTACCTACAGATAAAGGAAATTTTGTTCATATTTACAAAAATTAGTATCATTTTAATATTTGTATTTATAACATCATTTAAGCAGAACATTTTTTAATATGGAGCCAAATCCTTTTTTGTTTTCTGTATTACTTCAACTACTTCTCATGCGTTTATTAGGCTACAAAACAAATACAATTTATTACAAAGCTGGCTGTGTTGTGTTGTGTGACATGTTAATATCAGTCACCCATTGTAAAGCTGATGAATTTGCCTTATTAGACAATTCTACTTTTAGCTACTATGGTACGTATGGTCCCGAGTGTGGTAAATAAGTAGTATATAAGCAATAGTTAAACACTAACACAATAATATGCATTAGTGCCAAGAACGTAGAGCTATATTTATACATGCAATAATGTAGACACATTTACAATCACCTGTCACACTTGTAGAGTTGTTATAGTGTCGCATTGGATGGCAGAATGAAGGACACTATGCCTTGTGCGGGATTCAAACCTACGCCCTCACACGTGACGCTTTTAAGTAACCCCTCGCAGTAATTCGTGCTTAGGTTGCGTCAGCTAGCTGACACGTTGATATTATAGTCCTCCAAAAATTTCCCTTGTTTTCACCGCACGGCACAGAATACCTCGTTCAAGTCAACAATGTAATTTAGATTATTTTAAATTTATTTGAAATGTTGTGGTACTGTTACATCAGCTTCAAGAGTAGCAATGCCTCAGGTCTCGGTTGGCTTGGAGCCAATTGGCGCGCCTGGCCATTGTCATATCTACGCATATGCACGCACACTGCACAGCTAGAGCCGTCGTTGGGCATCGTGCTGTCAATCAGGCAATCGCTGGCTGACGCTGGAGATAATGCTGAATATTGACTACTTTACATAAAAATGTGCATCGTACAGTTAATAATGCTCAATTTAGTTTAGTTTAATTTAATTTAAATAGAGCGATTTCGTTCCATGATAATAAAGGAAGCAACTGCCCCTCTAAATGGTTCCAATATGTCATGAACAATCATGGTATTTGAGCTACTCTGAATGAACATAAAGTTTGTCATATTCTTCACACACAAAACTCTCCTGCTCATAATATATAGATACTCTACAAAATATGAATCAAATTTGTACAAATGTTGCTAATTGTTGTCGATTAGGCGTTGATATCACGGTTCCTTTCTTCCAGGCTCGAAACCTAACTCAGGTATAGGCCTACATACAATGTGGTGTTTTCTCATTCATCTGAATATTATATACATCAACCACTCATTGTCTCCATTACCTTCGTTGCCAAGACAGAAGACTTAAAGCCCAAGTATCATTGAATAATTATATGTATTGTTTAATAGATATGAAATATAACGTTTATTACTGTGTCGTCTCTTACGACAAGCAGAGCTACCCTAGATCTGTTTCATTCATCCCAGGGCCAAACAAGGACCGTATATCAATATGCTCAAAAGTAACACATGCACAGTTTGAGAGGATACCATTCGATTCTCATCTCATCACTAGAAATGTTGACTGAAGCTGATTTATCAACGACTTTCTTATGCGAATACTGTGACCAAACCTCTACTGTATATGCGGCCTGCAAGATAAGTAAGCTAACTATACTAGACCATACCGTGCTACTGGTTATGTATGACTGCCAATAACGCCCATAATACCCGTAATTACCTGGTCGGCTTATTCCAAGTCTTATCCCCTGCATGTCCACGAACCACCTATAAGCCATTACTATTATTATACTTGTCCGAAACTGCGAATGTACGCACACACGAACGAGCGGGAGGAAAATTAAGTTGAAAGTCACTCACCTCACATATACCTCATAGTCATAAACCGTAAATGTCCTGCGAGAAAAACGTATAGTGCTCGCGACGTAGAGGAGGTGATTTACCGTTACAAGTCATTTGTTTTGTTGCAACCAAACACTAAGTGGTTCCATAACCATTAGCCGCTATCATAAATATCTTTTTCTTGTATTGTCATGCGTTGTACATAGGTTTTATGACAGAATGTATACGTAAATTAAGTAAGAAAGAATTGTTCTGGTGAGTGAGGTCAGTTGGGTATATAGAGCGTAGCACGAAGATCAAGGAAACAGAAATGACCCTGCGCTATTACAAGGTAACACCTATTAAAGCACACTCAGAGACAATGGTCGGTGTTAAAAGACAGAAGTGGCTCAGTGATATAATAAGAGAATCTGATTCGGAAGGAAGAAGGTTTGATTTAAAGTGGACAAAGAATGACAAAATCTATCTTTAGGTGCATACCAAATTATTTTTTTAAGCGATTTTTAATGTTGGTTATACAAGTAATATGGTTCATTGCCCATTGATTTATTCACTCAATGCACATATTGCAGCGATTATTTTTTAATTACCCTCAATGAACGCGAAACACATATTCATCCACACGGGATTCGAACGCATAGCCCATCTCATCTGGCCCCGAACAAAAGGCAAAACACCCACACTCACGTTCATGGTACTATTTGACATGAGTGTACTACTTGCATTATCGGTTCTACCTTTTCTCATTTGAATTGTTATTGGATACTAACACCTGTCTCACGTAATAATGGAGCACCAACCCGATCATTATCATTCGACCAATAATTCAATTAGTCATACACGTTTTGTGGCCACAAACAAACACTCCGGGGGAACACTCATCCAGTTTCCTGGAAGGTCGAGTTTCATCGGAACTATTTGTGTAGGTCAAGGTCTATTTTCGTTTTCTATTTTAATTCCATGTGTCGTACACAGCTAAATGAGACCGGTTAGACTCGGACCGTATTGAAATGACCCAATCCAAAGTGTCTTCGGTTCCGAGAAACACGTTAATATAGTCACGAGGGTCAAGGGGTCAAATAATGCCACGAGCAACGAACGGACTTCCTAGGTCGAGAGGTCAGACGAGATTTGTCACTGAACGTACGTGTCGGGTGGGTGGGTGACCGCTCTCGCCTGCTGCGGCTGCCAGGTCGAGTAGGATCTCTGCTGTAGGGGGCACACCAGCTTTGCCTGATGTCAGCCTCTTCAGGCAACTAACTTGTATTACAAACAAACTCGAGTAATACGAAGTGGTTTTCATTCTTTTCTGAGATTATAAGAACACTGATTTGATTGTGTTTTTGTTTCAGATTATCACGAATTTATCAACTCTAGGAACTTTATTCATATAATGTATGTAGTTTGTTGATTGTTTATAATATAATAAATTGTGCTTTCATTCAGTATCATGAAATATCTACTTATCACAGGAAAAGAAAGATACAGCGATATTTTGAAGACGACTCGAGTGTGCGTTTGTGTGGGATGCCACAGTTTTAAAAAATGAGTTAGCAACAGTTTTGAGAAAGTTCACTGATGTAGAGAAGATTGACCCTACGTATGATTGCCCTGTGAAAGTCCTTGACTTCACCATGACGATAATAGTGAAACATTGAACCACAGCACAATAAAAAATGCAGAGTTGACACATTTTTAAAGTGCCCAATAGTGATATTCGATCTCACAATGGTCCGTAAAGCGCCACGTTTGTTTGTTTAGCAACTGGCCACGTCCTGTGTTCTCCAGCTGGTCTGTTGGACCTAGTCACGTGACCATATGGACCTCCATAGTCCATCACCTCTCGTGTGCGAACAATTGGTTGATAACGACAGCTCACCCGGCCTCAAGGTTATAAACAGCGTTTCGCCTGTGTTGTGCATTTGTTTCTCTTCAGCTGTAGAGTTGCAAACATGAATGGCGGAGGGGAGAAGTTGAAACAAAGACATGCAAATAATAGGGGGGACATTGTATTTCGTGTGCTTTTGGAGCAAAATGTATAATAATATGCTTTCCACTGAAACGCGCTTGTAAGTCCCAAGACTTTTTGTTCTGCACACTTACTTGTGTTTATGGAAACTCTTGTGTTTAAAAAAAAAACACAGACAACTTGTACTTCATAACATAACCAGAAGCAGCCCAAACTGATACGTTTGTATGCACTTCCTTTTTGCCTCTATATGCAAGATGAGAGAAGTGATAAAATTATAACATTCTACTCCTATTCTACAGATATATGTGTGATTGCCATTCAATTCATAGTTCCCACGTGACGTCACAGCGGCCATGATTGCGACACAATTGAGAGGGACTAATCCTAGATCGTTGGCAAATACTATTCAAATTTAATAAATAAGGCTAATTTAGAATTTAAAAAGTAAACATAAGTAATAAAAAATAAGAAACTACCACTCATAGAAAATGCATTTCAAAAACAGGCTGGATTTTAAAGAACTAAGAATTTATGTGTTCTATCATAACAGCCTTCAATTGTTTCTCCATGGCAACGTGAAAGTTTGATCACAAATGTGGCCGCCACGCACAAAGATGTGACGTACGTGCAACCTATGAATACCGCAGTTTTGCTACTTCTCGATAGTTGCAGAAATGGACGTCTTCGATTCACCGAGAGAATAACATGTTGCGCGAATTGCACGAACATGACGAACATGCTCGAACATGACAGCATCCAGAGACAAGAAATAAGTGATGCTGATGAACCATGCAGAGGTTTTTCAGTGTGCAATGTGCATGTTATGCAAGTGGGAGAAGATGTCTGCGTAACGCTATACACCGGCCTAGAGCATCCAAAAGAAGGCGATGAGCCAGGTTATGCAAATGTCTGCGTAAGGCTACACCGGCCTAGAGCATCCAAAAGTGAGTGATGAGCCAGGGGTCTTTCCTCGAGGAGGTATATTACTAAAAATATCCTAGTGAAGCCCGACGAGTGGATTGTGTGGAGTGCGGACGTGATGTCTCGCATGGGACTAAACCAATGATGCTGTTTACAGAAATAGCTGCAATTACTCTTCACCCACCCCTGGGGACCCTACTGAGTGGCCCACGGAGGTGCAACTCACCACGTTCACCACTCTAGGACGAAACTACGGACGTACATTTCGCGTATACGCGTGTTTATATCATCCAAGTTTTACACTTTAACATCACAGTAATTAAACACTAAACTTCAACAATTAAACCCAAAGTCCTCAAATTAGTATTTCCATTTGCATCATTGATACATTTATTAAATTTGTTTTCCAGTGTCATGTACCACGATTGCATATTAATTATAAACAATTCTGTATGAAACATGTTGTATAATAAAGGTCAACAGCAGCAGGTCTAGGTATGTAACATAATATTATTATGCTAGGTCAATAAACAAACTGAACTGAAACTGAAACCTTTCGTGGCCATGGCATGATTATATGCATACATTATTTCTACTAAGCCATACGCGTATGACATAAGCTTGAACACGGGTCGTAGACTAACTGATTATACGATAACAAGACTGACCGAGCTCAGGTTCGAATCCAGATAATTTAAGTGAGCATAATTGATTAGAGATGTGTAAATTTCTAAATCAACGAATGGTGATTATTGTAGATGCATTACAAAGTGCTATCTCTGCAATAAGACTATAGCTCTAAATGGTATAGATGCGTAAGGGGATAAGTACTCACAATTTTGGATATTTCAACAAAATATTAGTAAAGTATAGACTGAATTAAACTTTGTCTGAGCTCTAAGCTGTTTTGAAGGTTGGAATGGTTCAAAACCGACGTCAGGTTCAATAACAACACAGGATACACTAAATCTAGAGGTCTGCGTGTTCGATTCCCGCCACTAGAAACTGAATGACGAGTTTCCAATTATTGAGTCCTACCAACAGCTACATAAGACATTTCTCTCGAACTACCCCTCCTTACGTTGCAGAGGACATGTCGGCCTTGGAGCCCTGCCCTGCTCTGCCCCTATTGGATAAGAAGAATCACAATGGACACACATAACACATGCACTACTAATGGCATTTACACTAATGAAACACTGAATTATACGGGCTATGAGATACTCATATGCATCCTAAGCTCTACATTGTTACGGCCATTGTATTTAAATGAGTGATATCGCTCCTAAGTAGATATGGGCTGTGACACGAGTAGACAACAGCTGATGTTGTGTTGTTGTTCATGATTATGAAAACATTACCAACGCATCGTCGGAGCAATGTACAAAACAATTGTTATGAACTGCTTGTGCATGTGAGAGTTGCGGTCTACCCCATACATGCGTTGCGTTGCGTACGCCATGTGTGCTTCACACTTCAGTGTTTAAAATGTCGTTACCGCACTGTTCAACAGAAGCGTCGCTCTTCTGCAACGCAAACCATACATTCACTGCATTACTTATGAACAGTGTTCTACGCACGAGCGTTTATAACTTTCCTACTCCCATACATACAACAACACAAGTCGAATTGATTGAAAAACATAATTATTTTTGTCAAAATATCAATATTTTTTACTTTTTAGATTGTTATACAGATAATGTTCCACAGTATTTTGCATTTTAGTATATTAGAGACCACGAATTTTCTCGACTCAAATAACGTATATAATAATGTTATATACAACAATAGTATAATCGACACACATAGATTATGATACCTATCAAATCGGCGGAATAGGTTCAAATGTAAATATTATTGGGGAATGGGGGTGGCGATGGGATATTGGAACAATTTTGCAGTAAAATTACTAATTTCCCCCATAATCACCCTGTTATTCAATCAACCCCTAACTTCCCGAGCACCCCCCCCCCCCTCCCTTCTCTATTTCCGTGTTTAATTCGGATGTAAGAATTATTGGTTTTCGTATTCAAAATCGGTTGCTGATCTGTTTAGCGGGGGATAAATTGAACAATTCCCTCTCCCCCGTCACCCAATCAAAGGGTTTGACCATTTTACCATTTACGTTTCGTAATAGCGCCATCGTTTGAAGTGTTTGATCAAAATGCGATCCTACTTCTCGAAAGAGCGTCCTTGAGTTTGAGTCTGTGTGTAATATGTGCTCTCTCATCGGGACTGCCGGAAGACGAGAAGAGCAAATATTACGTATTCAAGAGCATCTCCGGGCACTTTGTGGTCAGTGTACATTTCCGCGGTAGACACAGACGTTGCCCCGCCCACTTCACTTAAAAATACAATAGATTTCGATATTTAGCCGTTTCTATGCGGCTGTGAACTAGTCTCGAAACAACCTGACCCAAGTGCGTTCGTCCTCGAGTAACTCGTGACCAATCAGCGATCAGTATTTGACATTGTGGCTCGCTGGTTGGCTACGAAGCACATCTATGATGAAAACACCTCTATTCTAGACTACAATGTTGTTTTCGTGACAAGTATAAGCATCTACGACAGTATTGTACACGAAATTGTTTGTTTTTTATTGTTACGGCCCCATTAAAGAAAGATGTATAATATTTATTTTTATTATCAATTTCGTTTTTGGAAATAGAAATTTCGCTTCATGGAGTTGTTATTTTTTATGGGAATTGCAATGAAAATTGCCAAAATTGAAAATACTTTACCACAGATATGTACAATGAAAACTTATTAATGGGTACTGTAATGTTAATATAGACGACAGTACAAGATTACTTTATTTACGTTGAAGAAATATTGTGTAAACTTTTTTCTTTTGTGACTGGATGCGCACAAATTTGCACGAGTTGAAGATTTAGGTCGACTCTTAGTGAAGGAGTTGCCTATTACGACGTAAAAGAGATCGGAGCGTTGAAGTTGACGCCACATTAGAATTAGGTTGGATGGACGTAAAATGTCAAACTCAATTAGAATTTACTCCCCAAGAATGAATTATAGTCATGTGTGGTGTGGTGTAGTACACATTGCTAGTTGTCCTCAAGTTTAGGTTAAATTTAAATAATTGCTCACTTGCAACTGCGCCACGAGTAGAGACCAATTGACGAAACCAGCGCCCACCAACCAGCTCCATCAATACTCCATGTAAAATACATTCATTTGTTTTCTTTCATTTTTCTAATTTTCGTTCGTAAAGTCATCACGTAGTCTGATGCCGATCTCAGATCCTTATTTAGCGCCCGTTTCATGCACTCTATTTCAACGAAAATCGATGGATTCCCAGCGTTCTTTAGTTACATTCATAAAGGTTGTCTTCCTCTCAGTAGAGGCTATAAATGACTCATTAGTCTCGTCCTCTGCGTTTGGTTTTAGAATTCCGAAACAAGATCGTAAATTATCCTTAATTAACTTGGTGCAAGTATAGAGAAGTGAAACATTAAATAGCGATGAGCACTTTTGGACTCTGTTATTTCATCAGGATGAGACTACAGTAACGTTGGGTTTATTTTTATTATTGTAATTATCTTTTATTATTATTTATTATAATTATTTATTAAATTACACACCGATGTTTTTCAACATAAAGTATAGTTTGCTGTGTACTTTTATTCTCCCCTATATTGCACAACAATAATGATAATTGAATGTGCCTGGCAATTACTTCCAGTCTAGTTGGGAAATACCGTTTACTGTAAACACGTACTATACACGGTATATAATAAATAAACATGTAGATGGGACATTGTCACGAAATGCCAAGACAACATGTATTTACAACGATTAACTATACAATAAATTGTAAACTAACATAGTTTGCGGGAAATGTCTTTGCCAACGGCTATAGACCTTGTTTGTATGTACGTTGCATTATTACGTATCTATTTTTATGTAACACCGAAGTCTACTCAAACAATGCTCACACTATTTGAAATTAAAGTACAAGATTTAAATTCACCCGAGTGATATCCGGGAACAATGATATCTGTCTGTATACATTGCGCTTGCGCACTGCTGCACTGCTGAGCGAATGACCTTCACTGAGGTGATAACGTGTGAGATAACGCGTTGTTTATTTAAGGAAGTGTACGAACGGCTGTCTGTGAGTCTTACACGTAATCTTATCAATTTCGGCTATCGGTAGTTCAATATTTAAAAAGGTAGGTGTCCAAATGCATTATAATTACTTCTACAGTGTTTTTGTGGACTAGACAAAGCCTCGGATAATAATACAATAACAATATGTAATAACAGAGATGGCATTTTAAAAAAATATATAAGAAAAAAGCTAAACTCGCTTCTAGTAGTAAGAAAATACGTATGGCTTCATTATTTTCTCTTGTAGATAGTAGGTACCACTTGTAATAATTCCTCTTGTGCTGAAGAAAGAAATTTCAACAAAGAACGAAATAAGGAACTTAAAAAATAATGTTTTATTTTATTATGATCACTCCTAATTTAAATCAACACTATTTCAATAGCACGCAGCAAGAACACGATAACGGGGGGGGGGGGGGGGGGGAGGGGATTACGTTATATCACATTCTCTTCCCCCACACTCATATAAGAAATTGACCACGGCATGGTTATAACATGAATTTACTTATTGACCTACACACAAGTGTTCTATGTACGCATTCTAATGCCAGAGTGTTGTCAGTCATTTGAATGTCGTCGAGATTTCATTAAAGTAATTAAGTAATTACCCATTTCACATGAATTTAACACACAGTGGTTTCATGCAAGTAAAACATTATATATCATTCGGGGAATGAACAAGGAAGGATATGCCATATCAACCAATTGCGTCGTAAAGTCTTCATAAACCACCTAAATGCGAGCAAAAACCGAATCTTGTTTTCAGAAATGCATGCTGTGACCTTCGCGGATAAAAGAAGATAAATGCAGCTTGCAGAGAGCAATTAGAGTTTACAGACGGTTACATAACATAATTGTTGAAATGGTCGGGGTAGCCTTGTAGGAGCCTACTTATCTCGTTTCAGGAAAATTTTCGGAAATGCCCAGAGAAAATATTACTGTGTTGTATATTTAGCCGACAATCTAAGGTTCACTTAGACAAAACATTGGTACAAAAATCTGTTAACATCCGAAATTTGTCAAAACAAACATCTACGGAAAATGGTAATTAGTAATTACTAATTTCACAGGGCTCTGAATTATAAGCTATGCGTTGTTACAACGGTGTTGTGTCAATTGCCAAAAACGTAATTAAAATAAGCTGTATAAAATCCTTTAAGCGGTTTAAAAGCTGTATAGCGAAAACATTGTGCAATGTAATTATGCCGATGGTTTATAATGTATACACGGATCTTTTTAGTTGTACGACGATGTAATATTTTAATCTTCTCTGCGGAACACAAAAGGTTTTTCAACCGTAAAAGATTGCCGGTGGAAGATAAAATATCATTGGTAGTCATAGCAACAACTCACCCCCATCCACACAGCAGGCAGAGGCATACGACATTCTGTTTTGCTTTCATATTACACACACACAGAGGTATACGGAAGCTCGAGATTCCCGCTTTGAGTTGAAAAAGTTGTTTACTCAAGATGTTTTCAAACTTAAATATTATTCTGTGCTTCATATTATGTTTTACTTGTTTAGTAAATACCTTCAAACGGAGATGTTTTGACAGTGGAATTACTAATAACACGACCTTTAGAAAGAAATCGTACAGAACCCATACTGTCATTCAGACGGTTTAGAAAGTTGTATGCAAAATTATATTTTTGTCTAAATCTTGCGAGAATTTGTGAAATTTGTGCCTTTGCTTTTCTTTCCAGGAATGTAATATTCAATAATAAATTTTTAATTAAATATTGTTTGCATTCCCATTGTATGATTGCAACGTTTTTTGTTTACATAGTACTTAAAGTAAATTTTGCCCTAATTTGTATATGGCATATTTATATTACATACGAGCTCAATGATAAAGGAGATCTGGTATATAGATGACATGATAGATGTATTTATATTATATGTATCATACTGTGTTCTTGTATTAAAATTACATTTATATAGTTTATTAAACTTGTTATTGGTCGGGATATGCATGTCTGGTAGAGAAATGTTATTTCTTCAGAAAAAAAAAAAAATTGTTCTACATATTTATCTGCCCTTCTAAATGCGTTTACGTATTTCTATTGAAAATGACCTACTGTGAGTACTGAGTATAATGCATACAAAAAAAGGGGGAACAAATGAATGAGTGGAACAAAATTCTAAAGGAAGTAACGAAGTGTATTCTGGTACTTTTTTAATTACAATCAATTATGCCATATTAGAACCCAACAAATGTTCTCATATGTGTGTTACATAGATGATGCTTACACTGAATATACACGTGCATAACGAATTACCAGGGTCTCACGCGGACAGCTCAATTGTTACTTCTGGCAAGATGCCCACCCCCCCCTAAGTTGTCAGTTAGTGAGATGAGTTGTGGGCAGAGCAGTGAAATTAGAACGACAAAACAACCAACACAGCAAGATCACAACCCAAGGTGTTTTGCGAAGGTCTATGTCGAGGGTTGCCAAAATCTTCAGAGTGGCCATTAAAAAAAGTTCTTCAAGTCAGGAACCAAGGGCCTCTGCGAGGAGGCGAGAGATGGCCACGAAGTGGAGTTGTTACATATGCAAGGGGGCTGGGTCAGATCCCCAGAAAATAAAACAAATTATATAATCTTGAATATCGAGAATGAATAAATAATATAAACAATTAGGATACTGTTCAATGTGATTTATCGTTTTTTGTAGTGATGTACTGTAGTGAGTACAGCAGCAACTCACATAATTTGCGGTATTCGGTGATTTCGTTTAATTCAACAAACTCAAATTTATTTTCTGACCAAGTAAATGGTTTCTAATCGAAACGTAAGTGTTTTATTTCAAGTTTAGAATATAGTTTTAAGCAAAGATTATCACTTTCAGTCCTTGATTATTCTTATTCGTTACTGCATGGCTTCATTATGTGAAACCGTTGGTGACAACAATAACCACACTGTTCACCCTATTGTGGAAACCATTTCCGTCATCTCAAAACATTAACATTTCTCACCAGCATTGATTAACACATTTAAAAAAAAAAACAATGATTAAAAAAACTCAGAAATCTGTATACATTATTATTATCAAACAGTTCATACCCTAATCAAGGATCAACCGAAGGATCTCCTAGTTTGAGCCCCTAAGAGCCCACGAGCCACGAATTAACCCCACAGACACGTAGTTATTATTTGTCTTGATACATGACAAGAGTTTCAGGCTTCGCATTATCGCCGTAGATTTCATCAGATCAGCGTGAGAGGGCGCGTGTGATTATCTATTCAGATAACACCTACGCAAGATCCCAAGGTCGTTCCCTTCTACCTCCTGACGCAACATTATCACAATACGAAGAAAGCGAAAAATAATTAACCCCTTAATTATAAAGAACGAGATTAATTTCCAAATTAGGAGATTATAAGTGTTTTGGCAAACGAAGGCTATTACAATACACCGTGAAGTTTCCTGGTTCTACGAGTAATTGCTAATTAGTAACCTGATCTACCTCAATGTGCTGTGTATTGACGGAGGTATAGAGTGGAGTAATTGGACTGACTATATAATATGTAAATACACGCGCGCAATTAAACGCAAGTCCATATCGCGGTTAGGGTTACGCAAGCGGCCACTGGACGGACGGGACGCGTGCGAAATGTTGCACAACCGCGCGACGCCGCCGCACGCGGACGCAGTGCGTCATTTGATGCACGCGTGCCTGAGCGCTGCATCTTACGTCACAGGTGGAGGGCGCGACGCGGTTATTATAAACGCAACACTCTAATTTGAGAGGTCGTTGGTTCGATTCCGGTCCTGACTGAAAAGTTTTCTCAACAAGTTTTTCATAGGTCACAAAGCGAATGCTGGGATTGAGTCCAGATATAGCCCTTGGATTTGGACACTCCTTAGCACTATTCAAATACATGGACCCCTATTCCTGAAAGTTGTCACTTTGTAATATAGCTAAGCAAATAGCACTTAAAGTGAGGTTAGGTGTGGGTGGAGACATATGTTATACTAAAATATCACTTAGAGTGAACTATGTCACCAAGTGACAATTTCCAGGAATATGGGTCCTGGTTAGGCACTTGAAGAGAGGCACATCGGTTAAAGCTGGTGTGCACCCTACAACAGGGATTCCTAAAAAAAAATATAATTATAATTTATTTCCAATAGGCTTATGTCATGACACAAAACATGAATATAATGATTCATAGTACTATTGCCCCAATACACCACATAGCATGACACGTGTCTCAATTCCAATAGCATATTATAATATCTATGACTGAAAAGTTATGTTATTATTATTGTGGTTCATCTTTCTGCTCTCACTCTGATAGTACTTATGTATAAACTCGACCAAAACAATTAACAAAATACACCTTTCTTGTGGGATTGAAAATGTTTCCACCGTCAATGTTTGTTTAGGCCCAATATCGGCGACCAGGATCGCACCCATCCTGCTACCATCAGGCGCTCTCATAGGGGTCGCCAGTTCGATTACCGTCGCCCGGATGTACTGACTGAAGGGGGTTTCCAAAGGTTTCTTAGAAGTCACAAGGTGAATGCTTGAATAAATCCTACAATCAACGTTCACACGTTCCTTCATAACAGACCAATGTATTGGCAATACCGCCTACATTATCGATTCCGTGTGATTATCGATCAGTATCACTGCATTGCTACGCAGCTCTCTAAATACGTAATTAATTATAGCTCACTGTATGTATACATGCATGTGCGTCCATTGAAAACCGTAAAGAACAAACCACGCGCAGTGGTGGGAATCGAACCCGAGACCTGCTACCGAGCAACAACAGTGTGCTAATCTGATTCACAGACAAGAATTACGCATGACCTTGATTATGTTGACTTCCGAAGGCCGGCGTGAATATTTCGTCAGCAAGTGGTGCTCGTGTAGGCTATGGTAACCCCCCCCCCCTCCCCCCCAACACCCACCGCGCGCACGAGTCACGACTGTATTGTGACTCCTATGTCAAGACAACGTGTTCCCCGCACGCTTCGGGCATAGATCCAATCAATTAACTTTGGTTTATAATATCACTCGAGGAAAAGTTATTGTTTTAAATATCCATACATTGGTATAACAACCTTGTACAGAAACGAATTAATTTTTTTTAATTTGTTTCTTTTTAATTTCTAAGATAATTTTCGGTTGTGTGTCAAAGTGTCAAAATACAATCGTTCGTATGTTTCGTTTCGTTCAAATATTACAATTTACAATACACTTTCATAATATTGTATTCAATAAATCAATTTGAAATGATGTAGTGTATACGGTTTTATTTGAATTGCGAATTAGGGAATGCCTCATCATTATTATAACTACGCCGTAACGACTAAAGCCGTTGTAACTCTATTTTCATCCAATATTAGCTCTTACGAAACCACAGTATGAAGCCTGTTGCCAGATTTACGATGTGTGCACCATTATTTTATTGTAAAGTTGGAACAACTGTCAATTCTCTCCGCGGACAGGGAGAATCCGTGCATAGCGTCATAAACCGCGGCCTACGCTAAGCTCATCTCAACTCATTACAGGTTTTCTTGTTCTGTTAAATAAAAAGCACCACCACCACCAACAGTACTTGTTCTGTTTTACAGAGTACTTAAACTCGTCGTAAAGTGGACGTTTGCCGCGCGGGCCATTCGGAGACCAAAGGAGCTTGGCTTTCTTTCAAGACAAGCCCACGGAGTGTTTGTTTTATTAGAGATTGTCTTCTTGTTCTTGTGTGATGTGTTCTTTGTTGGTGCAAAGTTGGACGAAACCTTTGCCTGTGAATGTGAGGAAGGAAGTGGGAGAAGTAGAATGGATATTATGAGTTAATCGAGTTGAAGGTGGTGGATAACTCGCGGCGTGGACGTTGCTAAATAGGTTGACCCGTGTTTTATGCGCAGAGTCCATCACAAACAACATTGATCAAAAGTACTCGGAATGAGAAACAGTTGGGTTTCAGTAAGCTGTTGCATATTATGTGCAGTAATTTTGCAGATATGCTTGTCCCGAAACTATCTTACATACGCTTTCGTCATGCATGAGTGATTCGTGGCCAAACAGCGAGCCCCAACTACAAATACCGATGGCTGATTGGTCACCATAACACTCATTTAGGCGTGACGAGTTCAGTTTTCCAATTTGCGCCGTTTGTATCGTAAGTCCACTTTTTAACATGTTTCGCCTCATGAGAATACGAGTAGGCCTACATGTATATCTAGAAATAAAAATGTATTCAAATGAAAACATGAGCAAAAATTTTGGGAGATGAAGCAATAATATATCCGCATGTCCCGAAACAATTCCTTATACGGATGCTGAGTTATGGCTAAAGCGAGCCCCAATTTCAAATATCGATAGCTGATTGGCCAATACTGGAATCACTCATGACGCGAGACACGGTAAAGTTGCTTCGGGACGACTATAGTAAAAATCAAACCGAAGGAAAAGTGACAGTTTAAAAACCAAAATATATGCAAACGAACTAGTAGAAAAGAGGAAATAATGGGTAAATGTTTCCAACAAATCTTTAGATTGATCCACGAAGAAGAACCATTGAGGGTAGAATGTCATTACCCAGATTTCACCCTCACTCATCGTCTAGATTAGCTTCGTGAATAGCTACGACATTTAACTGATTGGTATTACTCTGAAACCCGAGCTGCAACCCAGTGGCGTATACACGGGGGGGGAGGGGGGGGACAAAACCCCCCCCTTTTGCAAAGGAAACATGGAAAATGACCGTTTACATTTCAATAGACAGTATCAAAACACAGTATTTCAATAGAGAGTTAGTTGTTTTACTTTATAATAATTGTATATTGTTGTAATTATTAAAAGCAAAAGCAATACGAAAATATGCAAATTATTGATTATTGATTATTGATTGACTTTTATTAGCGGTGCTAAGGAAAAAATGTGTTGCCAGAAACTGAGTAATCATGTTTCAGTTGGCCGCTGTAAAACGCACAGATTTGCACTAAATTTACCTTGACGAGAATTTTTTCGGGCAAGCCTCCCCCCCCCCCCCCCCCCGGAACCCCAATTATGTTTCGGCTCCACTCTCTATAATATGTGTTGAAAACCCCCCCCTTTCCCAATTCCTGGATACGCCACTGCTGCAACCCATCCCACAAACGAAATAATGGCTTCTCTAGTTACAATGTCTGTGTATATCACAATAACACCGACCCGTAAGTGAAACAATATAGGAACTCGCCCGACACCACCGCCACAAGACACACGCGTCTTAATTAATACCGTAATCTTGCGTACCCACCCACCCAGCTTCTGTCCAATTAGGGTAATGCATGGTATAACGGCGTTGCTTTTGTGTCTGACGATGCTAAGTGTTATAGTACAGTATTCCCCCCTTCAAAGCCCTTTGCACACACATTTCAGAGCAACTAAGCCCAGATAATGCGAAAACTTTGCCACCGCCGCACGATTGGAGAGGGGGGGGGGGGGGGGCTCTATACTCTATATACTCGTGAGCACACTAAACCGGCTGATGTATACCTTACTTTTCGTGCGGTAATCTCACAAGGATGTAGCGGTTTTAATCATTGTTTATGCATCGAGAACAATCGCGATTTAAACGGGGATTAGACGATTAGGAGTTTGCTCGTGGTTATCTTTGTGTTAGGACTTAGGACCGGTATTATTGGGACCTGGAGTATAATAAGCAATCAGCCGAGATCACAGCAAGGAACAGGAGTAGTACTATAATATGGAAGCCATTATATATATTCAATGGTCAGTAAAATTTATTAGCAAGGTCAATTCCCACTTGTAGTTATCTACTTCTTAGATAATGTGAATCAACCATTATCTCATAGAACTATAGGTGTTGTATTAAAATATCTTGAATTTAAAGTTTCCCACAGTCATGATAATCAGTTTGTATACTTGAGTACATCACTTATATACAATACAATCACTTAAAATAATGCCATAAATGCAACAGTAAGAGTTTAATTAAGGAAAATTTGTTTGATTGTTTTCATTGATATTTTTGTGTGCAACATTTAGAAACAAAACGTGCGAATTTTCTTGACGGAAAAATGTGAATTTGTTCAAGAAATATTGAGTTAAAAATATGTCAATTCTAATTTTCTAACACAGTGATGACTCAACCATGCATAAATGTAATAATATGTGCATCCTGCATAGACACGTACTTACAAATATAACCAATAACCTTGAAATTCACTCGTTCTAAGCTAATGTGGTTGTTGTTGTTTACGTTAGTGCGTCATAATGATTCATCGGGGCCATCTTAAAAAGCGATGAACGGATTCTTGTGTCCAGTTATCTGGAAGACTGAAGTGTCTAGGGCGTTGGCCACTCTTCTTTGATTAATATATAACACTATTTATGCGAGAAAACCTTGGCTAAACCATCTCTGGAACGAAATCATGACGTCAGCGGGCCGACCAAACAACCATCAAACGTTTTAATCTTTCCTCTTTCGTTCGCAAAGTTTATAGTCCGGCGGAAACTCGCCTTATTATCCGGCACATTTCATTATAGAGCGACCTTGAAATAATTCTTACGCAACGTTTATTGTTCCTATCGTCATACGACTTGATCTCTCGGCCCATTAGACAAACGACTGCTGGTCAACGATGAGTTTACAGGTGAAGTGGCCGGATTGGCGTCTCCACGAGGCGGTGCATGTAGCCTACTCCTGATGAGAAAACAAAGAGGGCTGGTCAAAAGCCCTAAGTTCTATGTTACGTACGTGTATTTTCGTCTCGTGATTCGTCGAGAATAGCAATTTTGGACTCATGGTATATTATAAGATCTCTAGAAGCAAACCATTTATCTAAAATTGTCTAAAACTGTAAGAAGAATGTGTAAGATAATGCTGAATTGATATCACCATTATTTATTATTTTTATAAAATTAAATTGTGGGTTTAAAACAGCCAACTGTCGTAACAATATTATAAGCAACGCTTTAAGTTTTCTATCCCTCCACTCCCCTCTCACCAATCGCCATAAGTATTAAATAAGTATCGTCCCCCATTAATACATTAATAATTAATAACTACAGCTCACAATCACCATTTAATTTGTATAACGTTTCAATATTAAGTCACTCATCCAGATTTATGTTTACCTAGACACCAATCATTATTTGTGTTCTAAAAGTTATTTTTGTACGTATATAAATTATAAATTTATAATAACTAAACTCAAACTCTAGCTTGAAATCGAACCAAGGAATAAGGATGATCGTCTTCAGTCACAGATTCAACGATAGAAACGCTGGGGGGGGGCCTCTTCGCACGTTGCACGAGTAGGTCATAAACCACGCGCGCCAAGTACACATGGAGGGGGGCACTAAGGCCGCGCCACGCGCCAGCCAGCCACGTAGTTGAACGACGCGTGGCCACGTGACGCAATCAGCGACGCCGCGTTGTTCAACAACGAGGCCAGGCCGGAGCTACGGAGGTATTTTGTTGACGCGAAGCTGCGGAGTCCTTGGAATGGTGTTTGTTATTGATGGGAAAACATGTAGAAGCGATCTACTTGTTTGCTCGCTCGCTCGCTCGAGAGAACGAGGAGAAATAGTTCTTGGAAAAAGAGGTGGCTTGTTTTTTATTCATCCCATTTATTATTCAATATAAATTAGGATCGATATATAATCGTGATGTGAGAAACATGTAAATGTCTACGGAAAGTTATTACATGGAACGGAACGCATAGACTGAGGGCAAACATGTTGCTTTGCTATACATGATTCATATTCCGGTCAATAAACGCTCAATTAAAACATAATTATTATGTTGCGCAATTTCATTGCGACCTGCACCGATAGAGTTTAACACGAGGGACTTATAATTGGAGAGGTCGCCGGTTCGTTTCCTACCACATGAACTGCAATCGAGACTGAAAGCTTTTTTAGGTGTCACAAGGCGAAGGCTGTGAATGTTCCCTTTTCTTACCAAATTCCAAATCCCAATTGTTAATCGCCTAGAGAGGATACCCATACTTGGTGAAGTTCCTTTTAATGGTTATAGTAGTTAATACAAACTTTCAAAAAGTCCCCAAGTTCCTTTTTACAACTGCACCCTTTAAAACTTGAAGTTCCTTTGAAATGCTCATATTTGTTTTTTAATTGAACATTATACAGATAAAAATCATATTTTTATTGATTCTGTAAGTTGTATAATATGTAATTTATCCAAGGATGGTTACACAACATCACTATACTAGAAAATTACAAGAGAGCAAATTATTGTTGGCGAGGACTGACGAGTGGCGGTGAACAGATCAACTATTCTGTTGTAAAATTAACGTTTTTAAACATTCTCTTGATACAAAAAAAGAATCGCGTTATGTACTTGAAAAGTTCCTAACGCGTTCCATTTAAAAAGCTCCTCTCCAAGTACAACATCCAACACCAGATAACGATAACCGGGTAGCACCCTACAGCCAACAGCAGGCAGTCCCACGAACAACAAATTACGGCAACCTGCGGAGAACCTGGAAGCTCGTCAGTCGCAGTGGGGGATGATGGGATGTTCGTGAAGTACGGGGATCTCGTGCAAGCACCCCATTATAGTAGACCCCACATGACTCCAACGCAAGAAAAGAAATCATCTTCTATCATCATACGTCTCCCTTTCCTACCTGAACTCTCACTAAACCTTTCGGTATACTTACAAAATATAATATTGTATAACTTGAAATATATTTCACTGCTCTGTGAAAAATTACCTGTGCTTCTACATTCACAACATTTGTATATATAGGAAGTCCTTGCAAAGCCAGTATTATAATTGGAGAGATAAATAATAATCTCACTGAGTGTACGTAACTGCACATTCACAAATCATAACTGTATTCTACGATTTTCGAAATTTTACTTACACTATCTTTGTAGACTAAAATGACTAGTAATTTAGAAAGCTATATAGACACAAAGTATTTTTGGACAATGCAATGTTCCTTGTCAAGAAGTAGCCCGTTGACGAGTGCATATCAGTGCTCGAAATATTGCGTTATTTTTAATCTTGACAAGGAACAGAACAGTGCATTGTTCAACTATAGTTGTTTTTTTAGTAACATTTTACCAGTTCTACTAAGTTTGATGATACTTATGTGAACACATGCGGTGTAAACAGATATTACAGCACATAAAATAAAAGTTCAGGAATAAATTATTTGAATTGAACAGTGTTCTGACGTACAATACGTAAACGATGAATTTGGAACCTTCTGAGCAAAGAAGCACACAGTCAAAATTACTATACATAATAATATCCTTCACAGAAATTCAGCTGTAAAGTATAGCTGAGTGGGTAGAATAGACAATAAAAAATATACTCTATTATAGAATGTGTTTCATTCCAATCATAGGGTCAACAGGTTAATATTACATACACCAATTGGAAGGACCGAGCTTGCACGAGCCGCTTTAGTGATAAACCGAAGCGGTTAGAAGCGGTGCGGACCTTCCACCCACCCACACTCCACATATACGTGCGTGATGACGTCAAGAACAACTAATACACGCACGAAGTCCCCCCCTCCTCCCCCCCCCCTCCCCCTCCACAACGACGCGCTGGACTTGGTTCAAGTTCGTCCCGAAATGTCGCGATACGTAGTCTGTTTAGCAACTATATTGACACTATTTCTTACCTTCTCTTGACTACAAAATATAATGTAATATAAATATAATATAATAATATATAAAATATAATAAAATATATAAAGCTAGAATCTTCTATATAAGGTGAAGGAACAAATAGGAAATATGTTGATTGAATATGTGCATCAATTGATGTTTACTGATAAAAGCTGAAGTAGATGGTGTATTATTGTTTCATATTTAAAGTATAACTGGAAAGATTGTTTTTTTATTGAAAGAGCAGAGCGTCGACTCTTGTAATAAACTAATAATTGGTTTAGACGACAGGAGAGCTACCCCAGACGACCCAGGGCCCAGACGGAAACAGGACATATCTCAAGGTGTACGACTTAGGAAACCATCCCTGTGACCTCAGTCAGAACACAAGTGATTGCGAGTGCATGTCACAAAGAAGTTGTCTGTGTACGTCTTAGGAAACCCTCCCTGCGACCTCAGTCAGAACAGAAGTGATTGCGAGTGCATGTCACAAAGAAGTTGTCTGTGTACGACTTAGGAAACCCACCCTGCGACCTCAGTCAGAACAGGAGTGATTGCGAGTGCATGTCACAAAGAAGTAATTGTCTGTGTACGACTTAGGAAACCCACCCTGCGACCTCAGTCAGAACAGGAGTGATTGCGAGTGCATGTCACAAAGAAGTTGTCTGTGTACGACTTAGGAAACCCACCCTGCGACCTCAGTCAGAACAGAAGTGATTGCGAGTGCATGTCACAAAGAAGTTGTCTGTGTACGACTTAGGAAACCCTCCCTGTGACCTCAGTCAGAACAGGAGTGATTGCGAGTGCATGTCACAAAGACGTTATCTGTGTCGGCTGCAATACAGACAACTAACATTCACTCGCAAAAACCCTCTGTACGCAATACCGCACGCTTCGACACAGCCGTAAATCTGATTTCTGGCAAACAAGTTTCTAAACCGCTTTAAAATGTGATTAAACTTTTTTAAATACAAATTGCAACTAACATAAAAACAATATAGACCTATGTAAACACTGTAATAATCTACGAAATAACTCAATGGCAACCTGCATGCCGAAACTTGTATATCTCGATTACACACTGATTAATGTAATTAAAACATAGAAAAACCTGCCAGACCTAATAAATTTGACAGAATCACGACTGGTGGGGAAACTGGTTAGACAGCTAACAGCGTGGGCAGGAAGTTTCCAATCTGCTATATCCTTGAAAAGCTTCCTTTGGCAAAACGTGCAAAACTTGAAAACAAATCAATTATAAACGAACAAAAAACAAATGGTCGTTTTTTCTTCACATCATTTACTCTTCTCACGAAAGCTAATTTTTAATAATAATTGATTTGGATCAAATAAAGTAATGAATTAGTACAAAAAACTACCATAATAATTCTATTTGAATTTCAAAATAGCTTAACAGGTATTATTTTTTATCCTAGATATACTATAAATAGCGACCCGAGTGGGTTTGTATCGTAATGCGTGCATGGACTGGCCGCGAAGGCCGCGTGGGTACAAGATAGATAGATGGTAGGATTGATATTTCAAGAGGAAGAACTGTTACCAACGTGGAGACAGCTGACTGATTCGATAGCGTGCACACACTTCAAATTAGCAACGAAGCACGTCAACAGTTCTTACCTGATTGGCGGGAGAGGAGAGGAGGGGGCTCTTTTGAATTTGAATTATTAATATTTTGAACATATAATATCTATGTATTTTCTTATTTTACAGACACGCAGTAAGGTGACTAAGAACACACATAGGCAATGATGAGTAATGCGGAAATGTAAGTATATATTATATTCATTTCCTTACAATTAACTCTACTTAAAAGTGAAACAATATAAAGTACAATCAAGTTGCATTATAATAATGATTTAGGAACAACTAGACAGTATAGCCGCAGCGTACATAGTAAATTATCTTTATAATCGTAGCACTGTGATCGTAGTATAATCTAAATTAAAATTTAACTAAACGAAGTCGGGGGAAGTCACTTTATTCACTTTTCAGTAACTGAACAATTGCATAAAATACCATTTGCAAACATTAATAATTATTCGAAAATCACATTTATATTATGGTTGTGATTGTGAAGTGATACTTGTGTAAAACAGGTGTGAAGCCCTGAGAAATATTTTAGAGTACTTTTCTGTAGCCATTTTTATTTTTATTTTTCCATTATTGTAGGAGCAAACGTTCTGGCTTCTGGGGTAAAGAGTGTCCACTTATAGGTATGCGTGAGGATGGGCGAAATCAAAGTTTCAAAACCGTACACATTTTAAATTTTTAATTATATAATGTCCTCCTGTCTCGTTTGATTCAGTTCAGCTGTTTGATTGGTCCTTATTTTAACTCTAACGTTTGTGGTTTACAGAAACTAAATCACCACCACTAATAATAGTAATTAATAAACTCTTATCTAAGCGATCAGCAACAGCTTTAGTAAAAATTGATTTAGAAATCATTGGGAAAGTAATCAAAGAAATGCCCTGCGGAAATCACTTTGAAACACGTTGGATTCTACCCACATTCGTGCACAATAATCTCCAGACATTTTCACTCATCTATTTTCTTCTTATTTCTTTCATCACGTTATCATAGTGTTGTATAGTTCAATTATAAATAAATACCAACACACAAAATGTGCATCCCAATGTGCATCCCAATGTGCATCCCAATGTGCAGCACTGACACAAGATGGTAACTGTATGCTTCGTTTCGTCTTCCCTGTGGTTGACATCTTCAGGCGAGCGGGCTTGTTTCTACAGCGAAGTGGCTTTGTAGATAGTAGTTGTTTTTGGGAGGATTAATGATAAGACTGATTTCGTCTCGCCTCTCTTCTTCTTGCATCATCCTAATTTGCAGCCCGACTAACTTATCTATCTGGCCACTATTCATCCACAGTAGCTGCAGGATTTAATAATATAGTTATCTGTGTCTTCGGGGCTGCCATTAAAAGTAACAAGCGACCGGTTCCATATAATCATGATAGGCTGATCAACACTATATCCTCTAACAAGGCTTGCTGTGGTCGTAAGCCCCCCCCCCCCCCCCCCTCCCTCGGGCGACTGGGATGAAATGTTTTAAATTAGGGAGAGTACAATTTCATAAAGTTGGAAATTAATGTCCCCATTAAACGACTTATTCTAACCGTTCTCGTTTTTTCTTCATCTGTGTGGGCCTACGGCTTACCACGTCTGTTCGGAGCCTGCATCAATTAATCAATTCAATTACGGAGCTATGATCTTGCAGAATTACGCACCATATGTTTCGTGAAGAATAAACACAATTAATTGTTCGTTCCTGGTTTAGTTACGCTCAATTAAAAGGAAACATACTGAAGTTTGGTATAACGGAAGGGGGATGCCTTCACTAATAGTGAGGGATTGGGAGTGACAAAAAATAAGAGTCCCTAAAACAACTAGTAATGTTGTGTAGGAGTAGACTTCGTGCTGCAGTGTATACTTGGACCGAATATTGATTCTGGTGGGTGGGGGAGGGCGGGAGGGAAGGTAATAAGAATAGAGCCGTTAAATAATGAACGGGAAATTGCAAGAGAAGGGCTTTGAAAGCAACGAGGTCCTTATGAACAGATATTACCAGGGGAGAGTGATGAGGTAATCAGGACAGAACTGGAGAACAATGAGGGACATAACAATTGACAAGGGAAGGCCTGACAGGCGTAGACTTCATGCCAAACCACCTGGCACGAAGCTGTGAAGGGCGGGATAGAAACGAACAGAGGGAGGTATAATACATCACACTTGGAACACTTCACTCGTGAGCAGTCGTCGCGGTAAACCTCTCTGCACAGCACGAGCGCCAATCAGAACACGGTAGCCGTGTGACGTCACACACTGATCAGTTCTTGGTGGTCGATGAGACGAGTGTTCGATATAATGATCACACACGTGTATCGAGATACCGCGCTCGATTAATATTCCCCAGCCGATAATTATTTTCGATCGCTCGAATAATTAACCTCACATCGATTAGAGTGTTTCCTAATAATTAAATCCATGGCTGCCAACGGACGGAGTAATTAAGAGCCATTTTCAAAACCAGATCCCGAAAACAATTTATGGCCACGATAATAACACTAATTTTAAATATAACGCACACAATCGCAATTACGTGGCGGGATCAAATTTCAAATTTATAGCGTACTCGTATATATTGCGAGCGGGTCTAAATTGAATATTGAATGTCCTTGGAAATAGACTAGTCTGACATTATGTCGATGCCAAGACTGAAGCGAGGGGGCAAATCATGTCTATTCAATAGGTTTCGTGTATGCTTTTATTATTTATTTGTGTGCATCGACTGATTGATTGTCTTATCAATTGATGGAAGTGGGAGTTTATGTTTAATACGAGTAGAGTCTTATCTTTCGCCCAACCGCATAATAAATCATTACTTATTAGTTATTACAGATAGAAATGGGAAGTAAAGGTAAATTATGGACACATATCCATCATAACAGTATTTCACGCATCTTATATTCATAGATGATTACTTGATTCTGGATTCATTATAAAGACCTATTAATACAATTACAAAACGCAAATTAATGTGACATGTTTTGTAAACAAGAGAGCTTTGAAGAAATTCATCTTTTCCTAATTACATTTTATATACATATTTTATTCCGGACCACTGTACATAATTATCTACACCTTACATTCACACCTCTCGGGCTCTCTGTTTTTTTAATGTGGATTGAACACAATCATTCTAGACATAGGAGGACCAAACTTAAAAAACACAACGACCGTATAAGTCCAACCGTATACTCGTAAAGCTCCGGACGGAGACAGTTATAAAAAATAAAACCTGTTGGTTTCCAGTACATTGAAACACGGCGTATGGGTGAATTACTCGATACCATCTCCAGTCTTGGTGGAAATCAAAGGACTGAAGTGTGGGCTCATACTTACTTAGAAATTCCCACTCATTTCCATACTCTGCACGAGACAGAATAGCGACAGCTCGAAAAGAGTGAGACCTCAATTTTTGTTCGGACACTCAATATCCAAATTTTGTAATCATGCGAGCCTAGATAATATCAAGGTATACAAATGTTTCCGAGAAAGGATTAATAATGTATTACGGTTGGATCAAATAGACAGTATTTGTGTCTTTATAATATTATTGGAAGTACCCAATTTTGTTCGTTTTCGGAGGTGTTAATTGATGTTGATATTGAATGGAATTTTTAAATAGGTACACGAACAAAAGCACGAAATTCTTTCGCTTTCAAGCTGTGTGTGTGTGTGTGTGGGTGGGCAACATTCAACATTGTTCAAGTGGACGAAGTTTGGCACAAGACGTCGGAGGAAGGTCCAAAGATGTCGCAAGACCGCCCGCCCTAGGTGGGACATTGACTCTAGGCCCAGCTAGACGTTGTCTTAGAATAACATGTCGGGATACGTCAGATTTGAGGGAAATGCCCTTTAGGTCAATTTCAAGGTCGCATTCGGTGTGGTGGCTTGACCAAAGACGTTCGCAGATAAGATTGTGTTCATTTAGCTTTACCAGCTATTATTGTCGTATATACACTTACAACATATTATTACCACAGATAACTAATTAAAGTTAATTAGTTATCTGTGTTATTACTATCAATTAAATATATCCTTACAATTTATGTGTATTAATTTTTAATTTATTTTATTTATTTTGCTGTTTAAGCAAAACATAAGTGTAAACACTATTTAGTACATTTTTATTCAATGCATCCCCCCCCCCCCCCCCCCCCCCCAGCAATCGTGGGAGCCTGGGTCTCGTTTACCAGTAGGGCTTACTTTTTCATTTCTGGATTTCACTACATAAATAAACAATATTTTCATTTCGTTGATTGTGAGTGTGTGTGTATAAATTAGTTTAGCACCACGGTCCACATATGCAACAAAACCACACAAAACTGATCACATGTCACACTGAACGTGTTAATTCCCCCCCCCCCCCCCCCCCCCCGCCACGGCAAATGCAATACACTCGGTACTGGCGATATAATAGTACTCTGCATTACCGAACTAATCACTTGGCATGGCCTGCGTTCAATTCCCCGCACGGTCGTCGCCAGGTCTATAAACGAAACAATTACGGCCTCCTTTCTAACGGACGACGGGAGAATTATTCTCAGAAACAGTGTGAAACCAGGAACGGTGTTTTTATAAATATAATCACTACTCACGCGATATATAAATAAAAAACATGTGTGACGTTCGATCTTTCGCTTTCTGGATTTATGCCGGCTTTTAGTGCTTTGGGCCCGGAAATATAGTCTCTCAACATGATAATCAACCCTGTGAAATGATTGCACACGCTACCGCCAGGCGTCAACGATGAAGCGTTTTCTTAGCCTTCAATTTAGATAATGAGCATTTAGCACTAATTTAATTAAGTTTCAATAAGTTTGAATTAAACAAAAGGGGCAAAGATTAAAACTGTTCCTTCTTACTTCACGTCCTGTTTGCACCTACTACTTTGCATTTGCAAAAGAAAACAGTCTTGCCTGTCTTCAAAAATGTCACCAAAATATGGGCAAATCGCTAAAAAATGCAAGAGTTTTTCTTTGGACTAGAAATCCCTGCTATAGGGTTCACACCAGCTTGACCTGATGTGTCCTTTTTAGTGACAAACTATTCGTATATCAAGGTATATGGATGGTTTGTAACTAGTGTCCGAGGGCTGTTAGTGAGTTCAATCTCAACATTCACCTTATGAATAAGACATAACACACGCACATAAAAAAAACCTTGAGTCGTGATTGCCAGTGGCAGGAATCAAACCGGTGACCTACCGAATTAGACTATCGCGTGGTAACGATGTACCCACTTTATCGTTAATGCACAATTTACACAAACTATTTAAAAAAAACAATATGTTAATATTTTCATGTGGCTCTATAAAATTGTCTAATGTCCCCTCCTCCCAGTTCTAACAATCATTCGTTGTAACACTAACACGAAGAGATAAAAATGAATAAATCCACATTTATAGATTAACTGAACACGTTTCCAAGCTGCTGGATTGGACGGGCCCCTCCTTTGTTCCTGAGCTTGAACTTGGAGCCGAGTGGGAAACCTGCCAGCCGATTCATGGAGCGCCTGGCCCGAGCGCCGAGGCAACCCGCAACGCACGTTCTGCTTCGCCTGGCCTCTACTCGCTCACTCGGTCGCAAACATACATCGATACTCCAGTAATTCATAATTACGACCAAGTCAAATGGGTCAAAGTGATCGCACGACCGTTTCTTTGGTGTTATTAATTAATAGAAAAGGGCGGATTATTTACTCGTTAGTATAGGTATTATTGTCAACGAATGTAACGGATTTCAGCTTTCAAAAGCCACGTTGATTGTGTGTCAATAGACCGCCTACTTGTTATATCATTGAAAAGAGAAATAAATAGGCAGAGAACATTGTCACTTTGATTAAAACTAACATACTTCAGAATCTAGGTTAAACTTTTGATAAAATAACTAGCTTAGCTTCCTTGAAATATATTAATAACTTTTTCTATAGACATAACGCAAATTCCTTTGTTGTCGATAGCATCTGCACCATCATAATAATATATTCTCAGTTTGAGTTTAATACTTTATTTGTTAGTTCATAATTATTGTGTATTGGATCACGTACATGTTTTTTCATTGATGAGTATTTCCCAAAAAATTATTTCAAAGATTTATAAATATAAACTATATTATAAATAGGTGTTCGGTGGAAAATGTGTTGGCGTTATTGGAATAGCGTTTAGTGACGACACTAGAGAAAAACGCTCCCCGTAAGATTGGCGCTCCCAGAAGATAGACAAACCACTACTAACCTTCTTTGTCACGCGCGCTGGCCAGAGTCAAGGGCGACCGGCCAGTTAGCTAATTTACCAGCCACTTTTTCTGCACAGCACACACAGCACAGCACAGCACAATTACTCCAGTCGTTACCCGTGACAAAATAAACATTAATTTTGTCTTGACTGTTAAACACTCGTTTATTGTCTTTGTTACGACCGCGATGGGTCGTTAAATCGGTTAATTTGAATTATTTATATTCTATTTAATTAATTTAAAAGTGCAGAGGATGCATAATATCAGATATTAACTCCGTATAAGTACATCTTTGATTTAATCCGTGATAGAGTAATACAATGTGTGTATATTATACTTTGTGTACAAGGCTAGCGACTGAAGTAATGTCGTTAATAAACCGTTAAACGTCATCGATCATTCTTTGGACTACAATATAATCACATTGATTGGAACAGATCTATACTGTTACGTAAGCAATCTGGAGCGAAATAAAACATAACATGTATTACGTATAGGTCAATTGACCGATAGACGTGGCTACAGTGATCTATGGTCACTTGTTTGATACAATTGTAAATGAAGATGTTTGCGTGAATTTCCTCGGTCATGGAATATATGTTAGATTGGCAGAACCATTTTTTCCGAGACGTCGCTGTGATATTATACGGCAAAGTGCATTTATATCAACGTACGTAATATATACAACCACAGAGATTATTGTTATTGTTGTTTTACTAACTAAAACTAACTAACAGATGAAATTCAACGAAGTGTGTAAATAAATGTATTACCTGTGAATGTGATGGAAATACACTACGGATACTTCTGATCTATATTATCCCGGCCATTACACCTATTTCACTCAAATTTAAACACCCAAGATTCACAATGCATTTTTCCTTGCATTTTGTTTTTATTTACACCTTTCGCGACTTCAGAGGAAAAAAAGATCCAAGTGAAGATAAAGACAACAGATCAACAGAGTATACAACGCAATATCTGGCGATAACGTCGGCTCCAGACATGTTAGCTCAGTCGGCGACTCCTGGCATCAGTTCACTAGACTGAAAACGTAAATTGGCGGGAAACAATAAGATTATTCCCTCTCTGATATCGCGCATGGAAATGTCCTTGAATCATCAGCGTTGTGCACATGTGCGCTATACGCACACCCACGGAGAGCATGACAATTACTGCGGAACCATAAAACTCATTACGAAGGCTGTACTGTACAATGTACATATATACATGTGTACACACACACACACACACACAAACATGTACATAATTACCCACCGGATTGGTTGATAACGTTCTCGCGTGTCTACGGATGTGATAATTGAGGTATAAATAGGTTTTTTTTTTTATGGAGTTTCAGTTTCAATACGGACCTTATATGTTTCACAATAATTGCGTATACAGAAAAATTATTTATCTTGTTTTTTTTTTTTTTTTTTTTTTTTTTACAACCACTAACGATTATTGTGTCCCTCAAAAAGTGATCATTTTATAGTCGTCGTACAACAACTTCGGTAATGCTTCCGTCACGGATGGGTGAGCGGCAGCCGTGACTACTTCAAATACCTGCTCTGGTTGGCCGAGACCGTAAACACGTCATTGATTGATGACGAAAGCGTTGCCGTAGTTGCTGTACGACGACTATACGTATGAAATTACACCGTACGTTTTTATGTTGTAAATTGTAGACTGAAATAAAATATATCGCGTGGACGTTGGAAAGTATAGAAGTGTATTTTGTGTGGCTGGTTGATCGCGTGGGTTTATTATTTCTTCCAATACAGAACCAGGATTCTATTCGCCCTGTTCGGGGTGGAGTTTTTGATTTGGAAATTGTTCTAGCGCTTTGCAAACACGTGATGACTTTGGATAAACAATGACACAAAATTAATAATAAATTGAATATCAGTTCTAGTAACTGAGTGGGTAGACAGTAAGCCGCCAGATATTTATTTATTTCATATATATTTCAGAATGTGAAAAGTTTCATAAACAGCTGTTGTTGGATTTCGTCATTGCTAAGTTCACACAACCAGGAACTCACGAACTAACCCGAATATGGGTAAAGAATAAAGAAGTTTGCTGTTATACCCTTGATTAATATGCCAGCGAGTGTACCAAGATTCGATTGTGTAGAACAGAGAGATAATCCTTGACTGGTCATGACTCTTGAAAGTGTAGGACTGACGAAGAACAGAGACGAACAGAACAGACCATGCGGCCTTCCGAATGGAGCCTCGACCACTTCGACTATACTTGCCTCTCTATATTTTCAAACAAAACGGTACTCAATAGTGATTACAAATAAAACGTTATGAATTTGACTGTACATTGTTATCTAGTTTCAAAACAAAGTAGAGCTACACGCTTTATTGCTGCTAGGTCGCAATTTACCAATCATAGTGCTACGGCAAGACGTGCATCATTGAAGATTCCATCTCTGGAAACATTCAGGAAAAAAGTAGAGCTACAATTTTTGTGGGGCATGTTGAATGGTAGGACAAACCTGGATCCATATGTAAGACTGCAAGCCTGTAAGCGTAGTGCCCTTTTTGGTAGGGGTCTATTGTTCAGGCCACCTTTTGCCAGAACAGCAGCCTACCAGAAAGGGTTCTATTCTAGGGCTTGTCAATCGTGGAATTCTCTTCCACTGAAGATCAGGATGGCACGCTCATTAGATGTCTTCAAAGCGTCTTTAACGGAGCATTTTTTAAACATTGTTTTGTAAATTTTGTTTTTTTTTTATTCTTTTTTACTTCATTTTTAACAGTTCTGTCTTATAATTATATTTTCATTCATATTATGTTTTCATGTTTTTTGTTTTGTATTTTGTATTTTGTATTATGTTCATTTATATATTTAGATTTTAAGTTATTTTAGTATGGGTTGGCAGTCACTCTTGTGTGTTTGGAGCTGTGCTCTTTTCTGCCAACCCCTATTCAATTCACTTTTGTAATGAATACAAATAATTAATAAATAATAAATACATCTCAACTTGTTTGTGTCAAAATAATAGTAATACCAATACGTAGTAATGATGGTTTTCCGGACAAATTGTATTTAGAAATGTTTTGAAAGATTTTCCACGGCTTTAAAATTTGCTTTGTTTTGTCCGTCTTTATCGTTCATGGAAAAGTAGAACTCTTGAATTTTATTTTGTTTAACCTTGTAAAATTAACAAGCTGTAAACAAATTAAAATTAAAATCAAGTACTGTAACGAGTAACGACTGATGTTCAGAAATTGTGAGTGTGTATGTCACTCAAATTCCGTGAATTGCCTGTATTATTTTTTTTCTATCTATAATATGGATAAGTGTTGGTATACCTAGAGGCCTATATAAATTACATGTATACACATTTTGTCTTGATGGAAATTTTCAGAAAAGATCGATTCCCAAACAAAAAAAAACATTTCCAAATTGGAAATTTTCCACTCACATCCCTACCAATACGAATATGTTCGTGTGTGTGTGTGGATGTGTGTGCTCGTTTTTTATTATTAAACATTCCTCTTCCAAACAATACAACATCAGTTCAGCTGTTTTCATTCCAGAGATAGACTCACATACACGAGATAGGAGCGAGCGTTCATTGCGTTGCGTGTACCGCCCGTGTAGTACAACACTGTTTATAAATAGTTACTCGTTCGGCATGGGAAAAATGTCGAGTCAGACAAAACGCGTCGAATCTGCAGGGGACATCGCGACCAAGTGGAAATTTCCTACGACCTGAAGCCACTGCTGTACAGATGGCGTGCTCGGTCGCCTACCACTGTAGCAATATGTAAGTATAGCCTACAGTAGTAAGAGAAATGAAATGCACTGGATGTAATCTAACCCAGTATATACAAAACATGCAATCTGAGACAGTAACTCATTTCTCAGTACCATTACCATCGCCGCTAAACTCTTCTAGTCATGCAAACCGTTTTATTCACTCCGAGTGAAATGTCTTTACTACAATGTATACAATATACAACAATTTCCGACTTGCGGAAATGTCGACTGTGGAAGGGGGTTTGGTCGTCGTCTAACATTATGATAAACGCCACCCTTTAATGTTGTATTCCCATAAATCACATACATTAACCTTATGACATTGACATTGAAAGACTGAGACAACGAGCTATTGTATTCTTACCGAGAAAACGTCTGCATTGTATATAAAGGGGCGTGGGTTCGAGTCCGTCCCTCCCACATAAAGAATGGGATCGTTGTTTTGTGAATCTCCTTCGAACGCACCTATTACTATCACACACGCTCGGTGTCTGGATGTATCCGTTGAATTATTGAAACGGGGACAAAACAAACAACAATAATAACGGGTGTTTACTACTGCGTTGATGGATGAGCAAGTTATCATCATAACACAAATACATCGAAGAAATATTGTCAGTCTGTAGTCTTATGAGTGCCACAGTTCAATACTTTCAGTTCAGGTATTCCTATACGAAAAATATTATTCATTAAATATTTTCAACAAAATCATTTGTTTGGACGTAATGGAAGCGTATGTAACGTGCGTATACATTTAGTAATCCAAGGAATTGTGTCAGATCAACTTTTTAACCGGTATGATGTATTTCAGACTTTTTTTTGATAATATGTTGAAATGTGTAAGTAGAAAATATGAAGAAAGGGGAAAATAATGGAGATTTTTTTTTCGTCGAGTTATATTCGAAATATAACTTATATGGTTCTGGCACGTTCTGGTTTACATAGCGGAGCCACATAGGATTTTCTGGCCAATAACGATAACACCTCTTGCTTGTATAATTTATTACTTTATGTGGTTATAATATATAAATAAATATATGCGTAATAAATATCATATGGCGTGATAACTTTTTCTATGAACTTACTCTTTTTGACATGAATAAAGTTTTTTCAAAAAAACACAAAACAAAAAAGTTTTCTGTTGATGCTAGAATGTTTGCACAGCTCAAGCTGTAAACGAACTGATGTCGATTCTTATATGTTTGGAATCGACCTGAAAATGCACACATGTGCGTGGCGTGGCTACGCGAGCTAAGATATCCCGTGGGGGTGACCCACCCCCAACAACACTTCGAAGTCGGCTTTCTTTACGGCCGGGTTAACTTTAAACAACTCTTTATACGGCCGTTTGGGAGGTGCTCAGTTTATTCCCGCAGAGTTTCACTCTGGAATAAATAAAATTCCTCCGAATTGTTCCACGTGACGCCATTTCACACTTGGAATATCTATCTTTTTCTTTCCGGGCAATTTAATTCGTCGGGATTTCAAAACAAATAAAATATGCACATGTTTCCGCTTGGCCATCAAACGAAATAACAAGGTATACCCAAGTTCGTTTCCCAGCCTCGCTCTAGCTAGCTAGAGAGGGATGTATTTGAACACACCCACCCCGTAAGCCGAACAGCCGATCAATAGGAAACATCTATATCATAAACCTGGGACGGTGAAACTGTTCAAACTTAGAGACAAATATGAGTATTTATAAATATTCATTCTTGCTCTTTTTTTTAACACAACAAAAATATTCATCACGTAGACTACATCAATCAGAAATAAAACAAAAAATTTCGTACACAGTTGACGTTTTGAAAATATGTATAATAGATTTTACTAATGATTTTTCTTGATTGATGGATATTTTGTGGGACATTTTTATTCGTTTACTAAAATAAATGTTTTCATAGTTAATAAAAGTACACAACCCTGCTCTGACTAGTACCCATTCAATGACAATTTAAAGACTTTCAAAATGTACATGATTGTGTCCTTCTCCCATAATAATTGTATTTAAATAATGGATTTTTAGTTTTACAAAGATTAAAAAGTACTAATCTACTTAGAAAAAATAGTGTTTACTGTTCTAGTGTTTGTTGACGATTTATGGATTCATAATATTAAAACACAAATAACGTAAAATATACAAACACACGAAATATTCCCTCTGTAAATTTCTCCGAACCAAACTCCGAAACGCAGAAATAATAAAAATGAAATAAGAGTATATTGCAGAATCATCTCATCGAGCCCCACTGCTTTTACCAACCAAGTGTACACAGTTTGTTATACCCTGTACCAGCTCAACAACATACCTATACTATTTCTTGCCATGCCCGACCGAATGTATATAAACCAATATGAAGTGGCCGGTAACTCATTCTGAGCTTCTGTCTGCACGTGGTTGTGTGGCTCTAAGTTATTATACACCCCGCCTGAAAGGAATGCACAGATAGCGCTGCACAACAATATGAATATCATTAGTGCAATCATATTAGTGTTTGTGCATTATTAATCAGCGGCAGCAGCAGCAGCAGCTAAGTAATTAAACGGACGGATAATAATGTGGGCGACTTGAAAGGGGGTGGATACCTTGGGATTCCAAGCGGTGTTCGTTAGGGCGTGGTTCTAGCTCCCTGTTTTGTTTTCAGTTGCAGTCTCACTGAAGAGAATATATATATATAGTATAGTATGACATACAACATTGTTGTATCTCATTGGACCGTGCATTGATAGTATCGCAGTCGATAAAGAATTTTCCCCTTCGGCCGACTCTGATATAGCTGAGTATTGTTTAGCTCTGATCCTTTTTGTATATAAAAAATATAGTCGTATCGCAACCGCCACAGACAGGAAATGCTTTGTCTGTTAGTATTCGATTTGGTTTGCATTTTTTTTTTAAACAAACTGCGTTAGTGTCAAGCCACTTAAATGTTGTCAAACAATCACTTCAGAGGTGAGACTAGACAGAAAATTGATGATTTTTTTAAATTCGCGCGAGTTGGCACTACGAGCCTCATAATTCAAAACTTGTAATGCCTTACGCACAAAAACGGTGATTTTCTTTTCGAATGTATACGAAGTATTACATCGTGTAATAAAGCTTTTTCTTTGGTGGGCATCTCAGACAGAAAAAAACTGGTTCCCAATGCTAAGATATTCGATTCCAGAAAAAGGTCTCCACGTATATTCCAATAGAAAGAAGTAGTTCCTTCCACTAGACAAACTCACACAGGACACGACGAACATTCGTGACTGTGTTTACCTTTGCCCTTGATCTGCCCTTGACTGTACGACAAAGTCACGGTGTTTAGTCCCTGCACAGCACAGAGAGAACAAGTCAAGCATGGCCTGATAGGGATACCACAAGTATCGTATCGAGCCATCGCTCGAAGGTGGAGATGTTCCTTCGAAATACATGCCACATTGGTATCGTCATCACAAAACATGAGTTGTGTTAACTTAACTTCTGTATAACTTGGTTGGATGTCTTACACACAGAAAAATACCTCATATGTATCCTAAAAAATAATGGACGTACATTTTAAACTGAATATATTGGGATACTGTACTCCTGTAAAGCATACCATATATTAAATTTGCACTTACGGGACCTCGGTCCTGTTGCAAATATAAAATCAATCAATCATTGTACTATAGCAAATTCATTGATAATACAGATAAACTGCACTAGGTATACTACACATTGTGTCCAAACTCAATAGATCAGTGTGTGTCTCCCCCCCCCCCCCCCCCCCCCCCACCACCTTATTTTTCTGCTAATTTTCTATTGGGGCTATTGATCCAGTTTCTTTGTTGTTCTGTTTTTGAGAGCACAGAAACGTAAAATTGTCTTGATATTGTTAAAACCTCTTCTAGACAATTCAAGAGCATTGCTATAGTATGGCTAAAATGATCTCCAACAACAGCAACAACAGCCTCTCGAGGGGTACATAACGGCAACATGTATATATTGCCTCCAAGCGGTTCCTGTCCTACCAGTGACTGAGACACACACACACTCGACTTCTCCATGCATAGCATCATGATCGTATACACGGACGGCTGTTCTCAGAAACCCTAATCTCAATCGTAGTTATTGCAGGGTTACGTGGAGAATGATTCCTCGAGCTCGTGTGTCATGAGAACATTCGGGACTAGTGGTGTACTCTACGTTCAGATGGGTGTCATGAGAACATTCGGGACTAGTGGTGTACTCTGCGATCAATGTAATTGGACTCAACGTTGGTTGCGTAGGGCACAATATAATTGGACTCTGCGTTGGTTGCGTAGGGCACAATATAATTGGACTCTGCGTTGGTTGCGTAGGGCACAATATAATTGGACTATGCGTTGGTTGCGTAGGGCACAATGTAATTGGACGTGCCTGTCTGTCCTCAATACTGGCGACCTGAGAATTGTCTTCAGAATTGGAAAGTAAATAATTGATACATAACAGTGGAGCAGAAGTGAGAAAACTTCTTAGATTATTGCCGTCTTGAAAGACAATTGAATGTTGCAATGCCGTACTGGGTTTACCTTCCCTCTCTGTCCACCCCTATTTTCCCTGAACTCTACAATCTACATTATACATTCCAATTGTCTTACTCATGTATTATTTCATTTGTTCTGATGAAGGGAAGGGCCTACCCAGCATGGGAGAGCGTACGTACTGAATTGGTTATCTGTGACTCAAATAAGTAACTAGCCTATAAGTAAGTAAGTAATATGTAAATAAGTAAGAAAGTAAATAAATACCAGTAAGTAAGAAAAAAGAAAGTAAATTAATAAGAAAGTAAGTAATTAATTATGTAAGTTAATTAGTTTGTTAGTAAGTATACAAATCTAAATTAGAATCCAATTTGTGAGTAAAAGTTACATTATACTTATGTGCCAGTCATTATAGTCAATATTTTCAATATTAATATCTATAATTAATAAATAAACTAAGAACGTTTCGTGTTTTCAATATCACCCAAACATTCGATCATTTCACCAAACCATACACGGTATTTCCACGCATACATATTTAATTGTCAATCTTTTAGTCGAATGGGCTCGCACGCAGGGCAGGGCAGGGCAGGCCCCAATCACGCATCAATTGTCACAGGTCGGGCTCAACTCCTCAAACAAGACTATCTGCGCTCATT